>CM032326.1:49575685-50051701 GCA_019022515.1 Quercus aquifolioides | reverse complement strand
ACTAGTTCAGCCATGGTCTGAGGCGCCTGTTCATACAACTTGTGGATAAACAAATCAGAGTGAACCCCATTATAGAATGCCGCCAGAAGGAGCTTATCATCCACCTCGTCCACTGCCAAGGCGTCCCTGTTGAACAGCGTGATGAAGGACCGCAAACTTTTATTCTCTCCTTGCTCTATGGTTAGCAAGCTAGACGAAGAACGTTTGTGCCTCTACCCTCCAATAAAATTATTAACGAACAACTTGCTTAACTCTTCAAAGGATGTCACTGTGTTAGGAGGTATTTTGCTGAACCACACTCGTGCAGGCCCTTTGAGGGTGGTGGGGAAGGCTCTACACATTATCTCATCAGGAACCCCTTGAAGGTGCATGGTAGTCTTGAAGGTGGCAATATGGTCAAAAGGGTCCTGCGTTCCATCATACGAATCCAAGGAAGGCATCTTGAATTTCGGAGGCAAAGGATGGCCATTGATAGAGGCTGTGAAGGGAGAGTCTGTTCGGTGAACTAAGTCTTCTACAGGGTTGGTTCTCCTCATGTTCTCCCTCATCTCATCCATAACTTTCCTCATCTAATCCATTTCCCTTTCCAAATGCGGTACCCTTTTAGGAACAGTACCCCTTGATTGGCTCTCCGGTTCTGCATGTCTTCCGTCCCCTTGACTCTATCTGAAGTCTTCTCCGTAGGCCTCATGCCGTTGCCTTTTAAAGGTAATCTCCCTTCTCAATTCTTGATTCTGGCGAGTCAACTCTGCCATAGCGGCGGCCATTGCTTGCACGTGTTGGCCAGGGGGCTGCATGGTTGGTGCAGATTGTTGCGCACGATGGGGGTTGCTGGAAGCGTCTCTACTCTCTTGAGGGCCCGGACTGGTAGCCCTTGATCTGGTTCGAACCATTTCAGCCCTTTTGTCGGAGAAAGAAATCACGGAACTCAATAAATGAAGTTCAAGTGTGACAACTCCTTCCCCACAGACGGCGCCAACTGATGAATCCCTAAAAATCAGTGGGCTGAAAGTTTTTCGGGCTTGATGATCTTGAAGGCTGAGTCCTGAAAAACAAACACAATCAGAGAAGACGGTGGAGGCCGGTCTCAAGTCCTCCGATGGTAAAGTTAGTAGGTTGGAATGGAGGGAAATACTTCTCTCTATCCCCCTTCACTCTTCGTAGAAAGAAAGTGTATTTATAGTGTACATGGAACAGTTACTTGTTCTAATAACCATTCCTATTGTTGAGGAATTCAGTAAGTCAGAGGTAACTCCCATAACTTCCATGGAAGTTACTTTATCTGGACCGGTGCTTCGTCGCGCTTAATGGAGGCCATGGTTCACAAGTAAGATTCTCCGTCAAAGTCTGGAATCTCGTCCGTACTTTAATTAGGGACGGACGATGCCTCGTCCGTCCTTTATCAAGGACAGACAAGGCCTTGTCCGTCCTTTATCAAGGACAGACGAGGATCGCTGGGACGGCTCTCAGTCGCGTCCTGTCTCTTCATGCCTTTTCTTTGGACGACCCATAAGGACGGAATAAGGCTTCATTTTTATTACACCATCAGAAACATTATAATGGTTCCAAATCAACCCTTTAATATTCTATCATCAAAGTGGAATTCGGCTGGTAGCTTTGAAAAGAATTTGATTTGCAAAGGAGACCACCAACCATTATTCGGGTCTCTTTCAAAGACAAAAATCAGTCAAGAGCATTTATGAATATAATAAATCTAGAGGATAATTCAGTGATATAACAATAAGGGAAGTGGCAGCATAAATAACATCTAAATGCATCTTATAGGGAGTAACAATTAACATAGCTGCTCCTTTTGGAATTTGGATCAAACATATCTTTGTAGCTCTCCATACCATTTTAAATCATAATCATATCATTGAAAAAATTATAACACTAGAAGAAGAAGCTCAAGTTGTTATACTTACACACCCAATGGTATTGGTCCATTCATTGAAACAGGATCCAAATACCATAGACAGATAAAAAAGAAACAAATATAGCTCAAAATATCAATGGAATAACAAATTTGTGAAAAAAAAAATTATGCAGCAAAAAAAAAAAAAAAAAAAGAGCACCAAATTACCAATCAAAGCAAAATCCTTATCCTATCAAAAAAAAAAAAAAAAAAAAAAAAAAGCGAGATGCTTATCCACAAATTGCTTTGTTAAATCTCTACCTAAAAACTATCAACCAAAACCTATAAAGTAATCCACAATTGGCAAACTAACAAATCAAAACTCACTTTTTTTTTTGGATAGGTAATCAAAGATTTATTACATAGAAAAGAACATCATGTTTGCAATAGTGAACACTCTGAACATTAACAAAGCAAAATTCACAATTCGCCAATGTATCTAAAAAACCCCTTCACAACTGATTGTTCTCCCATTTACTTTTGCTTCACTATTTTTTCCTCAACTCCTAAACAGATTATCAATTAAAACTTTGAAAATATAATCCAACATGCCAAATCCAGCCTTTACATCGGAACTTTAAACAAAGGAATAACTCAACGTGTGGCTTTTTGAAAGGCCACACATCTATAAACAGATGTTACTTATCAATACTGAGGTATGGAAAGAAAAACTTTCATGGTATAAAAATACAAGTCCTCAAGCAAAGCCTAAAGCCTCTTGGCTGGGAATTTCTAACAAAATGAAACAACCTCAACATGCATAAAAAAAATTCAATGCCTAAAATAATAGAGCAAACATTAGTTAACTCAACAAATCAACTAAGCCTTAATTGTAATTGCAGTTTGAATTCTTAGATGTATAAATTACAAACAAAAAAATAAAACAATTTATGCCAGTAAAATTTATGCAATACTAACGTATAATAAATTATGAAAAGACAAAAACAACAAAATTACAACTTCCAATGTTCAAAACCTTACATGACATAGAAGTATTAACTTGATTTCTTTTCACTCTGCTACAAAATATGAAACAGCAAATACCAACATACGAAACAGAAAATTGGTTTACAGAAAGTTATTTAAAAACAATGCAGAAAGTTATTCAAAACAGTGCAGATTTTATAAAATAGTGTACTGCAGTGCAGATTTTTATGAAATAGTGTGCAGTGCAAATTTTTGAGACATTTTTTCAAACACACATCATGCATTATTGTTGCAACCATTCCCTGCATATAATGTGATCAAAGAACTACCTTGTTGTCAAAAGAACTACTTATAATTTTAACAATAATATAATACCATAATACCTCCAAAACAGTCAAATAAAAATTTCAACAATAAAGATGGATCATTTAATCATGGCCCTTTGATGCAAGGAAGGATTGGCTATCTGCGGCTTCTTCAGAATTAGCCTCCTTTTTACTTGATAAGCTAAAGCTCAATGAGAAGATCTCTGCATCATGAGCACCCTACCAAATTTTTCAAAATTTTAATATTCTAAGATGCGTAGGACCTAAACGCTTGTCAAAAAGCATAACCTGAAAGGAATATGTCAAAACTGCATGTAGGTGAATGCATTACCTGAAAGCATGAATAATAAGAAGTTTGTAGGTAATAGATATGAAGTTTTCCCTTACAATCACCAACACTGAGGTATTTGCAAAGATTGAGAAAATTTAAAAGCATTCTTATTAGCTATGTTGTCATGGAACATTCTCTGATTAGCTAAAATCAAGAAATTCAAAAACCTAAAATCAAAATTCTATGTAGGAGTGGAAAAATTAAGAACTAGTTGGAATCTAAATATCTACAAAAACATTCAAAAACTTAAAAATCAAAATTCTATGTAGGAGTGGAAAAATTAAGAATCAATTGGAATCCAAATATCTATCAAAACTGAAAACCCAAAGAGTGAGAGAAAAACCTAAATAATTACTGTATTTTGTAATTATAATATTATTTAATTATAATATTTAATTAATTAATGTTGACGTGAAAAATTATGGGAGTTTCAAATGCTTCGGTTTTATATATATATATATATATATATATATATATATATTGATTGGCACTTGCAATGCGGTCGTCGAAGTGGTATTGAATGAGAAATGAGCTAATTCTCTAATTTCTTTGTTCCGTCATCAATGGTATCAATTCCTCTTCTTTGTACTTTCTTTTTTCCTTGTTAGTTTTGCGAATGAACAGAATTATTCACCAATAGAAACCGTAATTATCTTACTTTGTGAGCAGTGACCTACCCAACCGACTTCTTCCCTATCAAGCTATCATTCTCATAAAACTGCTGGGTGTTTTACCCGTGCTAATTTCTTCATTACTCAATTTTTTCTTTTTCTTTTTGGCTTTCGTTAATTCTGCATCATAGATTGGAAAATACATAATAAGCAAATACACCAATTATACGTAGGATGTACTCACTTTTAGAGCCAGTTTAAATAATAATGCTGCCGCCTTATAAAAGCTGTTATGAAGGAGTTTGAATACAGAATCAACTGAGACTGTTGGGATCATTCGATAATATTTGGAAAAGGCAGTAAATGCAGTATTTTTATTAAATTTTTTTTTTAAAGTAACCGACGCACAAAAAAAAAAAAAATAGAGGTAATGAGATAGCATTTGCAGTTATAATACTATATTAAAATAATATTTTTTAAATGTTACGAATATTTGAATTGATTAAAATTGATATTGTGGAATGTTTGGAGAAAAATATAAAGGATTATCATGGAAATTTTGACAAAAAATGATAACATTCAATGAAATTCAATACACTAGGGACCTCTTCAGTCTTGTTCACATAACTACTTTGAAATGCAATTCCTAGCTGCTTTTATAAAATCTGTTGTGGGATAGTAGTTGCTTTCAGGAAAGTAGCCTAATTGCTTGCGACAGTAGGAGTGTAGGACAGCCCAAATTTTAAGTATTATATGGTGAGTACAAGCTATCAATAAATACGACAAAATGATTCGTTTTTAATCAAACAACAAGGACTATGTACAAATACTAATTGTAGGCAAAATTACCTTTTTCATCCGTATATTTTGAGGGTATTTTCAATTTGGTCCTTTGTGTTTTCTTGAAAGTCAAGTTGATCCTTATATTTTTCAATTTGTGGTCAATTTAGTCTCTCTCATCATCTTACTTATGAAAAACATCTACGTGACAAATGATATGCACTGCTATCACACTTAAAGTTTACGTAGCTAATAAAATATTAATAAAAAACGCAAAGTCTAAACCGAACATATCTAAATTCATAGATCAAAATTTTAATTTTTTCCCTTTTGGGTCTGTTTGGGATCCGCTTATTTTACAGAAAGTACTGTAGATAAATGTAAAAATTAGCTAAAATAGTACAGTGGGACCCATAAATAGTATCAAAAAGTGCAGTAAGATCCATAAATAGTAACAAAAATAAGCTAAATAGTAAAATAAGCTGGCTTTTAATTTTTACCAAACACACACTTTATTTCTTGTTTCTTTCTTCTTTCTTCTCTCCTATGTCCTTCTTCCTACATGCAGATCTCACTCTCTTTGCCATTGTCATCATGACAATTTCTCCACATAAGGCAAATTGATTCCCAAGGTCACAAAACCCAAGCCAGAGGGGGATTTGAAGCTTTACAAGTTGGTGAGGGGACCATGGGAGATCGAAGACAAGCTTTGGGAAGATATTCAGTTAGGGAAATTTGAAATAAAGAAAACCGAGAACCAAGTCATAAAGCCCTGTCTAAATTCAGTTGCATTAAATAGGTTGAAGTTTATGAGGCGAAGATGCAATTCGGAGGACGTTAAAGGGCTATTTGGATTTGTTGTTTTCCATCACCCATAACTCTATTTCCATCACCCATAACTCAAAATTGGTGGGTCCCACGGCTATTTGGTTTGTTTGGATTTGTATTCAGTTTTTGTTTCCATCACTCAATTCTCTAGTTTTTTTAGTGATGAGTTATGGAAACTGAAAACACATTTTAGGTGTTTTCAAGTTATGGAAATTGAGTTTCCATGGCATTTTGGTAAATAAACACACACTGCTGGGACCCACTAGTCTTGTCCAGTCAGATTTTGCTTCTCTCTCCCATCGGTCACTCCCTTTTTTTTTCTTTTTTTCTTTTTCCACTTTTCTTTCTTTTTGACTCTCTTCTTTCTCTATTCTTCTTCAGAGCAAAATCTCACCTACACCGAAAGACAAAAGAATCTCAGCCCTCCCCATCCACGACCTATCTTCTCCAATCTGCTTGTCGTTCTTTGTCCTTCACCCTTCCCACGCCGACCCATCCGACGAACAACATCTCAACACCGCTCAACCTCGGGCTATGTGAACTTTGGCAACGACACGGCCAGACTGGAATGGTGGTTGTGGGTTCGGTTTCTCTATGGGTTCGGTTTCTTTAATTATGAATCCCAAGCATCCAATTTCCAAATGATTATAATACGATTGGGCTATCCTTTTAACCCTTCTTTATTGGTTTTCAAGTTCAATTAACATGGGATGTGTTTAGGTAATGAGTTTTGTTGATTTTTTTTTTAAATGAATAATGTTGAACTATAAGATAAGATTTGGTTTGTGAAATGCAGAAGAAACGTTGATGATGGAGTAAGGACGTAGAGGGAGAGGTGTTATGGGCTTGGTTTCAGCGAGGATGAGGAGAAATGGAGAAGAAATGTGATGGTAAAGTGAGGTTTCAATTGTTGAGTGGTGTTAATAGGGCTGGGTAGGGGGGTTAGGTGCACAAGTGAGGTTAGAGTGTGTGGGTCCCAGTTTTTTTTATAACTTTTTCAATTGAAAACATAACTGAGTATTGGGTGCCAAACAGGCCGAGTGAGATATTTCCTCATTATTGGGTGATAGAAAATGAGTTATAGAGTGATGAGTAACCATTTTTTTTTTCACCAAACAGCCCCTAAGGTTTCCAAGTTGGATATGAGGAAGGTTCAATTTACGAGTGCTCCATGATTCTAGTTTTAGGTCAAGTTCCGCAAAAGCAAATGGGTTATTAAACACTCCAAAGATGAAGAAGAAGTTGGTATTGGACAAAGTTTAAAAATGAAAAGAGCAATTTGGTTTCTTTGGCTAGTAAAAATGGTTCTTTGATAGGAGTAAAATTATCAAACATGTTGCGACTTCATCAACACCATCGGATCTGTGATCTAGATTAGGGTTCTAATTAGAGAAATTACTTGATACAGTAAATCTCAAAAGAAAATAGAAATTCCAATAACTCTTGATCTTGAGTTCTCCTCTATCTTCACCTCACCGACCACAAGAGTCCCAAGAGAGTGGTCTCTCTTCCTTGTCAAAAACCAAGTTATATGTCTTAAGGAGAAGATAAATTTTCTTCTCTTTGTTATAGTAGGCATGTAGATGGAGAGAAAAATTTCTCTCCTCTCTTCCTTGTGTAGTGTAGTAGCAACTAGGGTTTTCAGACTTAACCTAGTCCCTTTTATATTTTGAGTAGCTATTAGGCCAACCCAATTGGGCATTAGTCACGTGGCTTGAGATGAGACTAAAGGGAAAACAAAAAATCTAGCTCTATTAGGCTTTGGACTTTCTGTCAACTCTCAAGAAGCCCAAAGTTACCATTAACTACAATTTATTCCACTAAAAAATTATGGTTGCACTCTAGGGTTTTATTTGTATGTTGAATTTATTCAATCATGTGTTGGCTTTATTCCGTGCCAAATTTTCTTGTATTTTAGCAATTAGATACCCTGTATTTAGGTGGGAATTATGTAAGGATAGTGTGTGAGAGAGTGTGAAGAAATCTCAAGAAGTGTGCAATTCAAGGGAGCCTTGTGACTGGATCTCGCGACTAGCTTGCAACTAGCAAGTCGCCAAAATGGCACACGTGAGGAGCATGTAGGGGGAGCTGAAGGGTCGCGACAGCTGGAGCACTACAGGACAAAACTTCCAATTTGGCCAGGCAGTTAGCTCGTGACTCGTTCCAGTCACGAGGTCGAGTTGCTAGAATGCCCTGTTTATTGAAAACTGACATTTCGCATTCCTCATACACCCTACTATAAATACTCTTATACCCATGAAATGTAGAGAACTTCCAGAAGGAATTTTTAGAGAGAAACCCTAGAGAAAAACAAGATTGACTCATCCACAATCTTTATCCTTTGATTCTCCAAATTCCTCTACTCTCACCCTCTCCATTGACATATCCTTGAGAGGTACATTTAGCCAAATCTTTATCTCACAATACCCATATTTGTGAGGAGGTATTTTGGTGCTTGGGAAGCAGTTCAGAAGGGACCAATTCATTTTGGTTGATGCAATAGACTATTGCGGGATCCGGTAAGCTAGAGAAGACAAGGTTCGGCGTAACCCTATTGGAGCAAGAAGCTTAGAAGGCTTAGGTGCATTAGGTAGATTAGGCTTGGAGGGTTTTCTACTATTCATGTATCCCAACTTTATTCTCTAGTGGATTATTGACCACTTGTAGGGCAGCAGAGAGGTTTTTCGCCGAGTACTTCGGTTTCCTCTTCGATAACACATCGCCGTGTTATCTGTGTTTGCATCTTTCTTCCCTTTCTCTTTACCTTTTAATTACTGTTGTGTTGGTTATTAATTATGGTTTAGAGTGTGTTACCAATTGGGTTTAGCTTATATTCATATTCTGCACATATATTGTTTATTTATAAGCTTGTGTTGGTAATTTTAATTTGGGGGTCTAAACGTTCATAGGTGTTTTAAACACTATTTAAACTTTCAATTGGTATCAAAGCGGGTGCATTTGCTGTGGTTTAATTACCTAAGCGCGATCCTTAACCCCGGTTGAGATGGATCGGTCTCAATCTCTTAATGATCCTCTATATTTTGATGGAAGCAACTATGCATTTTGGAAAGTCCATATGAGGGCATTCCTATGTTCAATTGATGAGAGTGTTTGGGATGTTGTAGATATAGGATGGACTAGGCCGGAGGCTGCCAAATCCACATAGGATAAGACAGCCCTTGCAGCAACTAACGCTAATAGCAAAGCTCTAAATGCTATTTTCTGTGGTGTTTCCCCAGATGAATTTCACAGGATTTCTCAAATTACAATTGCCAAGGAGGTGTGACAAATTTTGGAAACAACTTATGAGGGAACCAAAAAGGTGAAGGACACCAAGCTGTAAATGCTCACCACACGTTTCAAAGAGCTGAAGATGAGCGAAGATGAGTCATTTGACTCATTTTATGGGAAGCTCAATGAGGTGGTAATTGGGAAATTTAACTTAGGGGAAAAGACGGATGACTCCAATATTGTAAGAAAAATTCTACGATCACTACCGGAGACCTTCCGTGCAAAGGTGTAGCCATTGAAGAGAGCAAGGACCTTGATGACATCAAAGTTCAAGAACTTATTGGCTCACTTCAAACCTATGAGATTTCTCTACCATCATAAAGGAAGAGCAAATCACTTGCTCTAAAGACAATCAATGAGAGAATGGAAGCTCAAGACTCATCGGATGAGGATGAGGTCAAAAAAGATGTGGCGTATCTTGTTAAGAACTTCCGAAAGTTCTTGAAGTTCAAAAAGAATGGAAAGTTTGCTGAGAAAGGAAAATTCCAAAATTCCTGGAAGGAGAAAAAGGATTTCAAGAAGAACGATGGGAAGGATTCTCAATCTTCTCAAGCAATCACGTGCTATGAATGCAACAGTCATGGACATCTCAAGAAGGAGTGTCCAAACTATTTGAGAGGGAAGGGTAAAGTGTATGCCACTACCCTTAGTGACTCAGACTCCTCTAATTCAGACTCGGAAAGAAAGCTATGACGGAGAGGGAAACTACTCCACATTTATGACCATTGCTCCCATACAATCTTCAGATGATTTGAGTGTGTTAGTGGAAGATGAAAGAATAGTGGGACTACAAGAGACCTACAATTCCCTTCTTGAGAAGACCATTGAATATGCAAAAGTGGATAAAGTAGCCATTAAGAAAATGAAGAGAGCAGAGCAAGACTACAAGAGTCTTCTAGTGTGGTACAAGGAGACTAAGTGTGAAGTCGAGATGCTGAATGGAGAGCTAATCAAAGCTTATTCAAAGATCAAATTTCTTGAGCTTGAGGTGATTCAAACTAATGCTAAAGTAGAGCAGGTTTCCTTAAAGAAGCTTGTTGAAGTGCTTGCTTATCAAAAACCTTTCTCCGACAAAAGCAGATTGGGATACACCGGAGAGAGCAGTTCGAGTGCCAAAGTGTCCAAGGATGTGAAGTTTGTGAAAGCTAAGGAACCAATGGTGGCAATCACTACTGTTGAAAAAGTGAAGGTGGAGAAGAAGTGGAATGTGACTAACCAATGGTTTTTGACAAAGCCTCCTAACCAATCAGTGGTCAAACCTAAGGCTAAAGGGAAATCACTCCCAAAGTCACAAAGAGGTCAAAGAACTCAACATTTCTGCCATCACTATGGAATTCAATGACACACCAAACCCAGTTGTCGTAAGCTTCAAGCATTAAAGAATTCAAGTGCTCAAAGGTCAACAAGACCAAGACATGGCAAAGGGAATTGGACTGTTGAGCAATCAAAAGGTCAAGAAGGTGATCCCAGAGTGAGGGATGTGATGAAGATGATTGATGCATTCACCACCTATCTGACAAGCTTCACCAGAAGGTTTGAAAGTCAGAACAATAGTTCCAAATCCTCTAGGGATATCACCCCAAATGTAAGTGTCGTGTGGGTGAAGAAGGGTACACATGCATAAGCATTACAACATGTCCATGCATTAATACTTCCTATGTTTTGTGACTTTGATTGGTTGTGTGCTTTTTGTTATCGTTATAGCATGTGTTGAAAATTTTGTTTGTTTGCTATTTGCTTTGAATGTTTTTACATTGTTTTTTATCAATATTTACTTGCTTTTGTGTCAAAAATCCAAAAACACATAAAAAGTAGAAAATCCAAAAAGTTTGATTGACATTATTGTGTATTGTCACTAGCATGTTTTGCCTCGTACCTTTGTACTAATGGCTTTGTGTATTTAACGAGCTTAGCTTGTCTCTTATGCACTCATATCATTGTGAAAGAAATTCTGAAATCTATGTGACTGTTGTAAATAGATCTTCAACCTTGTCATGAATGATTAGTGAATGGTTTTGTTGATCTTGAGACATGCATAAACTTGTGCCTATATATCTTCCCACTCTTTTATTTATTTATTTATTGCTTAAAGAGCTCAACCAATGTAAATCTCAAAATGAAAAGAGATAATGAGCTGCAAAAGCCGTCTCACATACTAGTATTTGGCTAGGAAAAAGGAAAAACGACTTTTATGAAAATGTATGATGCCCCAAAAAGCCAAAGGCTTGTTCATCAAATTGAAATATCAAAAATTTCAGGCATCGATCTCAAAAATGAGATGTATTGAATCAAAATGATCACATGTTATGATATATATGAAGCCAAATGAAAAGCTTCGAAAGTATGTACTCAAGTTTTGTGGGAGGTCATATATGTATACTTCTATAATTGAGATTGGTCACTTTTCCTAGTGCTAATTGTGTATGACTTGGTTGAACTGATTATTGAAGCTTCACATTAGACTATCTCATTTTTGGTACCCACACACATCACACATGTCTATGTTCAATGAATGCCTTATTCATTTGTGTGATTGTACTTGATTAAATATGTTGCACATGCTCAATTATATGTTGATCAAACACAAAAAGATTTTTGAGTGTTTTAGTTGTTTTTGGAAAATATTTTTGTTTTGAAAAATTTCAAAAATTTCAAAAACTGTGCAACCCTATTTTGGCGACTCTGCCTCGCGGGTCAAGCAAGTCACGAACCCTCAGTCGTGAGCTTACACAGAAGCTCCTGGTGACTCTCTTGCAGGTCAAGCCCCCAGTCGCGAAAAAGCCTTAGAAAAATTTCAAAAATTTGGGTTTTTGGGATTTTCGCAACTCAATTTGGCAACTCAATCACGAGTGGAAGCTCTAGTTTCAAGGTATACTTAGAATGTTTGGCGACTCCCGTCGCGACTTACTCGCGAGTGGACCTTCCAGTCGCGAAAAACACTTAGACAAATTTTTCAAATTTTGTCACACGGGTTTTTGGCAACTTGCACTAGCGACTTGTTCGCGACTCATTATAATCGTGAAAAACTCGTGTTTTGCACTTTCAGGGTTATTTTCAGGGCAGTTTCAAAACCTTTTAGTTTTCCCTCACATATTGTGACTGTTCATTGCCTTGTCCGTTCATCTCATTTCCAAACTCATCGTGTTCATTCTCAAAAACTCCATTTTCTTCATCATCTCTTCACAAATCTTCAAGAAAAGGTATAGGTTTAGTTATTTTCACTATGTATTTTCTGTTTCTAGCCCTTGATTTCTTGGATTTTGAGTTTTGTTGAGTTTTGAAAAATATGATGTTCGAATATGGTTTGGGTATATTTTGTTGAGTTTGTTGAATGGGTTTTGTTGGTTTTGATAGTATGATGCTTATTATACATACTTTCATGTTTGCTTCTCATCCTTGAGTAGTATACCTTGTTTGTGTTGTGTTGTGCATATCATACCCATGGGTAAATGCCTCATCGACATCCTCTTGTATTTTTGAGGATTTCATGGAAGAGAATGATTGTTGGGAGCTCATGGAATACAATGATTGTAAAATGCATCTCTGGTTATGTGTTTTGCTATATGACCTAGGTTTTACTTGGTGTTTTTTGCACACACACACTTTTTGATATGTTTGTGGAATTAATGCCTAAACTCTATGTGTTCTCTCATGTCTAGTTGCCATTGAACTATGCTTTGGTTTAAATATTTGGTCTAATTCTAAGTCCATTTTATCACTCTTAACCTGTTTCTAATTTTTGGTGTTACCATATGTTGGGCCTTGTGTTGTGGTCTTTGTTGAGCAATTTGTGGACTTGGCTGATTTGAAGGATTACTTTATCCTAGGTTGCTTCCAAAATAGAGGTTGGGACAAGCTCCTTGGTGATCTCCCTAGGGTATGTGAACCTTTGATCCGAGAATTCTATGCCAATGCTATTTTAAGGGAGGATGAAATAAATTGTTGGATTAGAGGTCATGAGTTCAACATTGACTTGGAGGATATTGATAATGTTCTTCGCTTTAAGGATCTAGAGCATGATTTCACCCACTACAAGATGTGCACTAACCTTACAAAATTCATGAACAACCTATGCTTAAGCCCAAATAAGGATGAGAGGGCAAGATGAGTGACTTGTAATTGGATTCAAAGCCCAAAGAAGAAAAAAAAACATCAAAACCAAAAAAATAAAAAATAAAAAATAAAAAGTTGGGCTTGGATTCGAATAAGGGAAGGAGAGAGGGCAAAATGTGTGAATGATGTAATTGGGCTCTAAGCATAGGGGAAGACATGAATTTTGAAAGATTGATGTAGCTTATTCTATTTCTAAGTCCAAGATAATGAAATGATACAAGACTTAGAATACGAATGAGGCATACATGTATTCCACAGTTTGAAGCAAGCAAAAGAAGTTGATAAGTCCAAAACTTTAAAAGACATTGGGAGCACATGTTTATTTGATCAAATTCATTTTCAGGGACACTTAAGATAATCTTAAAGCACATCCCTAGCATTGTCATGATCTACTCACTAAGGAAGATACCAAGAAGCAATGACGAGCACGGATGAAAGTATCGACATCATGAACAAGACACTTGCTTGCATGGAAGGGCTAATGAAAGATATAAGCACTCAACTACAAAGGCTTGAAGAAATACATGGCCCACAAGTTGAGGATGTTTTTGGCAAGCCAAAAAAAGAAAGAAAGAAAGTTATTGCCAAAGACACCCCCAAAAGAGAAGGGAATTTGATGACATTCACATGTCGTTGTCAGAGGCCTTTGAAATCTTATCTAAGAAGGGTTGCCTCAAGCCACTTGAACCTACTCTTCTTCCAGTTCCAATCCCAAGCACTTGGAACATGAACGAGTGTTGTGTTTTTCACCAAAGCTAGGACATAAGAAAAATAATTGATTTAAGTTGAAGCATGAGATTCAAGACTTGATTGATGGTGGGGTGATTGTCAAGCCAAGATTCCATAGATGAAGCAAGATCGAATGAAGGGGTGCGCTTAAGAGATTTAGCCCATGAGAATACCTTTGCTAGAGGATGAGCCATTTTAATTTTGTTGAGTCTTTTTCAATTGTCGTATCTTCAATTTGTCAAGTCTATTAGAGTCTTTTTCAATGTTGTGTTGTTAAGTCTTTCCCTTTGTTGTGTTATTGAGTTTTTGTCTTGTTCTTGAGTCACGTTCCTTTGAATTCTCAAATCAATGTTATTTCAATTTAAATAAAGTTGGCCATTCAAATGTGACGTGTATCACGTGATCTCTTTTTGCTAGTTTTGAAATGAATGAATCCTTAAACCTAAAAAATTGGTTAATCCAAATAAAGGAATCGAAAGAGGAGATTGTCCTAGTTCATTCGGTCATAAAGAGCAAGCATGAAAGTGATAAAGAGGGTGAGAGATAGAGAGAAATAAAAAAGACTTCGATCAAGTGAGAGAGTACACAAGAATAAGTGATGAGAGATTCCTCGAAGCACAAGACATGAGTGAGTTCAAAGATAGGAAAGAAAAATTAATTGAATGATTTGTTTTTGCTTGGATGACTCTACAACGATGAGAACTTGATGAGCAAAATGGTTAACCTAGGTTTGAAAAGGCTAAGCAATCAAGGTTGAAAGGATGAGAGGCCATCTTTCTACTACCCTTTGTTACAATGAGAAATTGTTCCACTTGCTAACCCTATTGAGCCTAGATGAATTTCTTTTCTATACCCATGCCAAGAGATTACCCCCTACACTAGTGAACCTGTCGTTGCTCGTTCCGAGCAACAAAGGTGGAAATTCAAACATATGAATCCCACACAACTCTTCAGAGTTGCACCCTGCCCCATGTATACTAATGTGTGTTATGTATGTGGGTTAGGCTTGAGTTGTACGTCGAAACAAAATATTTTGTCTCTTATTCTTTTGATTTTGTTAGCGAAGCTCATGAATCAAAAGAGGGGCATCTATAGACACCACATTTTGTACCCTTTACACCTCGGGCCCCTGTTCCCCAATGTGCCCAAATTCCAAGGCCTAGGGTCGGTTTAAGGCCCAATCAAATGTTAAATTAACTTGAGAGGTGTTAAAATGGAAAATATAACTTTTAATGAGAAAAAATAAATTTTTGGAAAATAAAGGCTAAAGAAAACCCACGGTTTACGTACGCAGGCACAAACTTGCATATGTAGGCCACACGCTGCATATGCAGGCACAAGTGTGCATACGCAGCTAGGGTTTCAAAGACATAAAAAATGTAAGTTTTCTGCGTTAAAGACTAAGGTTTGGAATAAATCCCACATTGTCTGGAAGCCGTTCCAAACCCCTATTTTTCAACTATATAAAACCTTACACAGTACCTTTTCAACACACAAAAAATCCTAAGGGAAAACCTAAGACTCACTAGAAATAGTAAATCAAAGAGGGAGTTTTTCACAAAACATCCTCAAGTCAATTTTATTTCATTAAGGCCTTTTCTGACCTTGATTCTTTGAGTTTAAGATTACTAATCGTGTTTCTATTGATTTGTGAATAGATTGACTGAAGGGAACATTCAAAATCAAGCTTGGAAGCTTCATTTTTTGAGGTATTCTTTTAAACTTTTCTTGGTCAATTTCTGCCTTTAATCTGTTTCTTTGTTTAGTTTATGTTTACATATGTTTCTTTAGGTTAGTTTTATGCTTTCTCTATTTTTTTAAGCATGTTAGGCTGTTATATTTAAGCTTTCAAGTCTTGCTCTGTTTTTCTGCTTGTCTATTTTCTGGGTTAGGGTTTAGGCGTGTCTGCGTATGTATACAACTGGCCTGCATACGCTGGCCTATGTATGTGCACACATACTCATGCCCAGAAACCCTAATTTTGATTTTCCTGTTTCTTTTTCTTTGTTTGTTTTACCTAATATGCCTTTGTTTTAACCTTCTTATATGCTTTTGAGTTTCTTTTTCTTTGTTCACGTGTTTGTTTGTCATTGTATGCTCGATTATGGTTTATCTTTTTGTTCCTTGGTTTTAATGTCATGTCATTCATTCACATGTCCATTCATTGATGTCGTAGGTGCTGTGATGCAGTGAGGTAAGTATAGGTAAGTCATGCATTCACATGTATATGCATATTGTTTGATAGCATGGTTTTGTGATGAGCATGAATGTGTTTGGTTGAACAACGTGTTCTTAATGATCTTCATGTTCTCAATGTGATCCTTTGATGTTTACATGTTGCTGCCTTGGATAAGATATATGAAATGATGCTAGATGAATGTTAGGTGGATGATATGTATGATGATAACATGTTAAGGTTTATGCTTCGATATGAGATGCCATGATATGTATGCTAGGGTTTGTGATGAGATGATTTCCATGATAGATGTATGTTAGGCTTTCTTGATGAGCATGATTAGATGTATGGTTAGGGTTTGGGTTGAATGATGCCATGTTGTATGCTTAGATGTATGCTAGTGTGTGTGTGAGTTAGAATACAAGTATTGAACATGCTTTTAATAAGGTGAAGATATAAGACATAATGATGGGAGGCCAACCTTAGGGTTGGACAGTCTTGGGTGCCTAACACCTTCCTAAGAACGTACCTAAACTCTAAACCCATACTCTGGTAGTAAGATCAATGGCCATTCCTCGAAAGGACACTATATTCATGGTTCTTAGACCATATAACTAGGTGGCGACTCCGACACTTTCCATTGTGTCCACACACGTCTCAGTATTATCTTGTGTTTGCATCTCTCTTCCCTACTCTTTAAGTGTTACATTTATTACTCATTATACTTGCTTATGGCTTAGAGTAGTGTTACCGGTTTATTGCGCGTGCTTTACTCTTGTTCCGCACTTAGATAAGTTAGAGTAAAAGCAATTAAGCCATAATTTAAAATTGGAGGTCTAAACAAGCATTAGTGTTTTCACACTAATTGAGCTTTCACAAAGATACATTTGTGCTATAGTAACTGTAGCTATGCAAATGAATATTTTAGTAATTCTTTATATTGAGAGCAATGGTTTTTGGTTGAGGAAGAGAGAGATATAATTTGGGATAATAATAAAAAAATTGATAAGGAAATATTATTCTAAATTTATAATGAAATGCAATGAAAAATAGATAATCTAATGTGAGTGTTTTGAAAACTGAGTATATAAAATAGAAAAAAGTATGTTCATATACTAAAATAGACAAAATTGTTTGCACGAGCTGATATGGATACTCTAATGTAGTAAGAAACAATGATGTTTTGTGTTTTTGTCTTTGTTAGTGGATGATTGCATTATAATGTATTAAGAAACAATGATTTTATGTCTTTGTTTTTGTTGATAGTTTGTTAATACTAAATAGATGTTTGTTTGGAATTTTATGAATTTTTATTGTTTTTGCTTATACTCATATCCTTTAACTCAAAATCTTGGTTTCACCCCTTGTTTGAACAAATTAGAAGGGATTTGAATGAACTAACTTAGTGGACCAATACCCATCAATTATAATTGGAAAAAAAAAAGCTAGGATATTCATACTTTATGAAAAATATTAAACTAGATATTGGTAAAAACACAAATGGAATCATTGACCTTTTTTTAGATGAGAAATTGAGAAGTTCTTTTTAATTTTTATTGTCATTTGTCTTTCGTTTTTTATTTATTTTTCTATCATATATTCTCTTTTCTCTTCGTTATTGTTCTTTTTCACTTTTTGTCTTTCAAAGCAATTGAAGTACGAGTATAGCCCCCAAAAAGCGGAGCCTTCATATACGATTTTTTTTTTTTTTTTTTTTGGTTTAATGGCGATACAATTTCTTATTGCTATGCAAAAATGTTTCCTTCATAAAAATGAAAAGAATCATCATGTATACTATAACAAGTGTCTTTATGGAAATTGTTAATAAAACAATTTCGAGATAATTTTGACATATGGTAAAAATAAATTAATTGATTTTTGCTCATGTAAAATTTTTAAAAATATTTCATACAATGCCCAGAGCATTCGTTAACTTATCATTTTTTGTATATATCAAAAACCTTTTATAAATAAATAAAAGTTAACGAATATCCTAAAAACATTAATTTAAAATACAAATCAATTAAATTTTAGTTGATAACTTTTTATATTTTTTTATAAAATTAATGTTAAAACTTTTTAAAATTAATTTATTAATGATTACCGACCCTTTTATAAATAACAACCAACGATATACAGGTGAAACATTAATTAATGAATTAAAAGCTCACTACCCAAAAAAACAAGAAAACCCGATAAATAGAGAAAAAACGAGAGAGAGAGAGAGAGAGAGAGAGAGAGAGAGAGAGGGAGAGTAATGTTGCACCTCTTTGACTTTTATTGTTTTAGTTTTATCAAGGTACCACTGTACGCTTATCAAAAGAGATTTTCTTGGCATCCAATCCCAGTATTGCCTTTAAATTTGTGCGCCCTGAAGAAGTCAAATACTGTCTCTAAACCGTAATTAGGTATTGTGACTCTGTAAGCCTCTCCGCTCTAGCATGATCAAATGATCTGTAAATACTATTTCTCTACATTGTCTTTGGACGAGGAATTGGAATTTAACTTAAAAGTTGCATTTGAAAAGTTTTTAATGTTAATTTCCCATATTTGAGTTATCAAGAGATGTCCCAAATTCAAATTTCAATTCATATAAGAAATGTCATTTTACAAAGTCTACCAACATAAATTATGGTCTCTTATAATTTAGGGCATGTTTGGTAAGAGTATTTAAATATAATTTTTTGTTTTGTAATCTATAAAATGGTGGGTCCCATAGTTGAATCTATTGTTTGGTTGATGTTCTCTAAATACAGTTTTCTGAAAATTGTATCCTATTTTTCTTGTTCAAAATAGGATTTTAAAAACGGCTGAGAGGATGTTTTCAAGATACAAAAAAATGTTTTTAATGGCATAGTTATAAATAAATTGAAAACTGTATGTTTTGTTTAGACCCCTATACGCTTAAATTGTTTAACCTAATTAATTAACCAATTTGATACTTAGGTTTATTATGAGATCTAGGTTAAACACATATAAACATATTACTTAGTGCGGAAAAGTAAAGAAGGCAAGCAATATGACAACCTACGAAAACCAATGAAACCAACAGTTTCAAAGTAAAAAACCTAGAGAGAATTTAACCTAACTATCCTTAGGACAACAAATTCACCATGATAGAATGAAAGTTTTACAATATATTTTTTCTCTGAATCTAAAGCTACCTCTTGTAGTACTTACTCACACGACCGCGTGCAGCTTCGAATCCACTGACTCTTCTATATGAATTTGCTAAACACAAACATCCAAGTTTGTGACTCTAAGATCCCACTCAAAACTTTAAATCATCAGCTATGTATGATCTTGTATGCAGCAACTTAATCCACTAGTTCTTGATTGTAGATCTTCTTTTCGGTTGATGTTTATTGCGTTAGGAGGCTATAGAAACCTCACAAATCTCGTAGAAGTAACTCACAAGACTTTGTGCTTGAAACCCTAAACGTTTTTAGAAGTGTAGACACCGTATTTTGTCTGCCTTCGATTTTCATGCCAAATCCTGAAAATTCCAAAAATATTATCTTTTCTCCATGGTGTTGTGGAAACATCTAGATTGACGTGGTGCAACCCGTTCGGGCGTCGGAGCACTCGAAGAGCCATTTCAAGCCAAATTGACTAAAATACCCCTAGTCAACCCTAGGTTGACCAAAAGTCAAACACGATCAAAATCATCCCAAATATAAAAGTTTTCCATATAAAAGTAATAGAGAAGGGATCAGGAGAGAGAGAGAGAGAGAGAGAGAGAGAGAGAGAGAGAGAGAGAGAAAATAGAAAGAAATTCCAATCTGTTACAGTTGAACACCACGGCAAAGAGAGTTTTCTCTATTGTAATGAGCAAGTTTCAATTAGAATACAAGCCGTGTTAGTTAAATCAATTGTTTGAGTTTCCCATTGTGGAGTCTTCCCTTATATGTTTTAGATAAATAAATTGTGATTGTCATACCAATACCAATACCAATACCATTTTATATTCAACTTATAATTGTCAGTTGGAGAGAGAGGCAAAGAGAGATAAATGATTCTGAGTGGTGAATATTCGAATTTTCTTTAGATGAAAAAAGAATAATGAAAAAAAAAAAAAAAACCTAAAACACATAGCCAATGAAACTTGTAACTCAATTGACACTTTCTAATGTTTTCATTAAAGATATTTTGGGTTCAAATCCTCCCTCCTCAATTATAACTATTGAATTATTAAAAAAGAAATTAATAAAAAACCCAAAAGCGTAATTTGCATTATCATTAACGATAACTTATCAATTGTCACAAATAAAATAAGTTTGAAAATAAATCTAGCCAAAGGGAACCTTCAATATATTCTCTTATTAGTCTCCAATCATAATTTGACAATGATAAAACAAAAAGTCCCAATGGGCGTTGGGTTAGTTGCATGTGGAATTATTAATATGGAGTTATGTGAGCGTTGAGTGACGTGAAGCTTCCTTTCATTTAATCCTCTCATCTGCCAAGGTCCCGTTGCCTTTAAATTCCCACCTTCCCACCCTTCTTCTAATATCATCCTCAACCTTTCCTTCCGTAGCTATAGCTCTAGCTATTTCTCTCTCTCTCTCTCTCTCTCAAACACAAACACAAACACACAAGAAGACACACACAGAAGAGCAGAGATGCCTCCAATCTTGCCGGACTTTTCCAATTCTGTCAAGCTTAAGTATGTCAAGCTTGGGTACCAATACCTTGTCAATCACATTCTTACACTCACACTCATACCCATCATGGCTGCTATTTTCATAGAGGTTCTCCGGATGGGTCCTGATGAAATCTCAAATCTTTGGAAGTCCCTCCACTTCGATCTCGTCCAAATCCTATGCTCCGCTTTCCTCATCATCTTTATTGCCACTGTTTACTTCATGTCTAAGCCAAGAACAATTTTCCTCGTCGACTACGCTTGTTTTAAACCCCCTATCACTTGTCGTGTCCCCTTTGCAACCTTCATGGAACACTCAAGGCTCAACCTCAAAAACAACCCCAAGAGCGTTGAATTCCAAATGAGAATCCTCGAGCGCTCTGGTCTTGGGGAAGAGACTTGTTTGCCTCCTGCAATTCATTATATCCCACCTAAGCCAACCATGGAAGCTGCGAGAGGCGAGGCGGAGCTCGTTATATTTTCTGCCATGGATTCTTTGTTTGAGAAGACAGGTCTTAACCCTAAAGACATCGACATTCTCATCGTGAATTGCAGTCTTTTCTCACCTACACCTTCCTTATCAGCCATGGTGATCAACAAGTACAAGCTGAGAAGTAACATAAAGAGCTTTAACCTTTCTGGGATGGGCTGCAGTGCTGGGCTAATTTCAATTGATTTAGCCCGTGATCTTCTTCAAGTTCACCCCAATTCAAACGCTGTGATTGTGAGCACAGAGATTATTACACCCAACTATTACCAGGGCAATGAAAGAGCTATGCTTCTTCCCAATTGTCTTTTCAGAATGGGTGGAGCTGCAATTCTTTTATCAAACCGAAGATCAGAGCGCAGGCGAGCCAAGTACAGGTTAGTACACGTGGTTCGAACCCATAAAGGAGCTGATGACAAAGCTTACCGCTGTGTATACGAAGAAGAAGACAAAGAAGGCAAAGTTGGGATCTCTTTATCCAAAGATCTCATGGCCATAGCTGGTGAGGCTTTGAAATCAAACATCACAACAATTGGACCTCTTGTCCTTCCAGCTTCAGAGCAACTCCTTTTCCTTCTCACCCTAATTGGCCGCAAAATCTTTAACCCCAAATGGAAGCCTTATATTCCTGACTTCAAACAAGCTTTTGAGCACTTCTGTATCCACGCTGGTGGCCGTGCTGTCATTGATGAATTGCAGAAGAACCTTCAGCTCTCTTCTGAACATGTTGAGGCATCGAGGATGGCACTCCATCGCTTTGGGAACACATCATCATCGTCGCTGTGGTATGAATTGAGCTATATAGAAGCAAAGGGGAGGATGAAGAGAGGTGATAGGGTTTGGCAAATAGCATTTGGGAGTGGATTTAAGTGTAACAGTGCTGTGTGGAAGTGCAACCAAAGCATCAAGGCTCCCACTGATGGTCCTTGGGCTGATTGCATTGATCGGTACCCAGTTCATATTCCTGAGATTGTGAAGCTCTAAGCCAAAATGCCTAAAGGTTGTTATGCTGGTTTTTGGGTTACTTTGATTTCAGTAATTTGCGAAGAAAAATTAAGCTGGACTTGCATTTACTTCGTTGATGTATCCATCACTGTTCTCATTTATATCTCTGCCATACTATATTGCCCCCATTTTTTTTTTCTTTTCATTAATAAATAGAAGTTCTTGTCTATTAGCATAGATGGACGATATGCCTGCTATGTACCAATTAGTGTCTTCCATGTAAGGAAAATACTTCAAAAATGGTTTGATGTTCGGGTTTGTAACTGTGGATACAAAATATTAGTTTTTAGGGCTTGAAATAAATTCCTCCATTTATGCATTGGGTTGCTTCAATTGTCTGGACTTTGAGATTTTTATTTTTATTTTCCTCCACTTCATTTCCCCCTTAAAAGTTAAAACCTACTAATTTTGTCTTTCGGAGCCTACATGTTATAAACTAATGAGAGATTTTTAACAAACGAAGCACGGACAGACAGACAGACAAGTATTGAAAACGAGAACATTGCATGCATGTCCAACTAATGCCCAAACGAGGAAAAACTTTATTTATTTTTTTATTTTTGGAGAAACAAACAAACACACACACAAGAGAGAGAGAAAGAGATTCTAACACAAAGGCACACCATAACTGCACTCAAAAGCCATGGTAACTTTTAAGGGAGGGTGGGATAACTTATATTACACACAACACACTCTCTTAAGCAATGTGAAACAATTACCCTTTTTTTTTTTTTTTTGAGAAACAAACACACACACAAGGGAGAGAGAAAGGGTTTCTAACACAAAGGTACATCACAACTCCACTCAAAAGTCATGGTAACTTTTAAAGGAGGGTGTAGCAAGTTATATTACACACAACATACTCTCTTAAGCAATGTGAGACAATTACCCTTTTTTTTTTTTTTTTTTGAGAAACAAACACACACACAAAAGAGAGGGAAATGGGTTCTAACACAAAGGCACACCACAACTCTACTCAAAAGTCATGGTAACTTTTAATTAATTTTCAAATATGACATAGCGGATAAAAAAAATGAAAACAACAACAAAATATATATATATATATATATATAAATTACATCAGCTTGCTTAAAATTCAATTCAATCATCTTCCTCTCCCTCCATAGGCATTAGTAACCCTCAAAACTATGTAGTTTTGACTTTTTATAGTTTTAAAATATGAAAAATTAATAAAAAATATTTTTCAGTAAACATAAAAGAAAATATTTTAAAATTTTCCAATTAAAATTCTTAACAAACATGATTTGTTTCAAGAAGATTGATCCACAATTTTAAAATTTATTCGTTTCAATGCTTAACAAGAGCTTTAATAAATTTCATAACAAAAATTAAAGAGAAAGACAATTGTTAAGGACATGTTTTATGTAATTGGCTAATCCTTTGACAAAACGCACTTTACTTGTATTTGGGTAGATCTAAGTTGTGTTTAATACTTCAAGGAACATGTTGTTCAAGTCTAGTATTAAAGTCATGAAGATTGGACCAAGAAACAAGTGAAAAAAAGGTGTTCATTAAAGCTGGATAGATAGCTCGATACCTGCGGACAGATATCTCGACAGCTTCTCGACACCTCTCGACAGTTGGCTATCTATCGAGCTTCTTAAGCTTTTTCCTTATCGCAATCTCGACACCTCCTGGACACCTGGTGGATCGATCGAGAAAGTTTCTGTCTCCTCGACACCTACTCGATAGCTGTATCTATCGAGGTTTAAATCTCGACACCTGCTTGACACCTGCTATCTATCGAGGTTACGGGAATCAGAATTTTCAGATCTGATTTTGGGCCAGGCTTATGTATTTGTGTAGGGTTTATTTTCTCACAACCCTAGACCTATATAAGACTTATTTTAGAGGCCGTCACATAAGAGAATACAAGGAGAACATATGCAAAAGGTGACCGATGCCTTATTCTCTCTGAAAAAAGCTACTGCGTCTTTGCAACTTAGGGTTTTGTAACCAAGTGCTTCTTGATCTTCATTGTTAATGAAGTGAAGAAATTTGCAACCAACATCTTCTTCTAGTTGGTGATTAAGTCGCGTACTGGGATCCGCGCAATTGGTTAGTCATGTATTGGGATTCGTGCATCATCAAAGGGTGGCGTTCATATATTGAAGAGTTCAGAGATTCTGAAGCGGTAGAAGGTTTCTGCTGTGAGTTCATCTACGGGGATTGTAGAGTCTAGGGACAAAGATTTTGTACTAGATCTGAAACTTCTCTTTACTATAGTGGATTGCTTTTCGGGAAGGTTTCCCCCCAAGTTTTTTACTATGAAACAAGTTGTTTCATTGATTTTCCTGGGTCATCATATCTTGTCTTATTTATTTTTTTCCGCTGCATGATTTTGACATGATATTGATGTTTGTTTGTTTTAACAAGTTTTATTCATAATAAATCTAATTAACAACTTGGATTTAAAACTTGTTAATTCTATCAACCGAGGTCTAAATTTCCCAACAAGTGGTATCAGAGCGGGTTCACTCTGATTGGATTAATTTCCTAAGTGTGATCCATTGACCTCTGTTGTCATGGATAGAGGATAATCTCTATTTATACCTCCTTTATTTGATGGAACTAATTATGCGTACTGGAAAGTTCGTATGAAAGTTTTTTTGCAGGCTCTAGGTGAACAGGTTTGGCAAACTGTTGAAGTTAGCTGGATTAAGACAAAGGAAGCGTCGGTGGATTGGGATGATGCAACAATCATAGCGGCAAATTTCAACAGTAGAGCCTTGAATGCTTTGTTTTGTGGAGTGACCAATGAGGAATTCAAGAAAATATCATCCACGGAAGTTGCCAAGGAAGCATGGACCATTCTTGAGACCACTTATGAAGGTACCAAGGCAGTAAAGACTGTGAAGCTTCAACAACTCACTAGTAGTTTTGAAGAAATAAGGATGGAGGAGGATGAGACCTTTGATGAGTTTTATGCCAAACTCAAGGATATTGTGAATTCTACCTTCAACCTTGGAGAATCTATAGCAGAATCCAAGATTGTTAGAAAAATCCTTAGGTCCTTACCTGAAAGATTCCATGTCAAGATCACTGCCATAGCAGAATCCAGGCTTTTTTTTTTTTAATTTTTTATTTGTAAAAAGAAAAAAAAAAAAATCTTCATGAATTCAATTCCCTGGTAGCCTTAGCAAAATATTCATCACTAACACTTTTTCCTATCAAAACCCTAATTTTTAGGTTTTTATTTTTTATTTTTTATTTTTTTTAAGAGGATTTAAAATAAAAATATGAAGTTTATTGGGTTTGGTGAGTTGGCTTTGAGGTCCTTCAGAGAGACAATGCGACAGCTACCAAATTGCTCAAATCTCCAATCTAAGGCATCACCAAGAATTACTCTTACATCTCATTCTCTTCTAAAATTGTAAACTCAATCCCTGTTAGAGCTTCGAAGCTACACGAAGAGAGAGAGGTAGAGGAAAATCATTTAACGAAGAAAAAATAGGTTTAGTTGATATCAATTGGGGACCGAAGTTGCGTCCTCAGTAAAACTGCATCTTTAGAAAACAACAAACAAAACACGTTTGCTTGTGAAAACAACTTCAAATCCACGAGGGTTCCTTAAATCCACAAGGGTCCTTGAATTCATAAGAATAAATTGTCTAGAATCCACCAGAATATAAAAGGATAAAAAATATGAATTTTATTGATTGAATAATTGTTAAAAAACATGTATAGACTTAGGGGGGCTCCAGTAAAACTTGACAGACAAGAAAATATATTCTAAAATAACTCCTAATTAATATCTAACCATAACAGGAACCAAATTTGACCAAAAAAACATTAAATGCACCTAAAAATAAGGAAATTGATAGGCCACAAACTGAATGACCCATTGTGATTAAACCAATTAATTAATTAGCCATGTTATTTAATTAATCAATTTAACATGTAAACGCGTGGTAGCACAAATAACTCACCAATAAACTAATTATGCAGCGAAAATTAAATGACATGGTGATTTGTTTACGAATGGGGAAAACCTGATGGCAAAAACCCCACCGGGTGATTTTCAGGTCACCACTCCCGAAACTCCACTATTATCACAACAAGCGGTTACAAGTAAAGGAATCTCAAGTACCTTACCAACCTACAGTTGAACTCTTACCCCAATACCCAATTGGACTTGTTCTGTAGTGACAGTTCCCCCTTTTGATGCACGGCTCCCAAGTACGTGACTAACCAATGTGCGAATCTCAGTACGCGACTTCAACACCAACTGAAAGAGAGGTTGGTTGCAAAGTTCTTTAGTTCATCCTACACGATGAAGATCAAGAAGATGCTTGGTCACAAAACCCAAAGGTGCAAATACACAGCAACTTCTTCGGAAGAGATGAACTAGGGCAAGAACTTCGTCTTCGGTCACAATTTGCTTCAACAGAGTTTTCTCAATGCTTATGCAACTTGTGTACTGTTTGACAGCTCTTAAAACAATCATTTTATATGTCTAGGGTTAAGAGAAAAGAAGGCCCAAAGACACATTCACGGATCCCAATAAATCATATCATAATTTTGACTTTTATAAACCTCGATAGATAAAAGCAGTCGAGAAGCTGTCGAGCAGGTGTTGAGCTTACGGGATTGAACAACTTTCTTAAGCTCGATAGATGCAGCTGTCGAGACAGCTGTCGAGCTTTAATGAATTTGTACATCAGCTTGTTTTCTTGGACAGACTTGATGACTTCAACACTTGATCTTGAAACCTTGTTTCTTGAAGTATTAAAAACACCTAGAACTACCCAATTAAAAGTAAAGTGCGTTTTGTCAAAGGATTAGCCAATTACATAAAAGAATGACATATGTTCTTTAACAAGTGAAACACATATGTCCTAACAATCTCCCCCTTTGGCAATCCGTGACAAAACCACAACAAACAAATGAACATATAAGAGAAGTCATAAATCACTCAACTCATATTCACTTGTTGAATACAATAAATCTATCCTAACACAAACCCTTGAAAAACTTTGCAAGAAAAGAGTTTATGGCAAGTAGACTTTGACAATCTGTATTTCTGAAACACTTTAAACAAAACTCATCAAGGCATCTTGTGTGAAACAGAAATAATGGATTGCATACAAATATAAGAAACATGTGTATAAAGATAGAGAAGAAACAACACATGTAGAGATAGGTGAAAGAAACATATATCCACATATAGAGAAAATAAGTACAATGTATGTAAAAACTGGTCACAATACCTCATATACAATAACAATGTGTCTAAAAAGTAAGAAAAGAAAAGATACATCATATCCTCACTACATCCCTCAAGTATCAACACTCCCCCTAACAAAAATGTCCTATACTAACTCTCCCCCTAAGATGACTACTCTCATATCCCCAAAGTGAGACACATATGTCCTAACAATCTCCCCTTTGGCAATCCGTGACAAAATCACAACAAACAAATGAACATATGAGAGAAGTCATAAATCACTCAACTCATATTTACTTGTTGAATACAATAAAATCTATCTTAACACAAACCCTTGAAAAACTTTGCAAGAAAAGAGTTTATGGTAAGTAGACTTTGTCAACCTGTATTTCTGAAACACTTTAAACAAAACTCATCAAGGCATCGTGTGTGAAATAGAAATAATGGATTGCATACAAATATAAGAAACATGTGTATAAAGATAGAGAAGAAACAACACATGTAGAGATAGGTGAAAGAAACATACATCCACATATAGAGAAAATAAGTACAATGTATGTAAAAACTGGTCACAAGACCTCATATACAAGAACAATGTATGAAAAGATACATCATATCCTCACTACATCCCTCAAGTATCAACGGTATCAACACTCCCCTTAACAAAAATGTCCTATACTAACTCTCCCCATAAGATGACTACTCTCATATCCCCAAAACTACTCCCCATTTTTGTCACGAGTGCAAAGGGTAGAGTGTCAAGTAGACATCTCATCAGTAGAGCTAGCATCTCCATCATCATCATCCGAAGCATCATCGTCGTCACCATCATCATCATCATCCTCAAAATCAGAAGCCGTAGGAGGAGGTGGTGAAGGAGTAGCCTCAGGAGCAAAACAGCCCATGGTCGCCTGTCGTCGTGCAATATGACCAACATGAATATTCACCTGATATAACTCAATGGAGAGTGTATCGAGGCGAGCATCCATGCGCTGCAGCTGCGCCATGATGTCTCTAAGTGAAACATCGCTCATAGAGGAAGAAGGAGCTGATGTAGATGGAGCAGATCGGGATGGAGCTGAACGGGAGGGAGGAGTGGAATCCGACTGTCTCGACCTAAATTGAGCCTTACTACGTTTTACGGTAGCGGCATCTATGGCACACATGAAAGTGAAATGGTCGGACATGGGAAAAAGGATGGAAAAATGGCGTAGAATCCTCGTGATAGCAGAAGGAAAGATGAACTTATCACGGGTCGCCGCATCCAAATGAACATCTATAATAGACAAAATGAAATGAGAAGGAAAATCTATGGTAACATGCTTAAGGAGGGATAACAAAGATCGAGCACGAGGCTCTGTGATGGAGTTGTAGTGAGAAAGCGGATGGAGTACAAAAGTCATCACCATGTTTAAGAATCTAGGACCTTTAGCAAAAGGCCGACATGATGTGTACTGACGCTCACCCCACTCCGAAGGGTGCTCACAGAAAGCAGATATGAGCTCATCCTTGGACACAGTCCTCAAACGCTCACAAGAAGGATAGTTAGGAAACTCTATCCTAGGAACTTGAAGCACATCTGCAACAAGCTGCGGTGTGATAGGGATGCGCGTACCTCGAACGCAAGTGAAAAAAAGAGGTACTGAACGATCAATCCCGTGCATGTTGGAATAAAACTCCTGAATGAGCACGAGAGGACATGTGACCGAGACGTCACACAGTGACTCCCATCCCCTACTGTGAATGACAGAGGGAAGGTCAGTGTCAGCGAAGTCCGCCAAAATGACTTGGCGTTTCGAATGAACACCTCGTCTAAGAAAAGTTCTCCGAAAATGCCTTGTGGGCATCAACATCACGGAACCGAAAATTAAGAGGAGCATAATCAGAAGATGAAGAAGCTCCAGAACGTAGAGGGTTCTGAGCTGGAGTAGATTTACGCTTAGGTGCCATAGACACTATTAACGTAAACAGAATGAGAGAGAGAGAGAGAGAGAGAAAGAGACAATCATAAAAGTCCCAAAGCAATTCAAATATATCAAATATATTGAATAGAGAGTACGTATGCATGGGGATGCATGATCATGTGACATGCAAAAGAAATTTCATCATGGGCTCAGCCCAATCCAAACCTACCAACACACAAACATAGTACACACATCTAAATGCATGAAAATATCATTCTAATGCAAATGTGATGCAATCCATGACATTTTGAACACATTTAAATGAAAACCCATCCCAAAATTTCAAGAAAAACCCCAAAACCTAAGATTCAAAACATGAAATGCATGAAGAATGAAGGGAAAAGAGATCATACCAAGTGATTTGAAGCAAGGAAGGGCTGAAAATCACGTGGGTTGAAGGTTTTGAGTGAGAAAACTAAGTTTGGGAGGTGAACAGTCACGGCCAAATCGAGAGAGATCGAGAAATGAGAACCGGATCGCGAACAGGGCTTATATAGCATCCTCAGTAAATCTTGACAGATGAGGTATCGAGAGGTGTCGAGACATCTGTCGAGGAAGGTGTTGAGAAAATGAACTTCGACAGCTACAAGTGTCGAGGAGGTATCGAGGAATGAACACCAGAACCAAGAACAGAAGCTCGATCGATCCACCAGGTGTCGAGAAGGTATCGAGGAGATAGAAACTTTCTCAATCGATCCACCAGGTGTCCAGGAGGAATCAAGATTGTGATAAGGAAAAAAGCTTGAGAATCTCGACAGATAGCTAGGTATCGAGGAGGTGTCGAGCTTGCTTTTAAAAACAGTTTTTTGAGAAGTGAAAAACAAGACATGAATGCAATCCAATCATGCACCTCAACCAATGATCCAGTCAACATATTAAGCTCTCAAAATCATCTCTCATCAAACATTTTAAGCACATGGATCCTTAGAAACACACACACACACACACACTAAACAAGTCTAACCAATTTTATTTTTCAAAAACAAGTCAAGACAATTTAGTGAGCATACATTAGCACATGTAAACACTTGTGATGGCCAAATCACATTGTACCTGCACATGTATCAAGAGTAGCAAAGAATATTGTGTGTTGTGTGTGAAAAACATCTCAAGATTGCATATGTGTATACATGTTATGACGATCTAAGATATGAGAAAATAACTTTAACTCACACACAATCATAACTGTTTAATGGGGACTATCACCTTTGAGGTACATCCTATAACTCCCACATCTCCTAGAAAACACGCTTACAATCATATTTAAAGCATTTTAATCTTTTTGCTTTTTATTTTCTTTGCATATTTTCTTTTAAGCATATCATGCATGGGCATACAGAAGAGAGAAAAGAAATACCTAACATGTTAAGCATAGACATTGCACTTTTGCTATGCCAAAGCATATGGATGTCTTTGACACTGCACTTTTGCTATGCCGAAGCATATAGGTGTCTATGACACTGCACTTTTGCTATGCCAAAGCATACAGGTATCATATTATGATTGGCGGGCAACAGTGGTGAGATGGTCATTTATGCCTTTCTCTTAGGATTTTCTAGTCCTACCTGTCAAAAAGAGTGATACGAGTGTTAAGTTCAAGAGATAACTTAATCTTACTCATCACAAACAAGAGCCACAAAGCTCACTTGCTTAGTTGTGCATAGAGATGCTCATCTAAGCTACAAAAGATACAAAGTTTAGAAAACTTTGTTTCAATGGCCATCCAAGGTACACAAATACCAAAGTACACAAAACACACACTGTTTTTGTATTTTTCAATTTTTCAATTTTTTTTTTATTTTTTATTTTTATATCAAAAACAAAATAAACAAAACTGAAAATAAACAAACAAAAACATGTTATCAAAGCAAAGCATAAAACTAGACTGACTCAAAAAAAATAAATGCAAAACACACAAGTAATGCAACAAACAAAAACAAGAAGATAGAAGAAAGTGATAAAATCACTTAGAGTCCTTTTTCTTCCACACCTTGGAAGAACCTTTCCTTTGATTGAACCCTTGAACCGGCGGTGAGGGGGAAGAATTGAAACCGTTCAAGTTCAGAAGGAGCATGAGGGCTTTCAGATGATCTCTAAGAGGAGGAAGAGAGGATTGAAGCTAATTTTGGCTTCTAGATGCTATCATGCCATTGCTCTGTTGAATGGCTAACCACTTATAGCAATTTGGTCGTGTATGACCGGCAGCTCCACAATGATGACAAAGATGTTGCTTCTTCTGTTTTGGCTTTTGAGAGTTAACCTTCTCAGCCTTAGGGTTTTTAATATCTTTCTTGTCCTGTTTAGGGGGTGCTCCTAAGATAGATTTACCCTTGTCTAGGTTCTCACTAGCTAATTCAGTTTTAACATCAGTGTTTTCAATTTCAGTATTATTAGCAGGAGAAACAAAAACAGTAGCACTAGTAGAAGTGGTATTAGAGGAAGAAAGACCATACCCTAAACCTGTTCGATCCGAAGCAGATTTCTGATTGCTGAGCATCTCATCAAGCTTTGCACATGAAGTTCTCTCCAATTGAGCTCTGACTTGAAACAGCTCCGCTTTAAGCTTCTTGGTCTTCTCAGCCAAGAAATTGTTCTCAAATCTCAGTGCACCAATTGTTTGATTAGCTTCATCAAACTTTGTGGAAAGCTCTTCACGATCAAGTTCCACATCACTGAGCTTCTTGGTGGCCAACCTATACAGTTTCTCATGCTTCTCAGAGAGCTTGTATAGTTTCTTATAGGCTGAATGGATATCATCTTGATCATCCATCGTCTCACACTTAGAATCCACCAATTCTTCTTCTTCTTCCACTTCATCAACAATCCCTTCAGTAGGATTGATTGTGGCAGTGAAGGCATTTAATATTCCGTCATCCTCATTATCGGAATCATCTTCAGACTCAGTGTCACTTAAGGTTGCAGCAAGTGCCTTACTCTTCCCAATGCTCTTGAGATATGTGGGGCATTCATGCTTCATGTGACCGAATCCATGACATCCAAAACACTTTGGTCCTGCAGGAACAGTGTACTGACCATCATCCCTTGCATCCTTCTTCCCTTTGTCTTGGCCTTTAGACTGAAAGGAACTGGATTATCTGCGGTCCTTGTCGAAGCTCCTTCCATTGACATTCTTCATAAACTTCTTGAACTACCTTATAATGTAGGACTTCGTCTTGGAATCTTCATCATCGGAAGACTCATCTGTGTCACTGCTCTTTGTCTTTAAGGCCATGCTCTTGCCTTGACCAGTCTTGCCAATTCTGGTCAACCCTAGCTCATAGGTCTGCAAGTTTCCAACCAGCTCAGTCAAAGGAATCTTATCAATATCCTTTGATTCTTCTATTGTCGTAATCTTGGCATGGAATCTCTCAGGTAGAGATTTGAGCACTTTCCTTACAATCTTGGGTTTAGGAATGGTTTCCCCAAGATTGAAAGTAGAGTTCACTATGTCCTTTAGCTTGGCATAGAACTCATCAAACGACTCATCCTCCTCCATCGCAATCTCTTCAAAGCTTGTAGTGAGCTTCTAAAGCTTTGAATCCTTGACAACCTTTGTACCCTCATAGGTTGTTTGGAGGATGGTCCATGCTTCCTTTACAATTTCAGTAGAGGATATCTTCTTGAATTCCTCATTGGTGACTGCGCTAAATAAGGCATTCAACGCTCTGCTGTTGAATTTTGCCGCCTTGATCTTGGCTTTATCCCAATCGGTCGGCGCTTCCTTCGGCTTAGTCCAGCCAATCTCTAAGCTTGCCACACTTTTTCATCTAAAGACTACAAGAAAGCTCTCATGCGTACTTTCCAGTATGCATAGTTAGTGCCATCAAATAAAGGAGGTATGATTAATGACTGTCCTCTATCCATGACAAACATGGGTCAATGGATCAACATAGCAAAGATTAAACCTAATCAGAGTGTGCCTGCTCTGGTGGCGAATACCTTTTTGAGGATTTCAAGGATTACTTAACACAAAATGGGATTGTATCCCAATTGACTGCACCTGGAACTCCCCAACAGAATGGTGTAGCAGAAAGAAGGAATAGGACTCTTTTAGAAATGGTTAGGTCCATGATGAGTTACTCAACTTTACCGATTTCTTTTTGGGGTTATGCCATAAATACAGCAATAAATCTTTTGAATTTAGTTCCATCAAAATCTGTTCCCAAAACACCCATGGAATTGTGGAGTGGGCGTAAGCTTAGTATAAAATATCTCCACATTTGAGGTTGTCCAGCACATGTGTTAAAAGGGAAGCCTGATAAATTGGAACCAAAATCAGAAGTATGTTTGCTTGTAGGTTATCCAAAAGAAACTAGGGGTTATTTATTCTATAGTCGTAAGGATAATAAAATTTTTGTTAGTACAAATGCTAAATTCTTGGAAAATGACTATATGAATAATTTTACTCCTAGAAGTAGAGTTGTGTTGGCTGAAATGAATGAACCTGTAAAAGAACAACCAATGAATGAAACTAGGGATGATGTGGTTGTATTAGATACAGCACAAGATACTACTTATGAGATGTCTAGTACACAGGTGCCTCGTCGTAGTGGGAGAATTGTTTGGCCTCATATAAGATTCATAGGTTTGGGAGAAACTTATGAAGCTATCTCAGAAGAGGCTGAATCGGATCACTACACTTATGAAGAGGCAATGAATGATATAGATGCACATCATTGGGTCAAAGCTATGAAATCTGAATTAGATTCCATGTATTCCAATCAAGTTTGGGATCTTGTAAAGGCGCCTAACGGCATTAAACCTGCTGGTTGCAAATGGGTTTACAAGAGGAAGAGAGAGATAGATGGAAAGGTTGAAACCTTTAAAGCAAGGCTAGTGGCGAAAGGGTATACACAAAAAGAAGGTATTGATTATGAAGAAACATTTTCACCAGTAGCCATGCTTAAATCTATCAGAATTCTCTTATCCATTGCTGCTCATTATCATTATGAGATTTGGCAAACGGATGTCAAGACTGCATTTCTTAATCGCAATCTTGAAGAGGAAATCTATATGATGCAACTAGAAGGTTTCATAGCAAAGAACCAAGAGCATATGGTATGCAAGTTGAAAAGGTCCATTTATGGACTTAAGCAAGCATCTAGATCATGGAACATTAGATTTGATCAAACAATCAAGTCATTTGGTTTTGAACAAAATCTTGATGAACCATGTGTGTACAAAAGGCATCAAGATAAAGTGGTAATGTTTCTAGTGCTTTATGTTGATGATATTCTACTCATTGGAAATGATGTAGGGGTAATGTTATCAGTAAAGGTTTGGTTGTCAAGCCAATTTGATATGAAGGACTTGGGTGATGCTAATTTTATTCTAGGGATCAAGTTTTGGCGAGATCGCAAGAATAAGATGTTAGACTTATCACAAGCTGGATATATAGATAAGGTTCTAGAACGGTTTCGCATGCAAAACTCCAAGAAAGGGCTACTTCCTTTCAGACATGGAGTTCCTCTGTCTGATGACCAAAGGCCTAAGACTCAAGAGGAATTTGATATGATGAGACAAGTTCCTTATGCTTCTACAGTAGGAAGTCTCGTGTATGCCATGCTTTGTACTAGACCAGATATTTGTTATTCAGTTGGCATGGTCAGCCGCTATCAATCAAATCTAGGACCAAAACATTGGCAAGCTGTAAAGCATATTCTCAAGTATCTATGGAGAACGAGAGATTATATGCTTGTTTACTGAAGTGAGGATTTGATACCCATTGGCTATACAGATTTAGACTTTCAATCGGATCTAGATTTCAGAAAATCCACATCAAGATGTGTTTTCACCTTGGGAGGTGGAGCCATAACTTGGAGGAGTGTAAAACAATCTTATATTGCGGACTCCACCATGGAAGCAGAATATGTTGCTGCTTGTGAAGCAACAAAGGAAGCTGTATGGCTCAAGAAATTCCTTTCTGACCTTGGTGTAATGAGAATGGAACAAGTTCCCATCACATTGTTTTGCGACAATAGTGGTGCAGTTACACAATCAAAATATCCAAGGAACCACAAGAAAGGAAAGCACATTGAGAGAAAGTATCGGATCATTAGAGATATTATTGCTCGTGGAGATGTGGTGGTAGCAAAGATTGAAAGTGCAAATAATCTAGCAGATCCCTTTACCAAAGTTTTGCCTCAAAGGACCTTCGAGTCACATTTGGAAGGAATGGGAGTTAGATTAGTGCACAATAGTCTTTAGGGCAAGTGGGACATTGTTGGGATTTATGCCCTAGAATTCTATTATATGATGTTATGTATTATATTATTTATGACATTATGTATGACATGATGTATGACTTAATATTGTGATTAATAAAGTTGTTTTATTATCATCTAAAATAATGGTAACATGAATATTCGGACATTATCATATAGTCCATGAGATGCATAGTATGTGATTTATGTGATTTAATCACAAAAGATATAAGTCACAAGTTCTTTGTAAACTCAGAATTTGGTTCGTAATCGGTGATGAAATTGGGCATTTCATCTGCGAAGACTATAACATATCAACTAAGATGATTTGTCTTGATCATGAAAGTGGTGATTTCTAGTTGATATATTGATATGTTTTAAGAGTTAATACATATTGAACTGGACCGCTGTGAGATTTATTATTCTCCTAATGACTATCAATAGAATAATAAATCTCACGACTTATATTTGCATGAACTCTTAATCCTGAGAGAATAATGGACCTGATCATAAAGTGTAGGTTGCTTTGATATATCAGGAGTGAGATCTAAAGTAACGGTCAAAACCTCAGTATGTTGGTCAGCCACATTTTGTGTTGATGGAACATATATTCTCAAGATGGAATTCATAGTCTCTTAACGGAGATACAAAATATTCCCTTAAGATAAGTTTAATGGATTTGTTATTCAGAGAGTTAGGCCTAACCACTTTAGTAAGACTAAAGTATATATATTTATGAAATTGGATTTCATAAATATATGATGAATAACATTAAAGGATTAAACCATGTACTCAAAGATTAAGATGTAGTAATTCACAAAGTGACAGTCTTCATTCATGACTTTGTGTTACTACGAATATTTTATGAAGGGGTTGCATGTATAGTAAAGTCATGGGATATAATTTATTAATAAGGCCTAGAGAGCAACTATATTTATATAGTGGTATTAAATATAGTTAATGGTAACTTTGGACTTGTCAAGAGTTGACAGAAAAGCCCAAGGCCCATTGGAGCTAGAGTCTTATTTATTCCCTTTTGGTCCCACTCCAAGCCGCACATTAAAGCCCAATTGGAAAGGCCCAAAAGGCTAGCCCAATTAGATAATCAGTTATGTAGGGAGAAACATACAGAATTTTATGTACTATGAATGAAATGGAAAGTATGTGAGGAAGAGACACTCTCTTTGATTCTCTCTTGAACATACACACATAATTGATTGAGAGACCACACATCTTGGGCATCAAGTGGAATTGGAGTGAAGATTAAAAGTATTCCCAAGTGCTACTGATTTTCGGTTTTGAATTTCACCATACCAAGGTACACTCTCTTCTTCTCTATTTCTGAAACTTATATGGCACATGTTAACAATTGCGAATGAAGTAGATCCGTTAATATAACTTTTCCGCTGCGTATATGCATATTTCCATCATTGCAGTGAATGAGGAGAATTACTTTGATGAATTTTAAATTTGGGTTTCTTAGACTATATACTAGATTTTATTTCCTTTTACTTTTCTCTGTATTCTTAAAAATCTAATCAATTGATTTTTTAAATTAATTTATTTTTATTTTTTTCCAAAAAAAATATTTTTTTCATTTTTTAATTAAAAAAACCAAAAACCAAAATAAAAACTATGTCGTTTTGAGGGTCACTAACAACGTAATTCTAACATAGACTAAGGAGAAGATTGAATTAAATAAAATTGAAACTTAAAGAACTAAATTGAATAAAAGTAAAGTTACATGACTAATGTGTATCTTCCTTTTGCACTTGCTTGGTTTTAACTAGATTTGAAAGTTCAATATGTGTGTAAAACACCCTTGAACATTTAGACCCCAAATTATAAATTATCAATTCAAGCTTATAATCAAACAATTAATGTGTGGGACATGAACATAAGCCAATCACAGAATTGATAACTAATCTAAGCCAAATATAAACACATCCACAGCAGTAAATATAAGGCAAAGATAAAGGGAAGGAAGATGCAAACACACGGACAACACACGATGTGTTCTCGAAGAGGAAACCGAATTCCTCGGCGTAAAACCTCTCCGCCGCTTTCCAAGCGGTCAAATAATCCACTAAAGAATGTAGTTGGGATACATGAACAGCAGAAGACCCTCCAAGCCTAATCTACCCAAGTACCTAAGCCCTCCAAGCTTCTTGCTCCAACGAGGTTATGCTGAACCTATTTCTTCTTTAGCTTCCCGGATTCCCCTACTAGACCATAGCATCAACTAATGTATATTGGTTCCTTCCAAACTATTTCCCTTAGCACCAAATGAACCTTCTCACAGACGTGGGGGTGATGAGAAAAGGATTTGGTCAATAACCTCTCAAGGGTATGACAATGGAGAGGAAGAAAGTAGAGGAATTTGTAGAGTCTCTAAGGTAAAGATTGTGGATGAATCAATCTTGTATTTCTCTAGGGTTTCTCTTACAAAATTCTCTCTGGAAGCTCTCTCAATTTAGTGGGTATTAGGGTCTATATATAGTGGTATGTGTTTGGAATACGAAGAGACAGTTTTTGCCAAATAGGGCTGGTTGGCGGCTTGGCCTCGCAGCTTGTCCAAGTCGCGAGTTCAAGTCGCGACGTAACGGCGTGGCCAGCCTGGGACTTTTGTCCTGTAGTGTGATAGCTGGCACGACCCTTCAGCTCACCTGTGTGCTTCTCACGTGCCTGCATTTGGCGGCTTGCCAGTCGTGAGTTAGCCGCGAGTCCTAGTCGCGAAACTCTGCTTCTTTGCACATTCTTAAGCTTTTCTTCACACTCTCTTCACACACTACCCTTACAAGAATCCCACCTAAATACAGGGTTACTAAGTGCTAAATTACAAGCAAATTGGCATGGAATAGAGCCAACAAAATGGTTGATAAATTTCAACCTTACAAGATTGATGCCACAAGGCCCCACCAACACTTCTCGAACCTTATCCAAGAGTAGAGCCAAAGGGTTCAATTGGGGGCAATTGGCCCCTTGGCCCCACCAAAGCCCCACACCAAACCCCCATTTTTATGTACGCTTATATATATATATATATATATATTTGTATATTTTTAAGTATTATATATATACTATGTCTAGTTTCATATAAAAAATACAAAGAAAAATATTTCCTGTTATATAAATGTATTTTAATGTTCAAAAGTTATCAAATAAAAATAAGGATAGATGGAAAAGGGGAGGGGGGAATAAAGAATTTTTAATCTATGAGAAAAAATTAAAAAATATTGTTAAAGTTTAATCATTTTATGAGTTTAACAAAAACTTTTATATATATGTTTTACATAAAGTTTATCTAATTACTAAAAATCAATTTATAAAAATTATAAGGGAAATTTGATTATGAAAAGCAAACAAATCATTCATGTATTTTTTTAAAAAAAAAAACTTAGCTAATAAATAAAATATAACGTATATGCTATTTTCTTATAGTTTTTTTTTTTTTTTTTTTTTTTAACATTAAAGTACCACTTAATATTCACATGAATGGCATTTGATTGTATATAAATCTACATATATCTGACACCTTAAGGTTTACATATAGTTATACTATATATAGTTATAGTTGTTAGGATTAGTGCCCTAAAACCCTATTGTACAATGCTATGTATGATATTATGTATGATATTATGTTATAAATAATGAAGTTGTTTTATTATCTAAAATAATGATAGCATGAATATTTGGACATTATCATATAATCCTTGAGATGTATAATATGTGATTTAGTCACAGAATATATAAATCACAAGTTCTTTGTAAACTCAAAACCTTAGTTCGTAGTCGGCGATGAAATTGGGCATTTCATTTATGAAGACTATAACGTGTCAACTAAGATGGTTTGTCTTGATCATAGAAGTGGAGACTTCTAGTTGATATGTTGATATGTATTAAGTGAATAAGACATATTGAACTGGACCGTTGTGAGATTAATTATTCTATTAACGACTGTCAACTGAATAATAAATCTCATGACTTTAATTTACATAAACTCTCAATCCTTAGAGGTTAGTGAACCCAATCATGAAATGTGGGTTGCTTTGATATATTAGGAGTAAGATCTAATTCAACAGTCAAAATCTCAGAATGTTGGGCAGTCATACGTAGTGCTAAAGGAATACATATTCTCAAGATGAAATTCATAGTCTTTTTGTAGAGATATAAAATATTCCCTTGAAATAAGTTTAATGAGTTTGGTTATTTAGAGTATTATGCCTAACCACTTTAGTAAAGAGTTACTAAAGTTTATATTTTATGAAATTTGATTTTATAAATATATATGAATAACTTAAAGGATTAAATTGGGTACTCAAGGATCAAGAGATAGTAATTTTCAAAGTGGCAGTTATATATAATGACTTTGTATTTCTGCGAATATTTTCATGAAGGAGTTAATTGTTTAGATAATAAAGTCTTGGGATTTAATTTTATTAATAAAGCCTAGAGTGCAATTATATTTATATAGTGATATTAAATATAATTAATGGTAACTTTAGGCTTGTCAAGAGTTGATAGATAAACTTGAAACTCATTGGAACTAGAGATTTATTTGTCCCTTTGGTCCCATCCCAAGCCAAACACTAAAGCTCAATTGGGCTGGGCCAAAAGGCTAGCCCAATTAGATAATCAGTTGTTTATTTAATAAGAGTTATTAAATAAAGTAACTGATTGAGGGATCACACATCTTGGATATATGTAGAATTGTGGTGAAGATTGAAGGTCTTCCCAAGTTCGAACTTCTTTTGTTTTGAATTTCACTGCATCAAGGCACACCTTTTTATTCTTTGTTTCTAAAATTCTAGATATTCCATGTTATCTCACATGAATGAAGTAAATCCTTGTGTTGCTTCTGCTGGGGGTTTTTGTATGAGATGCATAACCAGTTTTTCCAACAATTAGTATCCGAGCAAACTTCAATATCATGCTTGTATAACATGTGATTGAGTTTTAGAATTAAAGAAAACCGTTTTCTTAATGTTTCAAAATTATGCAATAATTTTTTCTACATAATGTTTTTGTTCTATAAACTTTGAACCCATGTGCCTTGATTAATATATGAGATATACTAATTTTTTTTTAAGGCCACGGTTGTAGATTTATGAAATGTGCCGTGTGTGCTTTTATTTTGGTGTTTGTATTTGTGTAGGACACCATCTACATTAGTTGCAAGTGGGTTTTTTTTTTTTTTTTTTTTTTTTTTAAAAAGATTACAACTACGTGTAACCTTGTAATACTTCCCTTTGGCATCAGTTTTAAAGTTTTTAAATAAAACTAGAATATAAGTCAAGAAGGTAATGTATAGCACTGTTAAGTTTCAAAGAGAAGAACTTAACAAGTTCGCGCTGGAATCGAAATAGTGCCAAGTAAATGCCTCAGTTTGACTTCAATGTTGGCGTTATATGCCATGGTTTGCTTATTTTCTTTGGGAAACATGATGATATATATATATATATATATATATTTGTTTGAACCGGTACTATTATGCTTTTCTAAAAAAGTTATTTATAATCTATTGATTATGTTAATGATAGTATTAACGTATTATGTTTCTCAATTGAAATCCTTTAATGAAATTTATTCCTAATGGGATTAGGATTTTATTTTCAAGGGTTTCTAGAATTATTAAGATTCTTGATCTTGATCTTGAAAACCCTTAATGTTTGATCTATAAATCTTCATTTATAAAATTAAAAGGTGTTTTTGATGGAAAATAATAAAAATCTTTCTTTTAAAATTTCTAGTGGGAGAGAGATTCAAGGGTTGAATCTCACAGCCTCCATTGTTGGTTTATAGTAGTGTGATTAGGCACCTCGCCATAGCGTATATTCCTTGCTCCCTACTGACGGTGTTTAATTCATGGTATTACAGATTAAATTTCTTAATGATGGATGATATGTGTTTTTACATTGAGAATGACTACGCTACCGTGGAGTTACTTGGTGACTCACATAGAGTCTAGACAATGGCGTACACTAGACTAAGTTTAATGTTAACCTCCCTACGGAGCTATGTCATTATTACTTAGAGGCTAAAGGGAAAATGTCATATTATTAGTGTTTGGTAAGAGTTATCAAGATAGCACTAGTAATGAGAATAGTTCTCAATCAATCATAATATTTATTATTTACTTGCTACCAAGGAATTTTAAATATGGGATTGGGTTGTCCTTGCATATTTTTTATATTATGGTTTCGTTAAGGTTCCATACTATGTGCTTATATGCTAAATTGATAATGTACAGTTTACTTATTGTATTCATGTTTATTATTTTCAGATTTAATCATGGCACACTTATTGCTATTCTTAACCAAAACAAGCTGACTAGACCTAACTATGTTGTCTGGAAAAGGAATTTAGACATTGTTCTTATTACTGAAGAGCACAAATTTGTGCTTAGTGATCCATGTCAAGACTTTCCTGCATTAGATGCTTCTTCTGAGGAGAGGCAACAATATTATCATTGGTGGAAATCTTATGAGATGGCTAAGTGCTATATCCTAGCATTTATTTCAAATGTTCTACAGCATCAAATGCAGGATGTGGAACTAGCTTCAGACATAATGTTTAGTCTGAAGGAGATGTTTGGTGAGCAAGGTCGTTCTGCTGGGCAAGATACTATGACGCTTCTTCTGAATACCAAGATGGCTCAAGGGACTCTAGTTAGAGAACATTGCCTTAAAATGATCTCTTATCTAAATACATTGGAGGTTTTAGGTGCCGACATTGAGGGATGAATGTTCAATATGTGTATAAAACACCCTTGAACGTTTAAACCCCAAATTACAAAAAATCAATTCAAGCTTATAATCAAACAATTAATGTGCGGAACATGAACATAAGCCAAACACAGAATTGATAAACAATCTAAGCCAATTATAATCACATCTACAGTAGAAAATAAAAGGCAAAGATAAAGGAAGAGAGATGCAAACACAAGGACAACACGCGATGTGTTATCAAAGAGGAAACCGAAGCCCTTGACGTAAAACCTCTCCGCCGCCCTCCAAGCGGTTAATAATCTACTAGAAAATGTAGTTGGGATACATGAACAACAATAGACCCCCCAAGCCTAATCTACCCGGGTACCTAAGCCTTCCAAGCTTCCTACTCCAACGAGGTTGCATCGAACCTTTTTCTTTTCTAGCTTACCGGATTCCGCTATAACCCATAGCATCAACCAATAACCATTGGTCCCTTCCAAACTGTTTCCCTTAGCACCAAAATGCCTTTTTACAGACGTGGGTGTGGTGAAAAATGATTTGGTCAATAACCTTTCAAGGATGTATCAATGGAGAGGAAGAGAGTAGAGGAATTTGAAGAGTCTCTTAGTGAAGATTAGGGATGAGGCAATCTTATTTTCCTCTAGGGTTTCTCTCACAAAATTCTCTCTGGAAGCTCTCTACTTTTCGTGGGTATAAGGATTTATATATAGTGGTGTGTGTTTGGAATACGAAGAGTCAGTTTTTCCCAAACAAGGATGGTTGGTGGCTTGGCCTCGCGACTGGTCTAAGTCGCGAGTTAAAGTCACGAGATAACGGCCTGGCTAGCCTGGGACTTTTGTCCTGTAGTGTGACAGCTGGTGTGACCCTTCATCTCCTCGCATGCTTTTCACGTGTGCAGCATTTGGTGGCTTGCAAGCCACGAGTTAGTCACGAGTCCTAGCCGCGAGTCCCTGCTTCTTTGCACATTGTTGAGCAATTCTTCCCAATCTCTTCACACACTACCCTTACATGAATCCCACTTAAATATAGGGTTACTAAGTGCTAAATTACAAGCAAATTGGCACGGAATAAAGCCAACAAGATGGTTGATAAAACTCAACCTTACAATCTCCCCCTTTGGTTATTCCATGACAAAACCCTATAACAAACTCTAGACTTAACGCGTGAGTTGGGAACGATTGAAAAACTCACTCACACCTAACTCTAAAATCTGTGAAGCTTTTGAACCATAAGAACAAGAATCTCCTGAAACACAACAACACAATAAGTTCATTGTATGCAGAAAACTTGTAATGCATATGGAGCAAGCACAATGCGATCAAGCACAATGGAATAAAGTGTTGTGTGATTTTAAAATACTCGCAAGTGTACGAACCGTACCGAAGTATAGTTTGACAAGAACGAGGTCGAACCCACAGGGACTTGAATGAATGTAGGAAAATTAAATCAAATCTTAACCAAATTAATCCTAATCTAGTTTAATTAAAAATTGGTTGTTTTGAAATTAAATAAACTAAGCAAATAATAAAATTAAGCAAATAGTTAAACTAAGCAAAAGATATAAAGCAATAAAAAGATGTAAACAATCAAGGGAAAGGAATTAAGGTTTTGGAATCCGCCTTGTAAGTCATACCAGCATATATTTATGATCATTAATTTTTCCCAACTCACTACATGATAATCTAGAAATCAATCTTGCTATCATGGAAAATATTCTCGTTAAAATCCTTATTTTAAAAATCAAAAGCATGTTCTTCTTCGCTTCTTAAGTATAAAACCAAATCATCAATTGTATCCGTAGCCAAACAAATCACAAGATATATCCAATTCTAAAAATCAAATCATAACTTGTATCCATTGACAGACAAATCACAAACGATATCCAATTTTATAATCAAGAATTAATAAACCAAGCATTCAATTAATTAAGAGAAATCCTAAATCATGAGAAAAACATGATTGAACTCATATCTAGAATCCCATCTTAGTCAATTGATATGAAGCAAGAACAATTTAAATCATTAAAGAACAACTATTGTGGGAAAAATTAAATCACATAAATATTACTAGTAATCCTTAACAAGGTTTCATCCTCAACCCTAATTATAAATTTAGCTACTCATGGTAATTGAAAGAAAACAAAAGAATAAAATACTAAACATTAAACTAGACAAATAAAATAGAGAAAGAAATAGTCACAATGCTATCATGGAGAAAAGTTACAGAGAAGCCACATGCGGCACTGCCTCTTGCTCCAATTTTCTGTTTTGCATCACAGCCCTAGCACTAACTCCCTGAATTTTGCCCTAAAAAGCCTTTAAATAGGTCAATGAATCCTATTACAAGTTGAATTCCCGTTTGGAGAAAATCCCAGACTTTTAGGCTTTACTTAACCGACTATTTAGGCCCACTTAACATCAGAATTAGGGCTCTTGGTAAACTACAAAGTTGTAGCCCTTTAAGTTAACTTTCCAGCCCAACTTGAATCATCTCAATTGAACATCTGAGCCGAAAGTTATGCCAAAAATACTAACTGATGTGCAGGCTGGAATCCTAATCCGAATTGGACTTAGATTTGGTGCAAATTTCCTTTGATTCCTTACTCCAATTGGACTTAAATTTAATATTCATGCCTGACTGGATGTAAATTGGCTTGATTCAATTGGCCTAGCCCCACTTTGCATGTAAAACCCTTGTTACCTGCAACACAAAGATATTATATAATCAGTCACAAAATAACATAAAAGTAAGGCCAAATATGTAGATATGTGAGTACTTTATTGTATATATTTCATGCACATCATAAAGCAATAAACCATGGCAAGACCTAAACAAGTAATCACTATAAACAAGTGATCACAATGCTCATTCACACTTGGAATGAACATCCGGACATTCAAGCTGACAAACACAAGGCAAATTACTTGAATGACCAAAACTCAACCAATGCACAGTACAAGAAGTATATGCATCTAGGAAAAAATCTTACAAGGGCATAAGAGTGACAGTACTTAAAAGAAATGCATAACATTTAGTTAGAAGTACTGATTTAACAAAGCACAAAGGCTGCATAAAGCAAGGTACAAACCATAAAGCCTACAAAGTGCATAGAAACAAACCCTAAAAGCTTACAAAAGCAATATGGGTATAAAACATAAACAGAAACCATAAAAACCTACAAAGGTACCAGGTACAAACATAGAAAATATAAAGTAAAATATGCTGAATAACGTCATAATATATATTGAATAACTTCCACCAAAGATTCAAAACAATCCAAGAGATATGAGTTTAAGCCAATCATTAACCAAAACCAGTGTATCAAACCAATAAAAAAAATCAGTTAACCAAAACACAATATCAAAGCTATAAGCATAACATCATATGATAAAGAAAGCTCCCCCTCAAAACAATCACTCCCCCTCAAGTGTCACCCAAAAATTCTCCCCCTTTTTGACCGAAATGGCCAAAGGGTCAGTTCTCCTGGTTGGTGTGGATGCTGTCAAACTTAGCTGAAAGTACATCAAGCTGATCCTGCATTGCTGTCATCCTTTCAGTATGCTGATTTTAAACCTCTCTGAGTCCATCAAGCCTCTCCAGGATGATCTAAAATGCATCAGGAGGTACATCTGATGAAGTAGAAGCTCTACTCCTCTTGCTTCTGCTCTTAGGAGTGGCTGTCTGTCCTACAGCCTCAACTTCAGTCTCCATTGGATCACCTTCTTCTTGGACATCCTCCTCTTCTTCACCTGGAAGACGACTTTGTATCCTTGTGAGAGTAAATTTGTTTATGGCTGATAAAGGAGTCATGAAACTGATATCTTGAGGGATTGCAACACCCTTTGCTCTGAAAATCCTCATAAGAAGACTGGGGAAGATCAGTTTGGCCCTTGAGGTGGTTTTAGTCTCATCCACAAGTGTGTCATACATGTGAGAACTTATGTCAATGAAGGTTTTCTCCTTGAGCTCCATGAGGAAGATAGCTCTGGCATTAGTAAGGGTAGTCATCTTTCTTATAGGATATAAATTGAAGATCATGATTGTGGTCAGACACCTCATGTCAACTGGGAAGGCATTAGTGTTGAGGCATCTTCCTTCTTTAACACCACCAATCCTGGTCTAGACAATGTCTAGAGAGAGCATTCTGCCCTTGTAATTAGTGAATTCATAATCCTCTAAACCCTCAAGCCCTAGAACCTCATCAATGTCATGAGCATCTAAGGTGAACTCACGACCTCTGACCTAGCAGTTCAACTCATCCTCTTCTTTAACTTCCTGGATTCCGCTACTATACCATAGCATCAACCAATGTATATTGGTTCCTTCCTAACTGATTCCCAAAAGCACCAAATAAACATTCTCATAGACGTGGGTATGGTGAGAAAAGGATGTTAGGGTTTGTGCCCTAAAATCCAATTTATTGGCATGTCATGAATAATTAAGTTGTTTAATTATATGAGACCATTTATGAACTAATAGGACATTATCTTAGTCCATGAGATGCATAGTATGTGATTTATGTGAAAAGTCACAGAAAGATATAAATCACAAGTTCTTTGTAAACTCAGAATTTTAGTTCGTAGTCGGTGATGAAATTGGGCATTTCATCTGCGAAGACTATAACATATCAACTAAGATGATTTGTCTTGATCATGGAAGTGGAGACTTCTAGTTGGTATGTTGATATGTTTTAAGAGTTAAGACATATTGAACTGGACCGCTGTGAGATTTATTATTCTCCTAAAGATTGTCAAATGAATAATAAAGCTCACGACTTCTATTTACATCAACTCTAAATCCTGAGAGAATAATGGACCTAATCATGAGATGTAGGTTGCTTTGATATATCAGGAGTGAGATCTATAAATTATGGTCAAAACCTCAGTATGTTGGGCAACCACATTTAGTGTTGATGGAACATATATTCTCAAGATGGAATTCATAATCTCTTAACGGAGATATAAAATATTCCCTTGAGATAAGTTTAATGGGTTTGGTTATTCAGAGTGTTGGGCCCAACCACTTTAGTAAAGAGTTACTAAAGTATATATTTATGGAATTGGATTTCATAAATATATTATGAATAACATAAAGGATTAAACCGGGTACTCAAGGATTAAGATGTAGTAATCTTCAAAGTGGCAGTCAATATTAATGACTTTGTATTACTACGAATATTTTAATGAAGGGGTTGTATGTATAATAAAGTCTTGGGATATAATTTATAGATAAGGCCTAGAGTGCAATTATATTCTTATAGTGGTATTGAATATAATTAATGGTAACTTTGGACTTGTCAAGAGTTGACGGAAAAGCCCAAGGCCCATTGGAGCTAGTGTCTTATTGGTCCCTTTGGTCCCATCTCAAGCCACAAACTAAAGCCCAATTGGGTAGGTCCAAAAGGCTAACCCAATTAGAAATCAGTCATTATTTAATAAGTGTTATTAAATAAAGAAATTATGAGAATAGTTTAAACGTACGTAAGATGAAAAGAAAAAGAAATCAGTTTTTCTCCACAAGGAGAAGAAGAGGGATTTTTTCTTTGAGAGTTTATGTACAAAAGGACTGATTGAGAGACCACACATCTTGGGCTCCATGTGGAATTGAGATGAAGATTAAAGGTATTCTCAAGTTTGGTTTTGAAATTCACTGCACCAAGGTACGCTTTCTATTCTTTATTCTAGAATTCATGGTTACATGTTTATCTTTCATGATTGAAGTAGATCCGTTTTTTTGTTGCTTCCGCTGCGTGTGTTTTTGTATGAGATACAAAAACCAGATTTTTTCCAACAAAGGATTTGGTCAATAACCTCTCAAAGGTATGACAATGGAGAGGAAGAGAGTAGAGGAATTTGTAGAGACTCTAAAGTAAAGATTGTGGATGAATCAATCTTGTTTTTCTCTAGGGTTTCTCTCAAAAATTCTCTCTAGAATCTCTCTCAATTTAGTGGGTATAAGGGTCTATATATAGTGGTGTGTGTTTGGAATACGAAGAGACAGTTTTTGCCAAACAGGGCTGGTTGGCGGCTTGTCCAAGTCGCGAGTTCAAGTCGCAAAGTAACGACCTGGCCAGCCTAGGACTTTTGTCCTATAGTGCAACAGCTGGCGCGACCCTTCAGCTCCCCTGTGTGCTTCTCACGTGCCTGCAGTTTGCGGCTTGCCAGTCGCGAGTCCGCCGTGAGTCCTAGCCACGAAACTCTGCTTCTTTGCACAAACTTGATCTTTTCTTCACACTCTCTTCACACACTACCCTTACATGAATCTCACCTAAATACAAGGTTACTAAGTGCTAAATTACAAGCAAATAGGCACGGAATAAAGCCAACAAGATGGTTGATAAATTTCAACCTTACAATCTCCCCCTTTGGCTATTCCGTGACAAAACCCTAAAACAAACTCTAGACTTAACACGTGAGTTGGAAACAGTTGGAAAACTCACTCACACTTAACTCTAGAATCTGTGAAGCTTTAGAACCATAAGAACAAGAACTCCTGAAACACAACAACACAATAAGTTTATTGTATACAGAAAACTTGTAATGTATATGGAGCAAGCACAATGGAATAAAGCAATAAACCATGGCAAGACCAAAACAGGTAATCACTATAACCAAGTGATCACAATGCTCATTCACACTTGGAATGACATCCGGACATTCAAGTTGACAAACATAAGGCAAATCACTTGAATGACCAACACTCAACCAATGCACAGTACGTGAAGTATGTGCATCTAGGAAAAATCCTACAAGGGCACAAGAGTGACAGTACTTAGAAGGAAATGCATAACATTTAGTTAAAAGTACTGATTTAACAAAGCCCAAAGGCTGCATAAAGCATGGTACAAACCACAAAGGCCTACAAGGTGCATAGAAACAAACCCTAAAAGCTTACAAAAGCAACATGGGCACAAACTAAAACATAAACCTTAACAACCTACAAAGGTATCAGGTACAAACCAAAACATAAAGTAAGATATGTTGAATAACATCATAATATATAAATTGAATAACTACAGGAATAAATAACTGTACCAGTGAACCACAAGTTTTTCAAAAGTATAGAAACCAAATCAACATAGGATAAAAACTATAATAAACACAACAAAGTATGTAGTAACTATAAAAGCTCTAAAAACTTCCCCTTTCAGTATGCACAAACTCCCCCTCAAGTGTAGCCCCCAAAAAAATTCTCCCCTTTTTTGACCGGAATGGCCAAAGGGTCACTGCTCCTGGTTGGTGTGGATGCTGTCAAATATAGCTGAAAGTACATCTAGCTGATCCTGCATTGCTGTCATCCTTTCAGTATGCTGATTTTGAACCTCTCTGAGTGTATCAAGCCTCTCCAGGATGATCTGAAATGCATCCGGAGGTACAGCTAATTAAGTTGAGGCTCTACTCCTCTTTCTTCTGCTCCTGGGTGTGACTGATTGTTCTGCAGCTTCTGCTTCAGTCCCCATTGGATCCCCTTCTTCTTGAACATCCTCCACTTCTTCACCTGGAAGATGACTTTGTATCCTTGTGAGAGTAAATTTGTTTATGGCTGATAGAGGAGGCAAAGGGCTGATATCCTGAGGGATTGCAACACCATTTGCTCTGAAAATCCTCATGAGAAGACTAGGATATATCATCAGCTTGGGTGTTGAGGTGGTTCTAGTCTCATCCACTATAGTGTCAAAGATGTGAGAACTGATGTCAATGAAGGTTTTCTCCTTAAGTTCCATAAGAAAGATGGCTCTGGCATTTGTCAGTGTAGTCATCTTCCTTATAGGGTACAGATTGTACATCATTATGGTGGTCAGACACCTTATATCTTTAGGAAAATCAGAAGTGTTGAGATATTTGTTTTCTTTAACCGCATTAATTCTTTTCTGGACAGTGTCTAGAGAAAGCATTCTGTCCTTGTAGTTAGTGAGTTCATAATCCTCCAAACCCTCAAGCCCTAGAACCTTATCAATGTCATGAGCATCTAAGGTAAATTCCTTTCTTCTCACCCAACAACTCAATTCCTCCTCCCTTATCACAGCATTTGCATAGAATTCTCTGATTAGAGGCTCACACACAGGTGGAAGGCCACTCAGCAGTTTTTCCCAACCTCTACCCTCAAAACATTATGGAATGAAGGTGTCCTTCAAATCCCTGAAATCAACAAATCTTTCTTGAATGATTATTCCTTTTGAGAAAGAATCCCTATATCTCTCAAAGTGTTGAATAGACCTAAATAGGTTAGGGTCCATTTTCATTCTTTTGTCAGATTTCTTAGCAGCAGTCTTCTTCTTTGTAGGAGATGCAGCCATCTGTAAGCAAGCAGAAATGGCCACAACAAGAACAAAACACAAAATGTGGAAATGCACACACATTAGTAGCAAGTTAGTTACAAAGAGAGTAACAGAGTGACCAGACAGAACACAGAATAAGCACAATTTATAACCAAAAAAAAATGGATAGGTCAAGTCAAACAAGTTTAAAACAGTATGTATGCAGACAGGAGCAAGTGATCAAATTCATTCAGATAGATTTGAGCCAATGTCATTGAGACAAGACCTAATGAGAATGAACTGTGCAAAAAGGAAACTAAAGGTAACAGGACATATAAGATATGGTGATCAAAATAACATTAACCACAAACACCAAAAACACAACTAAATTGATAGACTTAGAACCACAATAAAAAAGACTTATAGAAAACCCCAACCCATATGCCCAAAGACAAACTATCAAATATCAAAGCTCGGACTAGAGATTAGCAACTTGATGAAGACACATAACCCTAAAATACCCCTGCAACAAGAGGGAAAAAAAATCCTCACACAAACATAATCAACATTTTTAGGCAAACCCATTTTTGAACACATTATATCGCAGAACATAGATGCAACATTCAAATCAAGAAAATAATGGTCAAAACAGTAAGAATGAAGTGAGGGAAGGAAAACCCACACCTTTTTCTTGGTGTTTGAAGAAGACATGATGCAAAAATGGATTCTTTTTCAGTGAGATTTGGAGTGTTTGAGTGAGAGAAATGAAGAAGACAATGAACAGTCATTGATATTCGAGGGAAAAACTGAAAAACCATTTAAAAACTGTCTTTAAAACGCAAAACACGCGTTTTTCGTGACTGGATCAAGTCGCTAGTAAGTCGCCAGGGTAAGCCGCGAAACACTGTGAAACCAAGATTCTTGAAAAATCTTCTAAGTGTTTTTCGCGACTGGAAGATCTACCCGCGAGGGAGTCGCGAGCTGAGCCGCGAAAATCTCTGTGTACCCCTCGCGACTGGACCTTCCACCCACGAACAAGTCACCACACTGAGCCGCGAAATATGCAAAAACAAAAATTTTGAAAAATTTTCTAAGTCTTTTTCACGACTGGGATACTGACTCGCTAGTGACCCGCAAAAATCTCGGAGTGCACTTCGCGACTGGAGCATGTGACTGAACCTAACTGAGACTGAGTCGCCAAAACGGGGCAACACTGTTTTTGAAATTTTTGACATTTTTGTAAAACAAAATATTTTCCAAAAACAAACTAAAACACTCTAAAATCTTTTTGTGTTTGATCAACAAAGATTGAGCTTGTGAAAACACATTTAATCAAGTACAATCACACAAATGAATATGGCATTCATTGAACATAGACTTGTGTGTTGTGTGTGGATATCAAAAATGAGATAGTTCTTAGTCTAATGTGAAGCTTCAATGATCAATTCAATCAAGGCATACACAACTAGCACTAGATAATGTGACCTATCTCAATTATAAAAACAGGCATATATGACCTCCCACATGCACTTGATAACAATTCTTTGAAGCTTTTCATTTGACTCCATATTCAACATATCATTTGCACTTTTTGAGCAAAGAAAATCTCATTGTGAGATAGATGCCTGAAATTTTTGATATTTCAATTGATGAGTTAGCCTTTGGCTTTTTGGGCATCATACATTTTATTTTGGTCGCTTTCCCCTTTTCCTAGTCGAATACTAGTATGTGCGACAGGCTTTTGCAGCTCTATATCTCTTTTCATTTGGAGATTTACATTTAGAGAGCTCTTTTAAGCATAAAAATAAAAAGTGGGAAGATAGCATGAGTCTATGCATGTCTCAAGATCAACAAAACCATTCACTAATCATTCATGACAAGGTTGAAGATCTATTTACAACAGTCACATAGATTTCAGAATTTCTTCCACAGATGATATGAGTGCATAAGAGACAAGCTAAGCTCGTTAAATGCACAAAGCCATAAGTACAAAGGTACAAGGCAAAACATGCTTTGAGACAAAACTCAACAAAGCCGATCAAACTTTTTGGATTTTCTACTTTTTATGTGTTTTTGGATTTTTGACACAAAAGCAGTAAAAGATTGATCAAGAACATAACACAAAAAAACAATGTAAAAACATTTGAACCAAAGACAAACACACAAACAAAATAACAACCTAAATACTAGCAAGAAGCACACAACCAAGCATATTCACAAACATGGGAAGTATTGATGCATGGACATGTTATAATGCTTATGCATGAGTACCCTTTGTCACCCATACGTCACGTGCGTTTGGGGTGATATCCTTGACGGATTGGGTATGAGAGTTAGGACTGTCAAACCTTCGGTGTGAAGCTTTCCAGGCAATTAGTGAAGGCACCGATCATCTTCATCATGTCCATCATTCCTGGATCATGGTTTTGACTTCTTGGTTGCTCACCACCCCCAAGACCTCATGTCATTTCTTCTTCCTCGTGACCGAGGTGTACTTGCATTGTTGTCTACTCTCAGCTTTTGACAGTTGGGTCTGGTATGTCCTTGCAATCCGCAATAGTGACAGACATAATCCGTTCTAGGACCCTATTGTGATCTTAGAAGTGATCTTTCTCTAGCTCCATATTTGGATTCTAATTGATTACGGGACTTATTTAACACCCGTTGATCAGCCACATTCTTCTTCCTTTCAGTCTTAACTTTCTCAGGAATAGGCTTATCCACAGCCGTCTCTTTGGCCTTTACAAACTTCACTTCTTTGGTGACATTTGCTGATGAGCTACTTCCTCTGGTATATCCAAATCTGGACTTGTCTGAGGCATGTTTTTGAGATGAAATAACATCATCTAACTTCCTAGAGGAGACCCTATCTAGCTTGGCATGAGCTTGCACTACCTCTTGCTCAAGAAATCTCACTTTTATGTAAGCTTCTGATAGCTCACCATTAAGTGCTTCAATCTCACACTTTGCCTCCTTGTATCTGACCAGCAGACTTTTGTAATCTTCCTTAGCTCTCTTCATCTTTTTCACAGTCGCCTTTGCCACCTTTGTATACTCACCTGATTTCTCAAGAAGTAAGGCGTAATTCTTTTGAAGATTAGATGTATCTTCTTCTTCTTCAGCCTCTGATTCTTCAACAATCCCAATAGACTCCAAATCAAAATGTTCGCCAAGCTCCTTCACAAGTGAACCCAAATCATCCGAGGATTCCATATGTGCAATAGTCATAAATGCGGAGTAGTTTCCTTCTTCGTCACAGCTCTCTTTAGAATCAGAATTTGAAGAGTCTGTATCACTCAGCGTTGTGGCATACGCCTTGCCTTTCCCTCTCAAGAAATTGGGACACTCCTTCTTAAGATGTCCATGGCCATTGCATTCAAAACACACAATGTCCGAAGGAGATTGAAAATCCTTCCCTTCTTTCCTCGTAAACTCTTTCCTATCACCTCTTGAAGATGAAAATTTCCCTCTGTTGAATGGTTTCCCACTGTTCTTCATCTTCAGAAATTTGCGGAAGTTTTTCGCAAGATATGCTACTTCCTTCTCCACTCCATCTTCTTCGGAAGGATCATCCATTCTTTCAGTGATGGTTTTGAGAGCAAGCGATTTACTTGTCTTGTGGGAAGGTAGTCCCAGTTCATATGTTTGAAGAGACCCAATCAGCTCCTGAATTTTGATCTCATCCAAGTCTTTACTCTCTTCTATGGCTATGACTTTTGCTCTAAAACTTTCAGGCAAGGACCTCAAGATTTTTCTCACCACCTTAGTATCTTCAATCTTCTCACCAAGATTGAGCTTAGCAATAACAATTTCGTTGAGCTTCCCATAGAACGAATCAAACGATTCATCTTCACCCATCTTGAGCTCTTCAAATTTGGCAGCAAGCATTTGGAGCTTTATGTCCTTCACCTTCTTAGTCCCCTCATAAGTTGTCTCCAAAATCTCCCAAGCTTCCTTGGCCACTGTCATGTGAGATATCCTATGGAATTCATCTGGAGACACACCACAAAAAATAGCATTTGAAGCTTTACTGTTAGCATTGGCTGCCGCAAGAGCTGCCTTATCCCAAGTAGATTTAGCAGCCTCCGGCCTAGTCCACCCTACTTCAACCGCATCCCAAACGGTGTCATCAATAAAGCATAAAAATGCCCCCATTCTAACTTTCTAGAAGGCATAGTTATTACCATTAAAAAATGGTGGAACATTTAAGGATTGAGACCTATCCATCTCAAAAAGGGTCAAGGATCACACTCAGGTATTTAAACCACAACAAGTGTACCCGCTCTGATACCAATTGAAAGTTCAAAATGAGTATGAAACACCCTTGAACGTTTAGACCCTAAATTATAAATTATCAATTCAAGCTTATAATAAAACAATTAATGTGCAGAACATGAACATAAGCCAAACATAGAATTGATAACTAATCTAAGCTAAATATAAACACATCCACAACAGTAAATATAAGGCAAAGATAAAGGGAAGGAAGATGCAAACACACCGACAACACACGATGTGTTATCGAAGAGGAAACCGAAGTCCTCGGCGTAAAACCTCTCCGCCGCCCTCCAAGTGGTGAAATAATCCACTAAAGAATGTAGTTGGGATATATGAATAGTAGAAGACCCTCCAAGCCTAATCTACCCAAGTACCTAAGCCCTCCAAACTTCTTGCTCCAACGAGGTTACGCCGAACCTATTTCTTCTTTAGCTTCCCGGATTCTGCTACTATACCATAGCATCAACCAATGTATATTGGTTCCTTCCTAACTGCTTCTCAAAAGTACCAAATAAATCTTTTCACAAACGTGGGTATGGTGAGATAAGGATTTGGCAAAGAACCTCTCAAGGGTATGACAATGGAGAGGAAGAGAGTAGAGGAATTTGTAGAGACTCTAAGGTAAAGATTTTGGATGAATCAATCTTGTTTTTCTCTAGGGTTTCTCTCAAAAATTCTCTTTGGAAGCTCTCTCAATTTAGTGGGTATAAGGATCTATATATAGTGGTGTGTGTTTGGAATACGAAGAGACAGTTTTTGCCAAACAGGGTTGGTTGGCGGCTTGGCCTCGCGGCTTGTCCAAGTCGCGAGTTCAAGTCGCGAAGTAACGGCCTGGCCAGCCTGGACTTTTGTCCTGTAGTGCAACAGCTGGCGCGACCCTTCAGCTCCCCTATGTGCTTCTCACGTGCTTGTAGTTGGCGGCTTGCTAGTCGCGAGTTAGCCGCAAGTCCTAGCCGCGAAACTCTGCTTCTTGGCACAAACTTGAGCTTTTCTTCACACTCTCTTCACACACTACCCTTACATGAATCCCACCTAAATACAGGGTTACTAAGTGCTAAATTACAAGCAAATTGGCATGGAATAAAGCCAACAAGATGGTTGATAAATTTCAACTTTACAAAACTTTTTCGGTAGTAACCATGCTTAAATCTATCAGAATTCTCTTATCCATTCCTGCTCATTTTAATTATGAAATTTTGCAAATGGATGTCAGGACTGCTTTTCTAAATGGCAATCTTAAAGAATAAATTTATATATGAAGCAACTAGAATGATTAATAGCAAAGAACCAAGAGCATATGGAATTCAAATGGAAAAGGTCCATTTATAGATTTAAGCAAGCATGTAGGTCATGGAACATTAGGTTTGATCAAGCAATCAAATCATTTGGTTTTGAACAAAATCTTGATGAACCATGTGTGTGCAAGAGACATCAAGACAATGTAGTAATTTTCCTAGTGCTTTATGTTGATGACATCCTACTCATTGGGAATGATGTAGGGGTAATGTCATCAGTCAAGATTTGGTTGTCAAGCCAATTTGATAGGAAGGACTTGGGTAACGCAAGCTATATCCTAGGGATCAAGCTTTGGCGAGATCGAAAGAATAGGATATTAGGCTTATCTCAAGCTGGATATATAGATAAGATTCTAGCAAGGTTTAGCATGCAAAACTTCAAGAAAGGATTACTTCCTTTCAGGCATGGAGTTCATTTGTCTGATGACCAAAGGCCCAAGACTTCTGAAGAGGAAAGGATGATGAGACAAATTCCCTATGCTTCAGTAGTGGGAAGTATCATGTATGCCATGCTATGTACTAGGCCAGACATCTGTTATTCAGTTGGCATGGTCAACCAATCAATTAAATCTAGGACCAAAACATTGGGAGGCTGTAAAGCATATTCTCAAGTATCTAAGGAGAACGAAGGACTATATGCTTGTTTACTATTGTGAGGATTTGATACCTATTGGTTACACAGATTCTGATTTTCAATAAGATCTTCATTTTAGAAAGTCCAATTTAGGTTATGTGTTCACCTTGGGAGGTGGAGCCATTAGTTGGTGGAGTGTTAAACAATCTTGTATTGCAAACTCCACCATGGAAGCTAAATATGTTGCTGCTTGTGAAGTAGCAAAGGACATTGTTTGGCTCAAGAAATTCATTTCTAATCTTGGTGTTATGGGAATGGAACAAGTTCCAATCACATTGTTTTGTGACAATAGTGGAGCAGTTGCAAAATCCAAGGATCCAAGGAATCACAAAAAAGGAAAGCACATAGAAAGAAAGTATCATATTATTCGAGACATTGTGACTCAAAGAGATGTGGTAGTAGCAAAGATTGATGGTGCAAATAATCTAGCAGATCCCTTTGCTAAAGCCTTGCCCCAGAGGACCTTTGAGTCACACCTGGAGGGAACGGGAGTTAGATTGGTACGCAATAGTCTTTAAGGGCAAGTGGGAGATTGTTAGAATTGGTGCCCTAAAATCCTATTGTATGATGTTATGTTCATATTATGTACGACATTATGCTATAAATAATGAAGTTGTTTTATTATCTAAAATAATGGTAGCATGAATATTTGGACATTATCATATAGTCTTTGAGATGCATAGTATGTGATTTAGTCACAGAAGATATAAATCACGAGTTCTTTGTAAACTCAAAACCTTAGTTTATAGTCGACGACGAAATTGGGCATTTCATCTGTGAAGACTATAACGTGTTAACTAAGATGGTTTGTCTTGAACATGGAAGTGGAGACTTCTAGTTGATATGTTGATATGTCTTAAGTGTCTAAGACATATTGAACTAGACCGCTGTGAGATTAATTATTCTATTAATAACTGTCAACTGAATAATAAATCTCACGACTTTAATTTACATAAACTCTCAATCCTGAGAGGATAGCCGATCATGAAATGTGGGTTGCTTTGATATATCAGGAGTGAGATCTAATCTAACGGTCAAAACTTTAGTATGTTGGGCAGCCACACGTAGTGCTAAACATATTCTCAAGATGGAATTCATAGAACTTTATTTGTCCCTTTGGTCCCACCCAAGCCACACACTAAAACCCAATTGGGTTGGCCCAAAAGGCTAGCCCAATTAGATAATCAGTTGTTTATTTAATAAAAGTTATTAAATAAAGTAACTACTTTTGACAGTTTATAAAAAAAAGAACGTACGTACGATTAAAAGAGAAAAATACAGTTTTCTCTAAATTCATTCTCTATTGAACAAGTGCGTACATAACTGATTGAGAGACCACACATCTTGGGCATATGTGGAATTGGGGTAAAGAGTGAAGGTCTTCCCAAGTTTGAACTTCTTTTGTTTTGAATTTCACTGCATCAAGGTACGCCTTTCTATTCTTTGTTTCTAAAATTCTAGATATTCCATATTATCTCACATGAATGAAGTAGATCCTTGTGTTGCTTCTGCTATGGGTTTTTGTATGAGATGCATAACCAATTTTTCCAATAATAGTACCAAAATTTTTTTATAGTTATATATATATATATAAAACAAAAAAAATAGTTAATTTATATATAGATATAAGGTAGGACATCACATGGTAGTCATTTATTACAATTTTAGGTGTAATTTATATATAGTTATAAAGATATATTAAGGTTCTCAGACCTGGACCGGACCGTATGGTCCGACTCGGTTAACCATGAACCTCTCACTATTGCGGTTCTTATAGCTCTAAGAACCTCTCCATGCGAAAAAAGCATGAAACCATTCGAACCGTAGTCGGACTGTATGGTTCTTAGAACCGTGACCGGTTTTTGCGATTCGAACGGTTTCTTTTTGTTTCAGCTTTTCCAATGAATTTTGGCCAATACACCAATATGAAATTATGAACGGATCTAGAAGAAGTGAAAAAGAAATGAAAGAACACGACGAAGAACTAAGATTGGAAGGAGACCTGATAATTTTTGGAGGTGCTTAACCTTCACTAATTCACAGTCTTCAAATTTGCTAGAAAGAGAGACAGAGAGCTCAAGACAAAAGAACAAAAAGGAGAATGACTAAATAATAAAATATGGCTTCAGCATCCAAAAGGAAAGAAGAAGAAGTGGTCAAGTGGGGTAGTAGGTGGGGTAGGTGGGAGAATTTATTGGAGTTACCATGTTTTGCTTTACTAGTGGTTGAAGTTTTTAACTTTTTATGTTTTTTGCTTTTTATTTTAAAGAAAATAATTGATTCTTATATTCCTAGTGTGCCACGTTGTAGACATGCAATACAAATATCACCCGTTCATCACTTTAAAAAAATAAAAATTAATGCATTCATAATTTCATAAGTGCCACGTTGTGGACATGCAACACAATTACACAAATACCATTTTATATATTTTTTATTCTAATTATTGTATTATTAGATATTATCACAAGTTTAACTAATCAACATAAAAAAATACTAGGATTTGATATTTCTGAAAGTTATGATATAGAAAATACATTTGAAAGATAGATCTCTTTTTTTCTATAAAGGAATAATAGATCTCTATATTTAATTGCACTATTTTAGTTAAATTTTTTTTAATATTTGTACTAATTTAATATATTTATTTATATTTTAAATAATTATTAAATTAATTATGACTTAAATACGGTTCAATCTTGATTCGACCTCGGTCCGACCTCAAAAACCTTGAACCTCTCCATTTTATGGTTCATTAAACGTTCCGTGCCTGAAAACCATAAGATATATTCAAAATATGCCTAAAATATATGAAGTGCACCTAAAATAGTAGTAAATGACTGCCATGTGGTGTCCTAATTTTAAAAACAATTGTAGTATCCTCATTTCTAGGGTTATGTCATTATCCATTTTATTATTAACTTTCTATCTCTATCTTTGATGTTGTGTAAACATCGATTGGATTTAAGAAAGGGTTTTAAATTTGAGTAGAGTACGAGAACAAATTGGGAAAACTACATTCAAGCAAATTTTGATACAGAATCAACCCACTGGGCCACTAGCCACCCTACGTACCCTAGTAATAGTGGCCGTTATCTTACTTGAAAAATTCTACTCGTATCAAATTAGTATTCTCTGAGGATAAGTTTTTATGAAACTAACATCCACAAATCCCGAATTTTAAATTAAAATAAAAAAAATAAAAAAATTAAAAAAACTCCCAAAGGCAATTAATCCACAAATTAAGAAAATGGCTACAGTCCTTATGCATTTACGTGCACAGGAAGGAGAGAGGTACATCTCTGCTACAAAGTAAATCATCAATTTAATCATAAAACTAAGAAAGTGCCTTGCTAAAGTGTGGCTCCATCTTAGATGACTTACACGTTAGGGCTTTTCTAAGAGCAGTACTGTGAAAGGCGGCCATTAAAACGGCTTTAATGGTATGTGTGGTCCATATGGACCATATCAATGGAAGAAGATGCATAAATCCTGTTGTGTACAGTAGCTTATACTTTTTTTATTTTATTTTATTTTTATTTTTATTTTAAGAAACAAAGACCTTAGATTTAAAATAAATAAAAAAGGCTAAATTAGCCTGAAGTATAGAAACATATTGTGGTGTGGAACATCCTCTATTTACACAGTCAAAGGACCATATGAGGCTAGGGAGACTTCAGCACAAGTTAACGCCTTCATAAGCATTGCCGAATCACCTTCCAGAATATCTTTAGAAACACCAACCTCTTGGGCAAAAACAAGAGCCTGCACAGCAGCTAAGGCTTCAACTTCACTAGCATGATAGACCTGGGGCAGTAGCTTGGAGCATGAAGCAATAACCAAACCTGAGCTATCTCTGCCCACAACACCAATCCCAGACTTGTTTTCAGCAGAGAAAGTGGCTCCATTGAAGTTAATCTTCATCCAATCACTCCGGAGATGTCACCAAGTATCACGAATACGAGGCTGACGACCTGGAGGACTGGGTATAATGGCTAAGAACTCATTACACCGATCTGACAAAAGCAGAGCCAGCTGATGAAGCGCACAAGCAGGTTGGAGCAGCCAGACCTGATTCCTCTACGTCCAGATCGACCAAACTGTCATTGCGAAAAGCTCCACATTTTTTCCTTGATATAAAGTCCACAAATTGTTCTTGGCTTCGAAAATTCCATGAACCCATATCAAACCAAATTGTGTCTAGTTCAGAGCATGACCATAACGCATGAATAGGTTTTCCGAAGCAGCATTGCAACAATCACACACAGGGTCTTGTATAATGGTTCTTTGGACCAGATTAGTTTTGGTAGGCAAGGAATTTCGACAAGCACGCCAGAGGAATTTCTTAACTTTGTTTGGAAATCAAATAGCCCAAACTCTCCTCCAAAACTGGATGTCTGATGCAGGTGAGTGTAACCGAGAACCCAAATCAGCTTCCTCCTTCAAAAAATGATATCCAGATTTACAACTATATTTCCCATCTTGTGACCATGGCCAGAAAAGATCATCTAACGCTACTCGAGCTAACAGAATTTTCTTTATTACTTTGACTTCATCAGGAGCAAAAATACCATCAATCAATTCACCATTCCACTGTCTAGATTGTGTGTCAAATAACAATGATACTCTAGCCTCCTGTAGGTGTTTGGAAATTTAGACCCGGTTGATATATTTATGTGACGGCCTCTAAAATAAGCCTTATATAGGTCTAGGGTTGTGAGAAAAGAAACTTTACACATACATGTCAGCATGGGCCGAAAATCAGATCTAAAAATCTGAATTCCCGTAACCTCGATCGATCAAGAGGTGTCGAGGATACAGCTATCAAGAAGCTATCAAGGAGCTGTCGAGGGGACAGAAGATTTCTTGATCGATCCACTGGCTGTCGAGAAGCTATCGAGATTGTGATAAGAAGAAGTTGAAAATCTCGATAGATAGCCTAGCTGTCGAGAGGTGTCGAGCAGCTATCGAGCTATCTATTCGCAGGTGTCGAGCTATCTGTCCAGCTTTGTTGAACAACATTTCTTCACTTGTTTCTTGGTCCAATCTTCATGGCTTTAATACTAGACTTGAACAACATGTTTCTTGAAGTATTAAACACCTTAAGAAAATTAAAACTGGCCTTCTTCTCCCTTCCTACTAATGATGGGAGAACCAAATACTTCTCATATTGCATAATTTCTGGAACTCCCAAAGCTATTTTGATTGAATTTTTAACATCATCAAGTGTGGAACTCCTAAAACTAACTCTGGTGTGGACTTGATGAAAAAAAGAGTAGTTTTGCCTTTATTAATTTTTTGTCCAGATGCCTAAGTAGCCAAAATTTGTAGGATTTTCTCACACTCCTTTGAATTAGCCTTGCAAAAAAGAAGATTGTCATTTGCAAATAATAGATGAGTTAGTTTCGGCTCCCTTCTACATAAAGAGAAACCGTGAATGTCACTAGCTCCTTCCACTTTTTTAATAAGCCTGTGTAAACCCTTAGTACATAAGAGGAAAAGGAAGGGGGAGAGAGTGTCCTCTTGTCTAATACCTCTAGTAGGCTGAATCAAACCTTGAGATTCACCATTCACTAAAATGGAGTAAGTGACCAATCTGACATAGGTCATAATAAGACCAATCCACCACTCATTGAAACCCATCTTTCTTATAAGCTCCTCCAAAAAACTCCATTCAACCCTATCATATGCTTTACTCATATCAAGCTTGAGAGTCATGAAACCACAGTTCCCTGAATTATGATTTTGCATGCAATGTAAAGTCTCAAAGGCAATAAGTATGTTGTCAGAAATAAGTCTATCCTTGGTAAAAGCAGATTGGTGCTCAGTAATAATTGTGGGTAGCCATTTTTTCAGCCTATTAGCTAAAACCTTAGAAGAAACTTTATACAGCACATTACAAAGACTAATAGGGCTAAATTGGTGCACATGCTCTGGATTAAAATTTTTAGGAATGAGGGCTAAAAAAGTGTGATTCACATGATAAGGCAAAAAACCTGAATTTAACCAAGATAGCACAGACCCCGTGACATTATGATTCACTGTATTCCAAAAAATGCTGGTAAAAAAGAGAAGGCATACCATCAAGTCTAGGTGCTTTCAAAGTTGCTATTTGTTGTAGGGCATTGGCCACTTCACTCTCAAGGAAATCACCAGTTAAATGGAGATTCACATCATCCGTAATGACTTGGGGAATATTGTCCAACACTTGAGAGTTAGTCATCAGGACAGGGGAATTAAATAGATCTTGATAGTAAGAAACCAAAATAGAGGCAATCTCATCAGGTTGATTCTTCCACACATCCATACCATCCCGTATGCTTGATATCAAACTTTCCCTAAATCGCTTAGTAGCTCGACAATGAAATTTTTTTGTATTACTATCACCTTGATTGAGCCATTGTACCCATGACCTTTGGCCCCACATCCAAGCCTCTTTATCAAGTAGAACAAAAATTTCTGTCTTTAATTCCCTAACCCGATCATTACAACCACTATGTTGCATATCAAACTCAGCCCAGACCAATAAAGCTTTCTTCTTTTCTAGCTCCCATCTCACATTACCAAAGCAATTTTGATTCCACCAAGCTAAATATTTCCAACACCTGTCAATCATTACCAAGATCTCACTACCCAAAACTGGACCTGGAAGAGAGCACCAAGATGGCTCCACAATCTCCCCACATCTACTATCAGACAACCACATTTCTTTGAAGCGAAACACCTTTTTATGAGGTTGAAATTCCAAACTGGAGGGAAAAATAAGGAGCAGGGAATGATCGAATATGTCACAGTGGAGGTGATGAACCCAAGTACCTAGAAATTTCAAAAGCCAATTGTTCGAAGCTAACCCTCTGTCAAGCCATTCCTAAATTGAATGTCCATCCTCAATCCAAAAAACCACACTCAATAAATCCATAAAACCACACTCATCTATTACATCTCTAAACAATTGCATTTAATTATGGGAGCAAAGGGCACCACCAAGCTTCTCCTCTGGTTTGGTGAGTTTGTTAAAGTCACCCACACAAAGGCGAGGGATAGATGGGCAAGTATTCAATCTATGGAGTTCATTCCATGCATCTATCCTCCTGGCTATGTCTGGATCTCCATAAAATCCAGTGAACCGCCATTCGTTATCAGAATTCTCATTAATAAAAGCATCAATGAGATATTTGTTAGAATCAACCACCCTAAGATTAACTATAGACTTCCAAAAATGGACCAAACCACCACCTCTCCCCTCCCTTGGTACTACCCATTTATGATCAAAATCAATATTACGTTGCACTAAGTTTAGCCTTGCTTCATCTATCCATGTCTTGACTATAAACACAATAAAGAGATCTTTTTCCCGAATGACATCACTGAGCTCCTTCCCTGTACATAGGTTCCCAAGCCTACAGTTCCATGCTAAGTAATTCATTAGGTTTGGTGTGGTTGATAAACAGCCTCCACCAATACTGAAGATGCATTCCTATTACTCCTCGAAACTAGTTGTCGTTTATTAGGTAACTTGGAGTAATCCTTAATTGCCTTATTTTTGTGTTTGCCATTGTCAAGAGCATCAATTGACAATACCTTCTTAATTACTTTCTCAGGTCTTTCTATATGGGTCCAGTTTGGTAAAATTCGGCCAGGAGTAATATTTGAGGATTCCATAATTAAATCAGAGCTCACAGGTGGGGAACTATAAGAAATTCGTGAAGGGTCATAAGAATCAAACTTAGCCAGCTCAGAATCAATATCCTGTAATTTAGCATGAAAGGCACCATAAAGCTTGCAATCTCACCAACATTGGAAATTTTACTTGAAATGGCCATAGGACTAGGAATTGTTGCGTCAACACAATGTAGGTCCAACTACGAATTTTGTAGAATACTCAAATTTTCTATACCATCAACCCCTTGTTTGTGCAGATCCGATGCTTGTGATTCTAGAGAAACTGTTTTGGCGCTACCCGTATTAGGCACCAGAGGCACTGGTTGATTAAAAACCATGGATTCCATCTTAGCATCTATTAGGATATGTGTCCTTTAAATCCTATTATATGATGCCATGTATGACATTATGTTATGATTAATAAAATTGTTTTATTATTATCTAAAATAATGGTAACATGAATATTTGGACATTATCATATAGTCCATGAGATGCATAGTATGTCATTTATGTGATTTAGTCACAAAAGATACAAATCACAAGTTCTTTGTAAACTCAGAATTTTAGTTCATAGTCGGTGATGAAATTGGACATTTCATCTGCGAAGACTATAACATATCAACTAAGGTGATTTGTCTGGAGGCTCCTAGTTGATATGTTTTAAGTGTTAAGACATATTTGTAAGGTTGAATTTAATCAACCATTGTATTAGCTTTATTCCGTGCCAAATTTGCTTGTAATTTAGCAATTAGTAACCCTGTATTTAGGTGGGAATCATGTAAGGGTAGTGAGTAAGAGAGTGTGAAGAAATGCTCAAGATTGTGCAAGATACAGAGATTCGCGGCTGGGACTCGTGGGTGACTCGTGACTGGCAAGCTGCCAAATGTAGCACACGAGTGAGGCGTGCGAGAAGATGAATAGTCGCACCAGCTGGAGCACTACAGGACAAAAAGTCCAGCCTGGCCGTTCTGTTATATCGCGACTTGAACTCGCGACTCAGTCAAGTCGCGAGGCCAAGTCACCAACCAGCCCTGTTTGGGAAAAACTGACTCTTTGCATTCCTTTCTCACCCAAGTATAAATACCCCTTAAGCCCACGAAATGTAGAGAGCTTCCAGAGAGAATTTTGAGAGAGAAACCCTAGAGAAAAACAAGATTGATTCATCCATAATCTTCACATAGAGACTCTTCAAATTCCTCTACTCTCACCTTCTTCATTGTTACATCCTTGAGAGGTTCTTACCCAAATTCTTTTCTCACCATACCCACATCTGTGAGAAGGTTATTTGGTGCTCTGGGAAGCAGTTAGGAAGGGACCAATTCACATTGATTGATGCTATGAAGGGTCTTCTGCTGTTCATGTATCCCAACTACATTCTTTAGTGGATTATTTACCACTTGGAGGGCGGTGAAGAGGTTTTACGCCGAGGGCTTCAATTTCCTCTTCGATAACACATCATTGTGTTGTCCTTGTGTTTGCATCTCTCTTCCCTTAATCTTTGCCATTTAATTTCTACTGTGGATGTGATTTTATTTGGTCTAGATTGTTTATCAATTCTATTATATGCTTATGTTCATATTTCGCACATCAATTGTTTGATAATAAGCTTGAACTGGTAATTTGTTAATTGGGAGTCTAAACATTCATAGTGTTTTACACACATTTTGAACATTCAATATTGAACTAGACCGCTGTGAGATTTATTATTCTACTAACAACTGTCAAATGAATAATAAATCTCACGACTTCTATTTACATCAACTCTTAATCCTGAGAGAATAATAAACCTGGTCATGAAGGGTACATTGCCTTGATATATTAGAAGTGAGATCTAAAGTCACAATCAAAACCTCAGTATGTTGGACAGCCACATTTAGTGTTGAAGGAACATATATTCTCAAGATGGAATTCATCATCTCTTAACAGAGATATAAAATATTCCCTTGAGATAAGTTTAATGAGTTTGGTTATTCAGAGTGTTAGGTCAAACCACTTTAGTAAGGAGTTACTAAAGTATATATTTATGAAATTGGATTTCATGAATATATGATGAATAACTTAAATGATTAAACCGGGTACTCAAGGATTAAGATGTAGTAATCTTCAAAGTGGCAGTCAACATTCCTGACTTTGTATTACTACAAATATTTTAATGAAAGGGTTGAATATATAATAAAGTATTGAGATATAATTTATTAATAAGGCCTAGAGTGAAATTATATTTATATAGTGGTATTAAATATAATTAATGGTAATTTTGGCTTGTCAAGAGTTGAAAGAAAAGCCCAAAACTCGTTGGAGCTAGTGTCTTATTTGTCCCCTTTGGACCCACTCCAAGCCACATACTAAAACCCAATTGGAATGGCCCAAAAGGCTAGCCCAATTAGATAATCATTTATATATAAGGAGAGAAACATACAAAATTTTGTGAAGAATGAAATGGTGTGCATGTGAGTGTAAGACACTCTCTTATTCTCACTTGAACACATACATATAAACTGATTGAGAGACCACACTTCTTGAGCAAAAGTGAAATTGGAGTGAAGATTAAAAGTGTATCCAAGTACTTCTAATAATTGGTTTTGAATTTCATTGCACCAAGGTACACACTCTTGTTCTCAAATTATGAAATTTACGTAGTACGTGTTATCTATTGCGAATGTAGTAGATCCGTGAATTTTTTGATACGTATGTTTTGTATGCGATACAAACCATGTTTTTCCAACAATTGGTATCAGAGCAGCCTTCAATTTCAAATTTCTATAACATGTTTTGTGAGTTTTGGAATTAAAGATAGTAATTTCATGAAGTTAGAAGATTCTACAATCAATTTTCTGCACAGTTGTTGAAACTACCGTTTGATAAAAACTGATACTGATGTTATGATGTTGTTTAAGTTTGATATTAAGTATGTTAAATTGTACTTTAAGGCTATAGCATCAATGCAATTCAGTTTTGACATCAATCTCATTCTAATGTGATCAAGAAACTATGTTTTGTTCAAGTGAAACGTCAAAAAACAGTTATGAGAAAAATTTGAAAAAAATCAGTTTCACTAGTTTCAATTGATCAAGAATCACCTTCGATCAATCGAATGTTCTTTTTCGATCGATCGAATGGTGATTGAGAATCGATCGAGTCAACTCGAGACTTTGTGATGAATTTCTTCAATTTTTCGACCGAACAAGAATTTCCTTCGATCGATCAAATGTTCCTTTTCGATCTATCGAATAGGAATCGAGAGTCGATCAAGTCATCCAGAAACTTTGAAATGAATTTGCTGAATATTTCAGTCGATTGAGAAATACCTTTGATCGATCGAATGAACTGTTTTTTGAATTTTCACTAAGTGTTAAAACATAGATAAAGTGCAAGGCTATGTGTGATGAGATTGCACATGTTTTCTAATTAAAAACCTTTCTTTTAAAATATCTAGTGGGAGAGAGATACAAGGGTTGGATCTCACGGCCTCCATTGTCAGATCATAGCAGTGTGGGTAAGCACCTCGTCTTGGCATATATGTCTCGCGATCCCAAAGGAGGGTGTTTACTTCATAGTACTATAAGATTGAACTTACCGTTTAAAGTAGTGTTAACAAGAACCTCGTCTTGGCGTATATGCCTCGCGATCCCAGAGGAGGGTGTTTTGTTTCATGGTACTACAAGTTTAAACACTATAAGGGAGATGAAATGTGGCTACACATGATTCTAGATAATGGTGTACACTAGACTACGTGTAATATTAACCTCCCAAAGGAGCTATGTCATTATTTACTTAGAGGCTAAAATTAATACGGCATATTATTAGTGTTTGATAAGAGTTATCATTGTAAGGTTGAATTTAATCAACTATCTTGTTGGCTGTATTCTGTGCCAAATTTTCTTGTAATTCAGCATTTAGAAACCCTGTATTTAGGTGGGAATCATGTAAGGGTAGTGTGTGAGAGAGTGTGAAGAAATGCTCAAGACTGTGCAGTGAAGCAGGGACTCGCGATTGGATCTCTCGGGTGGCTCGCGATTGGCAAGCCACCAGAAGAAGCTTATGAGTGAACCATGTAGAGAAGCTGAACCGTCATGCCAGCTGTAGCACTACAGGACAAAAATTCCAGACTGGCCATTCAATTAGCTAGCGACTTGAACTCGCGACTCAGTCAAGTCACGAGGCCAAGTCGCCAACCAGCTTTGTTTTGGAAAAACTGACTCTTCGCATTCCTTTCTCAGTCTAGTATAAATACCCCTTATACCCTACGAATTTTAGAAAGCTTCCAGAGAGAATTTTGAGAGAGAAACCTTAGTGAAAAACAAGATTGACTCATCCACAATCTTTACATAATGACTCTTCAAATTTCTCTACTCTCATCATTTCCATTGTTACATCCTTGAGAGGTTCATTACCCAAATCCTTTTCTCACAATACCCATATCTGTGATAAGGCTTTTTGGTGCTTGGGAAGCAGTTAGGAAGGGACCAATGGATATTGGTTAATGCTATGGGCTATAGTAGAATCCAGTAAGCTAAAGAAGACAAAGGTTCGGCGTAACCTCGTTGGAGCAAGAAGCTTGGAGGGCTTAGGTAGACTGGATAGATTAGGCTTGGAGGGTCTTCTGCTGTTCATGTATCCCAACTTCATTTTTTAATGGATTATTGACCGCTTGGAGGGCGGCAGAGAGGTTTTATGCCAAGGGCTTCGGTTTCCTATTCGATAACACATCGTTGTGTTGTCCTTGTGTTTGCATCTCTCTACCCTTAATCGTTGTCATCTAATTTCTGCTGTGGATTTGATTTTATTTGGTTTAGATTGTTTATCAATGTTATAAGCTTATGTTCATTTTTCGCACGTACATTGTTTGATATTAAGCTTGAATTGGTAATTTGTGATTTGGGGGTCTAAACGTTCATAGTGTTTTATTCGCTATTTAAACTTTCAATTGGTATCAGAGTAGGTACACTTGCTGTGGTTTAATTACCTTAGTGCGATCCTAGACCCCTTTTGCTATGGATGAAGCTGTGGAAAAGGCCATGCTGAATTGTGGTTTAAACGTTTGTAACAATGACTCTATGAGTATGTTTGAAGGGTGTCCTAATAATGAACTCTTAGAGTTATTAAAAACAAAGAAACATGCTAGGATGTTTGTTCACATGCTGAAATATTTTGAAGATAAGAATCACATCTTACACAATAGTCTATGTGAGTCTAATTCTTTGATTAAGATGTATAAAAGAAGAAATAGAATATTGTGTGAGAAGATTGATAATCTGAAAAAGAAAATTCAATCTAACAAAAGCATGGGAAGTGAAGATAAATTTATGTTTGAAGGTCAAGAATGCTTGTCTCATGCTTGCCTATTTGTGCACACCTCATTGAAGGTATTTAATTCATGTTTATGGTATCTTGATAGCGGTTGTTCTCGTCATATGACAGGAGATAAATCATTGTTTAAGTCACTCAAAGATAAGGTTGGTGACTATGTTACATTTGGTGATAGGAGTCATGCTCAAGTTCTCGGCAAAGGGAGTGTTGAGATACTGGGATTACCTCTGTTGAAAGATGTATTATACATCAAAGGGCTGAAGGCGAATCTTTTAAGAATCACTCAAATATGTGATGAGGATTTCCTTGTTCAATTCTCAAAGAAGGGGTGCATAATCATTGATGAAGAAGGGATTCAAGTCTTGGAGGGAAATAGGACTACCGATAATTGCTATGGTGTAGTTCCTACGACACCCATTTCGTGTAGAAGTGCTCGTGTTGACATGTTGGAACTTTGGGATCACAGATTTGGACATGCAAATTTCAAACAAGTAGTTAAAGTATCTAAACTTGAAGCGGTTGAGGAACTTCTGAAGTTTGGAAAGGTGGAGAAGACTATTTGTGGTGCATGCCAAATGGGAAAGCAAACAAAGGCAAGACATCACAAAGTGAATGTGATTGCTACCTCACGGTGTTTAGAGCTTCTTCACTTGATCTAATGGGGCCTACCAGAACTGAAAGTCTAGGAGGGAAGAGGTACATTATGGTCATTGTTGATGATTTCTTATGATACACTTGGGTTGAATTTCTTAGAGAAAAATCAAAAGCATATGAGAAGCTAGAAATTCTTTGCAAGAGACTACAAAACGAGAAAGGGGTTCCCATTGTCAAGATAAGGAGTGATCATTGCAAGGAGTTTGAGAATTCAAGATTTGAGTCGTTTTGTGAAAAGAATGGAATCAAAAAGGAATTTTCGGCCCCCAAAACTCCTCAACAAAATGGGTGGTTGAGAGGAAGAATCGAGTGATTCAAGAAATGGCAAGAGTTATGCTACTAAACAAGCAAATTCCTCAAAAGTTTTGGGGAGAAGCCGTGAACGCCTCATGTCACATTGGAAATAGAATATTCCTCTGAGTGGGAACAAAGAAGACCGCTTATGAAATTTGGAATGGAAAGAAGCCAAGAGTGAAGTACTTCCGAGTGTTTGGAATCAAGTGCTACATTCTAAATGATCGGGAGAACCTTGGGAAATTTGATGCAAAAAGTGATAAAGGCATTTTCCTTGGGTATTCTACTACTAACCGGGCATATAGAGTTTTCAACAAGAGAACTAAAACGGTAATGGAGTCCATCAATGTAGAGATTGATGACGCTATAACAAAGGTAGAGATGGTTGATGATGGGGAAGGACCAAGCACCAAAGAACCCACTGTTGAGGTCGAAGCTCTTGATATAGAAGTTGAAGGTCCTACACCGGAAAAGGAATCAACTCCCATGAACTCAAGAATGGAAATAAGATCAATGTCAAGAACTTCAAGTCCTCTCACTCCTCCGAAAGTTCATCCTCCCATCTCCCGGAATGATGAAGTCTCCACATCAAAGAAGTCATCATCAAAAGTGATTAAGAACCATCCGGATAGCAACATCATTGGGTCGTTAGATGGAGGTCTTCACCTTAGAAAGGGAAACATACTTCTAGCCAATCATGTGACATACCATTGCTACCTTGCCCAATTTGAGCCGCAAAAGGGTAGAAGAGCACAGGTATATGCTTAGTTAACCTTGTCCTAACATTCCATCATTAGGTGCTCTTCCTAAGGAAAAACAGTGATATGAAAGTTGATAGAAATCTAATGAGATGGTTAAGTGCTATATCCTAGCATCTATCTCAAATGTTCTATAGCATCAAATGCAGGATGTAGAACTAGCTTTGGACATAATGCTAAGTCTGAAGGAGATGTTTAGTGAGCAAGGCCATCTGCTAGGCAAGAAGCTATAAGGTAGATTTATAATACCAAAATGGTTGAGGGTACTTCAGTAAGGGAACATTGTCTTAGGATGATCTCTCATTTGAAAACACTGGAAGTTTTAGGTGCCGATATTGATGGAGAATCCCAAGCGGATATGATACTTCAGTCACTATCAGAATCATTCAAGGAATTTAGACTTAATTATAACATGAACAAAAATATTTATAATTGTTTGAATTAATGAATGAATTGGTGGTGGTAGAAGGCATTCTTGGTACATCCAGTGTTGATGCTAATATGACTGAAGCTTCTACTTCTCAACCTAAGTCAAAAGGCAAGGGTAAAAAGAAGAAGAAGAAGGACTTCACCAAGCAAGATGGTAAATAAATTTCCTTAGGAGTTGCCAACAAGGGAAAAAAGATGGACTATGCCAAAGGAAAGTGTTTCCATTGTGCCAAGAAAGGTCATTGGAAGAGGAATTGTCTAAAATTCAGAGCTGCCAATAATAAGGGTATGAAAAGTTCATTCCTTCTTGAAATATGTTTAGTACAAAATCCCACAGATTCTTGGTTTGTGGATTCAGGTTGTACTAATCATAGCTGCAATACTTTGTAGGGGTTCTAGGAGACTAGAAAGCTGAATGAAAGGGAATTATTCCTTACTTTGGCTGATGGGAGCAAAATTCTAGTTGTAGTTGTTGAAGTGTTTAATTTGTTTTTTAGTTCTAGAGTTTTAATATTGAAAGATTGTTTGTATGTACCTAATGTTCGTAGGAATTTAAGTTCTGCAACTTATTAGGTAAACATGGATATTGTGTTATCCTGAAAGACAATATTGTAATAAAGAAGGATAAAGTGTTTATCTGTTCTGGCAATATTGTTGATGGTCTTTATATTTTAACTCCTAATAAGCATGAATTATACAATTCAAAATTAGATAATAACTCTCATGTAAAATCATTAAAGAGAAAGTTTCCTTTTATTGATGATGCATATCTTTGGCACTTGCGTTTGGGTCATATTAATTCAAACAGAATTCAAAGACTGATCAAAGATGGACTTTTAGAGCTATTGGACTTTGATGGATTTCCAGTTTATGAATCTTGTTTGGAGGGCAAAATGACCAAACATAAAGGGTTTGCTAAACGGAAAGGGTCTTCCAAGGTGTGGAAGGAAAAAGGCTCCAAGTGATTCTATCACTTTTTATTTCTCTCCCCTTCTTGTTTTTGTTTTGCATTACTTGTGTATTTTGCTTTCGTGTTTTAAGTTAGTCTAGTTTTATGCATTGCCTTGTTTAACATGTTTTTGGTTGTTTTTATTTTTAGTTTTGCATTATTTTGTTTTTCATAGAAAAAAAAAAATTGAAAAAAAAAAATACAAAAACAGTGTGTGTTTGTGTACATTGGTTCTTGTGTACATTGGTACTTGTGTACCTTGGATGGCCATTGAAACAAAGTTTTCTAAACTTTGTATCTTTTGTAGCTTAGATGAGCATCTCTATGTACAACTAAGCAAGTGAGCTTTATGGCTCGTGTTTGTGATGAGTAAGGTTAAGTGATCTCTTGTACTTAACACTCGTATCACTCTTTTTAATGGGAAAGACTAGAAAATCCTAAGAGAAATGCATAAATAACCATCTCATCACTGTTGCCCACCAATCATGAAATGACATTTGTATGCTTCAGCATAGCAAAAGTGGAATATCAAATCCTTTACATCATTGGGTATTTCTTTTCTATCTCTTATATGCCCATTTATGGTTTCTTAAAAGAAAATATGCAAAGAAAAATAAAAGCAAAAAGATCAAAATGCTTTATATATGATTGCAAGCGTGTATTCTAGGAGATGTGGGAGTTATAGGATGTACCTCGAAGGTGATAGTCCCCATCAAACAATTATGATTGTGTGTGAGTTAAAGTGATTTTCTAATATCTCAAATCCTCATAACATGTAGACAATTATGCAATCGTGCGATGTTTTTCACACACAACATGCAATATTCTTTACTACTTCTGATATATGTTCAGGTACAATGTGATTTGGTCATCAAAAGGAATACATGTGTTAAAGTATGTAAGTGAAGACTCAGAATTTGTAAACTTAGAAGATATAAATCACAAGTTCTTTGTAAACTCAGAATTTTAGTTTGTAGTCGGTGATAAAATTGGGCATTTCATTTGCGAAGACTATAACATATCAACTAAGATGATTTGTCTTGATCATGGAAGTGAAGACTTCTAGTTGATATGTTGATATGTCTTAAGTGTTAAGACATATTGAACTTGACTGCTATGAGATTTATTATTCTAGTAACAACTGCCAAATGAATAATAAATCTCACGACTTCTATTTACATGAATTCTCAATCCTGAGAGAATAATGAATTTGATCATGAAGTGTAGGTTGCATTGATATATCAAGAGTGAGATCTAAAGTCACGATCAAAACCTCAGTATGTTGAGCAGCCACATTTAATGTTGTAGGAACATATATTCTCAAGATGGAATTCATAATCTCTTAACAGAGATATAAAATATTTCCTTGAGATAAGTTTAATCGATTTGGTTATTCAAAGTGTTAGGCCTAACCACTTTAGTAAGAAGTTACTAAAGTATATATTTATGAAATTGGATTTCATAAATATATGATGAATAAATTAAAGGATTAAACCGGGTACTTAAAGACTAAGATGTAGTAATCTTCAAAATGGCATTCAACATTCATGACTTTGTATTACTACGAATATTTTAATGAAGGGGTTGAATGTACAATAAAGTCTTGGGATATAATTTATTAATAAGGCCTAGAGTGCAATTATATTTATATAATGGTATTAAATATAATTAATGGTAATTTTGGGCTTGTCAAGAGTTGATAGAAAAGCCCAAAACCCATTGGAGCTAGTGTCTTATTTGTTCCTTTTGGTCCCATTTCAAGCCACATACTAAAGCCCGATTGGAATGGCCCAAAAGGCTAACCCAATTAGATAATTAGTTATATATAAGGAGAGAAAAATATATAATTTTGAAATATATGAAAATGGTATGTATGTGAGTGTGAGCCACTCACTTATTCTCCATTGAAGACATACGTATAAAATGATTGAGAGACCACACTTCTTGGGCATAGGTGGAATTGGAGTGAAGATTAAAAGTGTTCTCAAGTACTTCTAATATTTGGTTTTGAATTTCACCGCACCAAGGTACGCTCTCTCGTTCTTAAATTATGAAATTTACATAGTACTTGTTATCAATTGCGAATGAAGTAGATCCATTAATTTTCTGCTACGTATGTTTTGTATGCGATACAAACTATGTTTTTCCTACATTAAAAACCCAAACCCACCATTAGCAACTCCACCTAAAACATCAAACCCACCTATCTCTTCTCAACCCAACAAACCCACACAGCCACCACCATCACCACCACCACCAGTGTATTAAAAAAAAAATCAGCCACCCCACTAAAAGCCCAAACCCACCATTAGCCACCACTCCCAAAACGTCAAACCCACCTATCTCTTCTCAACCCAACAAACCCACACAACCTCTCACCACCACCGTTATTAAAAATATAAAAATAAAAATTTACCACCCCACCAAAAACCCAAACCCACCATTAGTCACCACACCCAAAACTCAAATCCACAACCCAAAATCATTTACCACCTGTCCACCACCACAGCACCACCACCACATCCACCAAACCCATAACCCAAAATCAACCTCCACCATAGCTACCAAACCAGCCACTTAATGCCGCCGTTGATCTCTCTCTCTCTCTCCCTCCCTCTCTCTCTCTATATATATATATATATTTTGAGAGAGAGTTTGAGCCAGAGGAGAAGAAAAGAAAGTAAATAAAGAAAAAGGTGAGAAGAAAGAGAGAGAAATGGAAATATAGAGAAAAAAGAAAAAAAATAATTTTTTAAGAGAAGAAAGAGAGAATGGAATAAAAAATGAAAATATTTTATAACTTTGGAGCTATAGTAAGCTATCAAATATGGCAACTTATTGTAGCTTAGGTACTAAAATTTTTAAGTTTGGCACATTTGATGTATCATGCTTTTGTTGTTTGTGTTGCTAAAAAATAACATTTTATCATTTTCACAGTTTTGCTGAGAATGGTCTTATTCTTTATAGAAGATGGTGTTTTGTTTTGCAAGGCCTCAATTGTAGATTTCCAAACTATTCCAGAAATTCTTAAACAATATGAAAAGCATCGTGCAACAAATTAATAGAGAGAAGAAAGTAATCATTTTCTTTAATAAGGAATACATCCCAAGAAACTCAAGAACTTCTCAAAACCTTACTGGGAATTCTGGCAATAAGGCAATAAGAGAAGTATTTGGGTCTTCTCACACTGATTGGGAGGGCAAAGACGTGTCATAGGCCAGGCATGATAATTTAACAAAAGTGGTACCCTAGGCAATTCCTACTTACATCATGACTTGTTTCAAGATTTTGAATTCATGCAAGGAGGCATCCTGATATTCAAGGTCTTTAATCTGGAGATCTTTCTCCTCAGTAGGAAAAATTGATCTAATTTTATCAACTGATTCGCATACTTATCCTACCTTCTAATATATGTCCACTTAGCTTGACGGAAAATGTTTTCTTTTAAAACAATATTCCTAGGCAGATAATAATATGTAATTGTAATATAATTCCGTCAACATTAATTAGAGAATTATTTGTTAAAAGCATTGTAATTCAACTGACACATTTTGTTGTTTTCAATAAACATATTAGGATTTAATATCTCAAAAAAAAAAATTCTTTTGTTGAGAATCATAACTATTGAATTATTATTATCTATATATATATATATAGATATATATATAACTGAAACCTCTGAAACTCCCACAATTTTCCACGTCAGCACAATATTTAAATAAAATTATTTTTGTTTAGTCCAAACTTAAAAATGAGTGAAACTCTATCTCTCTAACAAATCCATATAAAACCAAAAGTTCAGAAACTCCCACAATTTTCCACGTCAGCACAATATTTAAATAAAATTATCATTTTATTTAAATAAAAAAACCGAAACTTCTGAAACTCGCATAATTTTCCACGTCACCACAATATTTAAATAAATTATCATTTTATTTAAATAAATTTTTTTTTTTTAGTCCAAACTTAACAAGGAGTAAAACTCTATCTTTCTAACAAGTCCAACTTAAACTCAAACTTATCATTATCATTTTTTTAAACAAAATTATTTTTGTTTAATCAAAACTTAATAAGGAATGAAACTCTATCTCTCTATTAAGTCCAACTTAAACTCAAACTTTGATAATCAATATAAAAGAAAAAAAAAATTCCGATAGGACTCAAAAAGGAAAAAAAAAAAAAAAAAAAAAAAAAGACTCACGTTGAAAATAGGACTCAAAAAGAAAAAAGAAAAAAGAAAAAATAGAGAGACTCACGTTGAAAAAAAAAAAGACTCAAGTTAGAGTAAGAAAAAGAGAGAAAGAGAGAGTGACTCCTGTTAGGACTCTCTCTCCCCTCCTGAAGGTCCTAACAATTATCACCTCAAAACCCTGAACTTAACTTCACTTTAGGATTCCAAAAAATGAAAAATAAAATAAAGAGAGAAGAAGTTAGGATTAAGAAGAAAAAAGAGAGGAGAAGGACTCCTGTTAGGACTCTCTCTCCCCTCCTCAAAACCTTAGCAATTACCACCTTAAAACCCTAAATATAACTTCACTTTAGGAATTTTTTTTTTTTTTAAAAAAAAAAAACGCAAGCAATCTTATTCAACTTTCTTCTTTAATTAATGAATTTTATGTCAAATTTGTTTATATTGTTATTGTTAATAAAATTTCAATATGTGGATATTTGTTTATATTGTTATTAATGAATTTTATATTTTATGTCAAATTTTTTATTTCCTTTCATATGTGCTTGAGATTTTCTTTCAATTTTATTCTTTTATTATGTTTAGAATTGATTTTCTTTTGAGTATTTGAGTTAATCTCCATATTTATATTGACATTGTTTTCGTGGGTTTGGTTTTTGGGTTGAAATTTCTACTAATTATTTTTTTTTATATTGTACATGGCAAATAAAGCATCTCTATTTTTTTGGAGAAAAATCAAAGCTGCAACCTATTTCTTCCAGCCTAGGGAACGATTAATTTTTATTTGGTTTGTTATATATAAACTTGTTGAATTTGGTTTGGTTTTGAAGTAGAATTTGGGGATTCTATAAATTTTGAAGTTTTAAGTCTTGAGGTTTTTGGTATTTGCATCTCAGTAGGTTGATCTTAATTCTTTACCTTAAATGCTTTTTATTTAGGTTCATGTATTTTTTGTTTTCTTATTAAAAAGCTACGATTTTTGGTTGATTAATTATTTGTTTGGATTAATTTCAATTAGTTATTTGTTTGGATTCAACATAAAAGATAATGGAATTAGGTATTATAATTTTGATATTGTTCCATGTTTTGAATTGTCTATATTGTTATTACTACGAGAAAGTCATATTGCTACTCAAATTTGAAACTTGGTGTGTCTTCCTCGTATCATGGTCTTTGTTTATATATTTATAATTTATATTAGTTTTGAATGTGTGTGTATATATAACTATTGAGAGTTTTGCTTTATTAATTTAAAAATTGTAAATTACATTGTAAGTTTCGGTAACTATGCACTTGCAACTCAATAACATTCAATGTTAGACAACACTTCTAAACTATGGAAAAGTATAGAAGTTAATATTTCATCATTTTTTTCCAGAGTCAATAGCTTTTCCGTGCATCTCACGGGTTAGCGACTAGTTATTATTATTATTATTATTATTATTATATAAACTGTTTAGTAGTAATGTCTTTTGAAGTTTCACTTTTCCCTTTTGTTAGGCTATGATGTGAGTTGATACTGACCAATTTTATATTAGTGTACCTAATGATTTACTCAACCTATCTAACTAACAGCCTAATACTCGAATAAGAAGTACCCAGATATGTTCCATTAATCGCTTTTAATTTTTAGTTCTTTTAAATTATGTTCATTAATTGTTTTTAGTTAGGAAAATGTTATTTTCAAACTTGATAGCTACTCTATAATTTTTACCTATTTTATACTTTAATGTTTTTATGGAAATAGTTTTATACCCCTCAATCTTTGTATATTGTAATTTTGTCTACAAAGTGATTTATTTATTTGTTTGGAGAAGAAACAAAGTGAAAAATGTGAAAGCGACATAACCGGTTTGGAAATAAGACAGCATGGTACGAACAGGCGGTTTGCTGTATTGTTTTAGGGTCGCATGCATTTCTGGTGGCAACAAATGCTGCACTCATCAATTGCTTTGAAACCGAAGGTCCATCTGTCTTGTGAGTTGTGAGAGATGATATACTGCCAGAAATAGGCGTCCTACTCGTTATTTTTCTTCTGATTTGTTATGAATGTGCAAGAATCCGCTAGTGCAATGTTAGGAGTCTTGCAGCGAGTCTGAATATTCCGTATCACTTTTTGTGTTCCATTTTTATGCTTCATCAACTGCGATATATCAATTATGTGATACTGTTTAGTTCTCTCTCGCACGTGATACAGAACTTAAATTAAAATCTCTCTATCCCTACCTGTTGTAATTAAAAAAAAAAAAAAAAAAGAATTACCCTTCAAGAGGACCGAATTCTTCTAGGAGTTTCAATAAGGTTAAGCGGATGATCAATCTTTTCAAATTATAAATTTCAAAGCGAATTTTTTTTAACATTGGTTGACAAATGCAGCTAAACGAAAACCCGGTGAAACCCTCATGGCTAGAGGAAAACAATCTATCCTATTAGGTTCTAAAACTTTAGAACAATTAGCAAACCGTGAGCACAAATTTGTCTAGATATAGATTCCTAAGTCTATAGGGTATATTAGACAATGCACAAGATACTGCAAATCATAATACAAGAAAAAGGAAGCTGTAGGTTCAGAAATTAGAAACTTGTAAGGTTCAACCGATCAAGACACAGATCTACAGAATTTAATTTCAGCCCAATAGCTCATTTAGCCCATTAAGTGATTAGGGTTTCAGATCTAATTCTCCTAGTATTTAAAGGAAACCCTAAGGCACGTTTTGAAGAGACTTTGGAGGTGCTCTTGTGAGATCTGAAGTTGTTGCCCTCACTAGTCATCTAAGGTGCTAGAGATTTAAACCTTCAAGGGTGGTCTTGGAGTCACAAACTGGAGAGTTTGTGTTGATGATAAGCTATGAGTAGGATCTCAGAGTCATAAACGGGGGTATTTGTGCGCAACAAATTCTGATGGAAGAGTTCGTGGATTCGGAGCTAGGTGTGGTCACGTGAGTAAGGAAATTACAGGATTTCTGCCTCTCTCAGAAGAATTGTGTAATCCCTAAAATACACTCTACTTCTCATGTTTTTTCACCTACAAAGCCAAAAACTCGTGTTGTACGGATGAGAAAAATTCTCTAAAGTGAGTGTTGTTTACTTGTCCTTAATTTAATTCTTTCAATTTTTTGTGCACATGTTTGCTTTAAGTTTTTGGTTGTTTTGTTTCTAGTTTGTTATGATGATTCAAAAAAAAAAAAAAAAAAAAAAATCCAAAAACATTGAAAATTTTCAAAAATAGAAAAATATTTTATTTTAGTTCTTGTTTTATTTTTGTCGAGGATTACATGAATTATAATATCTCTCTCTTGATTTATAACATGCTTGATTTTCTGTTTTATTCATTTAGCATGTGTGCTGTTTGATTTTTGTTAATATTATAAAAACATAAAAAGATTTTTTTTTTCTTTTATTTTTTATTTTTGTATTGCACACCATTTAGTGTGTGATTAAGGTTGGCCAATGAAATTTACATTTCATGACTGCGTACCTTGCTTAGCTTTAATGAGCTACTTTTTGCGCATTACTAGTTTGTGTTATTTTGTGCTTAATTGTGTGAGTTGTTTATTGTCTTTAAACAAATGATCTTGATTTTGATTTCACATTCTTTTGATCGTAAGGACTAGAAAATCTTAGGAGAAAGGCATAAATAACCATCTCACCACTGTTACTCGCCAATCATTGACATCTGTGTGCAAATCATAAAAGTCGTGCTCGATAAGGTGTAGCACTTGCACAACAAGATAAAATGAGGTGTTTTACCAAAAAAAAAAAAAAAAGAAAAAAAAAAGGAAGAAGTTTATAACATGGATATTTTCTTTTCTATCTCCTATATGTTTGTGCATGATATCTTTGATTATGCTCAAAATGAAAAATAAAAAAAGAAAGAAAGAAAGAAAGAAAAGAATCAAAATGCTTTTACATGATTACAAGTGTGTTTTCTAGGAGATGTGAGAGTCATATGATGTAACGCTTTAGGTGATAGTCACTTTCAAACCAATGTAATTGATAATGTAAAAAATTTGCTTGATTACTATTTACATATCACATTTTCTGTACTTCTTGATTGGTTTTGATATTTTCATTTAAGAGGCGTCATGTTTTTAAAACTTTTCTGGATCATGTGCATCGGCATTGAGTCTTAAAAACTACTTTTCAAAGTTTTTTTTTGCATAAAATTTCCAGATTTTTATGTTTTAAAATTTTTCACTACTTCAACCGATCGAAAAATCTCCCTCGACCGATCGAAACTGTGAGCTTTTTGTGTTCAAAACTCTCTGCCTCTCTTGATCGATTCTTGATCGAAGTTCGATCGATTAAAACTAAAAATTTTTAGTTTTTAGGTTCCTAACTGATCAGTCTTTTCATGCATCATTTGTGATTGGATTAACATGCATTGCATGTATAGATTAGGACATGCATTGCATTATTTACTCTATCTATCTTGCATTGTAGTAGTCATATCTCTTAAAATTAGTTTCACACACAACACGCATACACTTTGCTAAATTGGGTACTCAACTTGACTTAAAAATTGATTAATTAATTTTTGAGTTCTGTATGTTTTGGTATATGCTATTTTTCTTGATGTGTGAACTGCTGAAAATTGGGAATATTTTTTTTCAAAGAAATATGGTGTATAATAAATGTGCAAATATTTTCTCTACTCTTAAGGTTGATTTGAGTTTTCAAAATACCTTGACACATGAAAACACTTTGCATGTTGAATTTTTATATCATTGCGATTTATATTGTATAGTCTTAACTAATTGTGCTTGAAGTGTTTGCATACATTTGTTTATGGGTCACATAGTGTCAAGTTTGCATATATTGAAAGAGAGAATATTTTTCTTCATATGTATCCTCAACTTATGTGTGTCATTATTTTTCCCCACCTCCTAAATTTTCCCTAAAACTATTTTTCCCAAAACCAGTTTTGTTTTTCCTATTTTTGTTGGGGGAGAAAGTTGTTTTTAAAACCTATACTGTTCATAGGGGTAGTTGTTGCTTTTCATATGGGGAGTTGCCTCTATTTTTTATAGAGCTTATTTCTTTTGTTGGTTCATTGTTTCTCTATTTTCTCTTGACCTCTGTCGTGTATGTTTTCTGTCTACCTTCTGATTGGATTGTCTTTGTCAATTCGCGACAAAAAGGGGGAGAAATAGATGAAATTTGGAAAAAAAGGTTTTTAACTATTTTTATTTAGGGGGTGATGAAATTGTTTTCAAAATGGGAGAAAAAAAGTTTTTTAATGTATCTAACTTAGGGGGAGAGTTAGTTTGAATCTTTCCAGCATACTTGTTTTATGCTTACATTGTGATTCCTATTGTTTGTTTGTCTTTATTTCCACACATGCGTTGATGTGCTCTTTTCAGTGTTTCAGGAAAGACAGGTACATTCCGATCAAGATCTTCTGCCTCTACTTGCAACTTTTGGGCTAGAAGTATTAGATTGGAATTTGTGATGTATTTGGGCATTTTATTGTAATTGGGTTGTTCTTGTATTTGAGCATTTCATTTTGTACATAAGTTTTGTCACGGATTACAAAAGTGGGAGATTGTTATTTTCTAAAAGTTTAGAACAATTGGCAAACCGTGAGCATAAACTTGTCTAGATATAGATTCCTAAGTCTATAGGGTATATTAGACAATACTTAAGATACTGCAAGGCAAAATACAAGAAAAAGGAAGCTGCAAGTTCAGGAATTCGAAACTTGCCAGGTTCAACCGATCAAGACACGGATCTACAGAATTTAATTTCTGCTCAACAGCTCATTAAGCCTATTAAGTAATTAGGGTTTCAGATCTAATTCTCATAGCATTTAAAGGAAGCCCTAGGGCATGTTTTGAAGAGATTTTGGAGGTGCTACTGTGAGATCTAAAAGGTACTGTGCCTTCTCCTTTCAAAATGACTACAGGAATTTCATCTACACAATATTAGAATTGATAGGTCTGAAGTTGCTACCATCACTAGTCATCAAAGGTGCTAGAGATTTAAACCTTCAAGGGTGGTCTTAGAGTCACAAACTGAAGAGTTTGTGTTGATGATCTGAAGCTTTAAGTGGGATCTCAGAGTCACAAACGAGGGTGTTTGTGCACAACAAATTCAGATAGAAGAGTCCGTGGATTCGGAGCAGCTTGTGGTCACGTGAGTAAGTACTACAAGAGGTAGCTTTAGATTTAGAGAAAATCTATTGTAAAACTTCCTTTTTATATAGTGAATTTGTTGCCTTGTGGATTGTTTAGGTTAAATCCTCCCCAGGTTTTTAACCTCGAAACTAGACAATTTCATTTGTTTTTCTGGTTCATCATATTGCTCCATAACGAAAACAATAAAACAAGCATAATGTAAAACAGAACAAAACAAGCTTTTCTCAAAAAAAGATTTCTTCTTCCCCTTAGTATATGCATCTCCCCTACGGAATTCCCCCCCCCCCCCCCCACCACTACGAACTTGCACAAGATAGAATTTCTCCCTCTAGAATTTGCACAAGAGACATATAGAAATGATGATACTCTCCCCCTTTATGTCACGAATAGACAAATGGATGAAGAGGAATGAGGGAAAGAAACAAAGATATGAACAAAGGTAAAGACGCATGAGAGGTACAAGATAAATGAGAAAGGAAACTCAAACAAAAGAAAAAACAAAATGCTACAAAGCATAAAGTAAACATGACATGCTAAGGATGAGGAAACAAGATATAGACCAAGGCATGACAAGGGTGGCAAAGGTGTCTGTAAGAGGTGGCTTTGTGCAATGCATGAACAAAGCATGGAAAATGCACATGTGGGGCAAGGTGTACAAAATACACAACCAATGAACCAAATATGTTCCTAATAAGGAAACATGAAAAACCCAAAATTTTGGTACTCATCGGAGTCCAAATGAGTGAGAAAATGCCTAAGAGGCAATTCATCAAACACCTAGCGTGCACACTAACACCCTATATATGATGAAATGCATGAACATGATGAAATCTACCCTTAATACATGTTCTAATTGCCACAAAGGGCCAACATCTAGAGCAAATCATCAAAGGAAACAAATCTCATACAAAAATTTGACAAAAATTAAGTTTTCCCAACCCCTATGGTGAAAATCCTAACCATGAACACAAAACACCCAAAAACATAATCTAAGGATCGAAATCAATGAAAAGAGTTAAATATTACTTTAGAGATGTTAATGGAATGAAAAGCAATTTAATTTAGTTAGATTTTTATGTAGAAATTTTGATTTAGGGGTTTTAGATAAGATGGGAGAAGTTTAAAACAAATGTCCCACGAATTGCCCTTTAAAAAGCTGATTCTGGGCATTTCACGAGTCGCTATCTTGTGAACCAGTCGCGAAAAATGTAGGGACTCAGTGCTGAGTAGCGAGAGACTTGCGAGCAACCCATGAAATTTTCACAGGTCAGTTTCAAGTCGCGAAGCACTCGTGAACCAATCGTGAAACTCTTTGTCCAAAGTTGAAAACTTGAGATTTGGACCATTTAAACCCGTGACTGGGCTGGGACTTAGCCTACTCACGAAATGAGTCACGAAAACATCCAGAAATCATATTTTTCACACAAAATCAACTAGAAAAACTTTGAAAAACATGGGAGATACAAATCACTTCCAAAAGCAAATAAAATGAACAAAAATATTTTGATTTGATCATGATAAGCTTAAGCACACACGCATCACATTTAAACACGTACAATCACACAAATGAAATAGATATTCATTGAAAATTACACTTTTGTGTTGTGTACGAGTATCAAGTATGAATTAGGTACATAATCTAGCATGAAGCTTCAATGATCAATTCAATCAAGTCATACACAAATAGCACAAAGTCAATTGACCTATCTCACTAGTATAAATGAACATATATGACTCCTCACCAAATTGTTTACATTGATAGAAAGCTTTTCATTTGGCTTCCATTTTTCATACTTTGATCAATACAACTCAATTTTGAGCAACAATGCCATAAAACTTTTGATATTTCTTTGAAGAATAAGCCTTTGGCTTTGGCATCACACATTTTGAATACATTTTTGCTCCAGCTTTTTCTAGTCTATCTAGTGTTTGAAGCAAAGCTTTTTAGCTCTTTCTTCTTTTAGAGATTGACGTTTGAAGAGCTTTTTGACAAAAAATTAAATGTGAGGAGATATATAAGATCAAATCTACGCATGTATCAAGATCAATCAAGACTATTGACTAGACATTCATGATAAGCTCGAAGATCTATTTACAACAATCAAATATAGATTTCTAGATTTCACTCACATTTAATACAAGCGCATACATTAGAAGCTAATCTTGTAAATACACTACGCCATTAGTATGAAGGTACTAGGCCAAACCCTACATGAGATATGTGCTCAAACGTACACAATCAAACTTTTTGTATTTTTCACTTTTTATGAGTTTTTGGATTTTTACACACACAAAACAAAAGCATAAAAGTAAGATAAAAAATAAAACAAAAACAATGCGTATAAAGAGATGCATGGTGCACAAATGCATGATAATGAAGCATCTAATGCATGAAGATTGCTACAAAGATTGAAAGAATTAGATCAAGGACCAAAAGAGCAAAAGCTCAGTCATAGGAACCCTTTCTCACCCAAATGGAACAAGTACTTGGAGTGAGAGTCTCATGAGAAGTGAGACGAGGGTTGGAGGAATGAGAACTGAAGATGCACATAGACAAGGAGATTATAGCATTAAGAACTTGTTTCAATAACACAATTTTCCCCCAAATCTAGTTTTGCTTTCATATCACAACTTCCAAGAAGCTCCAGTTTCTCTTTTATTTTGATTCTTTTAAGAGCTTGAAACTTAGAGCAATGAGGTCTTAGATGACCAAAAGCACCACAATACTGACCAACAACGTGTTTAGGTCCACTAGGATTTTTAGGGAGGGATCTAACAACAGGTTTTATTCTTTCTTCAACATGGAACATTGAGGTCTAATATGTTCAATCATACTGCAATGGTGGCAAGTATGAACAAACTTAGATCCACTCAAATCCCTAGGATGAGACCATTTTCTTCCTTTTTAGCAATAGGTTCAACAATCAAATACTTGGCATGCTTAAGAGATTCATTTTCACATTTTAGATCATCAACAAATTTGCTAGACAAAAAAAGTTTAGCATCCAAGTCAACATTCAAACATTCAAACTCCTTTAATTTTTCAAGAGAATGTTCAGCAAGTTTCTTATACTTTCAACCAATTAATTGGATTCATTGAGCTCAGCAATCAAATCATCCTTTTCACAAATGAACTTGCTCAAATTCTCATGAAACTTCTTAGACTTTTTCTTCAAAAGTTTGACATTTGAAATTTTAACACCACCCAAAGAGTCTTGTAACATGTCATCACAAGTATGAGGATAAATACTCATAGAGGCATTTTCATAAACACGTGGCATATTACAATCAACATCATCCAAAACATGCAAAGAAGCACACAAAGCACTATCCATGGCAATTAACACAAAGGGTCAACGGTCACACTTGGGAAATTAAACCAAAACAAGTGTACCTACTCTAATACCAAAACAAGTTTACTTTAACTTATCGAAGTACGGAACAAGAGTAAATGATACATAATAACCGGAACTACACTCTAAGCCATAAACACAAGCAAGCAATAACAAATATGAAGCTTAAACAGTAAGGGAAGAGAGATGCAAACACAAGCTAACACCGAGACGTATTATCGAAGTGGAAACTGAAAAACTCAGTGAAAAACCTCTTCGCGACCCTCCAAGTCGAAATGATCCACTAGTGAATAAGTTGGAGTACAAGGATACCAAAACGGCCATCCAAGCCTAATCTACCCAAAGTACTTGAGCCCTCCAAGCTCCTGCTACCAACGGACTTCTCGGAGTCTTGTCTTCACTACCTTCCCAAATCCTGCAATATCACCAGATTGCATTCGTCAAGTCTCACCAGCTTATTTTGGCAAATCCCCATTGCTTCCCATGCTTGAATTTTCTCTAAATAGGTGTGGGTTGTGTTTGGATACAAATCTCCACTCAAGGTATGACTATGGGCGAAGGGAAGAGAAAAGACTACAAGAATTTCTGTCTTGAGGATGAGTAGCTCTCTCTAACAAAGTGGGTGTGCTGTAGAAACCTTTCTAAGGTTTTCTTTTGAATAGGCTACTCACACTTTTGAGGGTAATGAGGGTATATATAGTATGGGTGAAGGGTATAAGGTTCACACTTAAAATCCCAGCTATCAGTACATTTCACAGGTCATCTCGTGAGTTGGCTAAGTTGCAAGATGAGTCGCAAAACACACTAACTCTTCGGCTTCCTGCATGTGCTCCTCATGTGACCTTCCCAGGTTGCACCACTCACGAGCCAAGTCACGAGATCAACTTCTTGAGCAAATATTCACCACTTTAATACTAAACTCATTACAAATAAATCCCACAAAATACAAGAAAATAAATTAATGAAATTACAACACTTTTTGACTTGAAATAAAGCCAACATAAATGTTATGTGAAAAATCGTAACTTAATAATGCGAAAGCATGCCTAACCTCACTGCATCTCAACACCTATGCATCAATGCACGGACATGTTATGTGCATGTTCATGGAAAAACAAAAGGTAAAAACCCTAAACTAGCATACAAAGAACTAACAAAGCAAACAAACATGGAGGCAGAGACTCATAAGCATAATACAAAACAACGTAGAAGCATATTATATAAGTAAAATAAAGAAACAGAAGTAAAATGGTTCGGATTAGGGATTCTGGGCATGAGTATGTGTGTGCATGCATAGGGCCTGCGAGTGCAGCCTAGTTGTATGTGTACACATACTTCGAGTATGCGTGCGCATGTAGTAAGCATGCGTACGCAAACACGCACTAAGCTCTAACCCATTAACACAAGAACATAGCAATACAGAAACTTTAAATCTAGCAACCTAGCATGCTTAAAAATCGAAAAGGAGTGTAAACCTAAACTAAACAAGCATGTTATAATACAAACAAACAAGAAAAACAAAGAAAAGAAGATCAAAACAAGGAAAAGAAAAAGAACAGGGACTAGGACATTATACCTCAAAAAACAAAGCTTCTTAGCTTGATTTTGACCGTTCCCTTCACACAATCTATTCACAATCAAACAAAGAAGTGATTAGTAAACTTGAACTCGAAGATCAAGGTTAGAAAAGGCCTCAATCAAAAATATATTGACTTGAAGATGTTTTGTGAAAAAATCCCTCTTTGATTCACTATTTCTAGTGAATCTTGTGTTTTCTCTTATGATTTTCTGTGTGTTTTGAAAAGGTACCATGTATGGCTTTTTATAGTAAGAAAATAAGGGTTTGGAACGGCTTCCAAACTATGTGGGATTCATTCCAAAAAAAAATTTTAATGCAGAAAAACTTGCTTTTCATAGTTTCTAGAACCCTAGCATGTGCACGCATGCCTATGTATGCATAAAGCATGCGCACGTAGATCTTAAGAATGCGTGCATATACGCGTGTAAGTATATGCATGCCCTAGGGTTTTCGTGACCTTTCTTTTCCAAAAATAGCTTATTTAGTTCATAAAAGAGTTATATTTTCTAAACACACTTTCCTCAAGTCAATTTCAATCTGATCGAGCCTTAAACCAACCTCAGGCTTTAAAATTCCAACATCATTAGGGAAAGGGGGCCCGAGTCGTAAGGGGTACAAAATGTGGTTTCTACAGATGCCCTTCTTTTGATTTGTGAGCTCCACTAATGAAATCAAAAGAATAAGAGACAAAACATTTTGTTTCGACATATGGCTCAGGCCCAACCTACGCACACAGCAAACAACATTCATATGTGGGGCAGGTTGCAACTCCGCAGAGTTACATAGGATTCGTATGTCCGAAGTCTCACCTTTGTTACTTGGGAATCAAGCAACGACATGTTCATTATCTCAGAACTTGTTTTGCCAATAGCAAGAGAAAGGCAAGTGACTCGCTATCCTAAAGTCACTAAAAAAGAAAAACAAACATGGCCAACGGCTGCAATCATCAACCAAACAAACAAGATGCTCTTACAAGCTTAAAAGGATAAATATTTGTGGTACCTCAACGAGGGTGAAAAGAATATTCGTAGTAATACAAAGTCATGAATGTAGACTACCACTTTGAAGATTACTACATCTTAATCCTTGAGTACCCAGCTTAATCCTTTAAGTTATTCATCACATATTTATGAAATCCAATTTCATAAATATATACTTTAGTAACTCCTTACTAAAGTGGTTAAGCCTAACACTCTAAATAACCAAACCCATTAAACTTATCTCAAGGGAATATTTTATATCTCCGTTAAGAGATTATGAATTCCATCTTGAGAATATATGTTCCATCAACACTAAATGTGGCTGCCCAACATACTAAGGTTTTGATCGTGACTTTAGATCTCACTCCTGGTATATCAAAGCGACCTACACTTCATGATTAGGTCCATTATTCTCTCAGGATTAAGAGTTTATGTAAATAGAAGTCGTGAAATTTATTATTCATTTGACAGTCGTTAGGAGAATAATAAATCTCATGGCGGTCCAATTCAGCATGTCTTAACTCTTAAAACATATCAACATATCAACTAGAAGTCTCCACTTCCATGATCAAGACAAATCATCTTAGTTGATATGTTATAGTCTTCGCAATTGAAATGCTCAATTTCATCACCGACTATGAACTAAAATTTTGAGTTTACAAAGAACTTGTGACTTATATCTTCTGTGACTAAATCACATAAATCACATACTATGCATCTCATGAACTATATGATAATGTCCAAATATTCATGTTACCATTATTTTCGATAATAATATAACAACTTTATTAATTACAACATTAAGTCATACATAATGTCATACATAGTATCATACAATAGGATTTAAGGGCATTAATCCTAAAAATCTCTCACTTGCCCTAAAGATTATTGTGCACTAATCTAACTCCCATTCTCTCCAAATGTAACTCAAAAGTCCTTTGGGGCAAGGCTTTGGTAAAGAGATCTGTTAGATTATTTGCACTATTAATCTTTGCTACGACTACATCTCCTCGACCAACAAAGTCTCGAATGACGTGGGTACTTTCTTTCAATGTGCTTTCCTTTCTTGTGGTTCCTTGGATCTTTGGATTGTGCAACCGCTCCACTATTTTCACAAACAATGTGATAGGAACTTACTCCATTCTCATAACACCAAGATTAGAAAGGAATTTCTTGAGCCAAACAGCTTCCTTTGCCGCTTCAATGGTGGAATTAGCAATACAAGATTGCTTAACACTCTTCCAACTTATGGCTCCACCTCCCAAGGTGAATACACAACTTGAAGTGGAGGGCTTAGGTACACTGGGTAGATTAGACTTGGAGGGTCTTCTGCTATTCATGTATCCAAACTCTATTCTCCAGTGGATTATTGACCGCTTGGAGGGCGGTGGAGAGGTTTTTTGCCGAGTATTTCGATTTGCTCTTCGATAACACATCGCCGTGTTATCTTTGTGTTTGCATCTTTCTTCCCTTTCTCTTTACCTTTTAATTACTGCTATGTTGGTTATTAATTATGGTTTAGAGTGTGTTACCAATTTGGTTATAGCTTATATTTCATTTTCCGCACATATATTGTTTATGTATAAGCTTGTGTTGGTATTTTTGTATTTGGGGGTCTAACGTTCATAAGTGTTTTACACACTATTTGAACTTTCAATTGGTATCAGAGCGGGTACACTTGTTTTGGTTTAAATACCTAAGTGTGATCCTTGACCCCTTGTGTTTATTTGCCATTGATTGTGCTTTGTATGCCTCTATGCATGATTTGGTTGATGATGAATGTAACATGCCATGTGTTTGTGAAAATGCCTCTACGAGTGATAATCCTCATGATTGTGATGCTATGTTACATGAATCTTTGGGTGTTGTTGATATTCCTAACATCAAACTCTTGAAGAAAAAGGCTAAGAAGTTTCATAAGAATTTGAACAAGTTATTTTGTGAAAATGATGATTTGATTGCTAAGCTCAATGAATCCAACAAATTGGTTGAGAAATATAAGAAATTCGCTGAAAATTCTCTTGAAAAGCTAAAAGAGTTTGAACGTTTGAATACGGACTTGGATGCTAAACTTGTTCTGTCTAACAAACTTGTTGATGAGCTAAAATGTGAAAATGACTCTCTTAAGATGCATGCCAAGTGTTTGATTGTTGAACCTATTGATAAACAGGCTGAAAATATTTTTTGCAATCACGTTTTGGTACCTAATTTTGTGTCTATTGTGTGTTCTACCTCAAAGGACAAATCAATGTACATTCCTCCACACAAAAGAAATCAAAAGGTGGAGAGAAAGGCTCTTAAGTTAAAGCCTCTGTTTAGGTCTCAACCTAAGGTTTTGGATGGATCTAAGTTTGTTCCAACTTGTCACCATTGTGGTGGGATTGGTCATATAAGACCTCAATGTCATAAGTTGAAGAGAGAACAAAACAATGTTGCTAGATCCCTTCCCAAAAAATCTAGTGGACCTAAACACATTGTTTGTCACCATTGTGGTGCTTTTGGTCATCTTAGACCTCATTGCTCTAAGTTTCATACTCTTAAAAGAATCAAAAGAAAAGAGAAACTTGAGCTTCTTGAAAGTTGTACTATGAAAGCAAAACTGGTTTTGAGTGAAAATAGCATGTTGTTAAAGAAGGTGTTAATGCTCTTAATTCCTTGTCTATGTGCATTTCTGGTTCTCATTCTTCCAACCCTCGTCTCTCTTCTCATGAGACACTCATTCCAAACAATTGTTCCGTTTGGATGAGGAAGGGTTCCTATGGTTGAGCTTTTGCTCTTTTGGTCCTTGATCTAATTCTTTCGATCGTTGTAGGACCTTGCATGCATTGTTTGTCATATCTTCATGCATTTTGTGCATTTTGCATTTATTTATATGCATTTTTTTGTTTTGATCTTACTTTTATGTTTTAGTTTTGTGTGAGTAAAAATCCAAAACCATTTAAAAAGTGAAAAATTCAAAAAGTTTGATCGTATATGTTTGAGCACATATCATATGTGAGTTTGGCCTAGTACATTCGTATAAATGGCTTAGTGCATTTATGAGCTTAGCTTGTTATGTACGCACATCTATCTTTGTGGGAAAAATCTTGACATCTATGTATGATTGTTGTAAATCGATCTTCAATCTTGTCATGAATGATTAGTCAATACTTATGTTGGTTTTGATACATGCGTAGACTTGTTCCTATATCTCTTCCCACTCACTTTTTTCTTAAGAGCTCAACTAATGTCAAATCTCGAAAAGAGATAATGAGCTGCAAAAGCCGTCGCACATACTGATATTTGACTAGGAAAAAGGGAAAGCGACTTGTATTGAAAATGTATGGTGCCCAAAAGCCCAAGGCTTGTTCATTAAATTGAAATATAAAAAATTTCAGGCATCGATCTCAAAAAGAGTGTAAAGATCAGAAATGATCAAATGTTATGAATTGTAAAGAAGCCAAATGAAAAGCTTCAAAGATATGTAATCATTTTCTTGTGGGAGGTCATATATGTTCATTTCTATAATTGAGATAGACCACTTGACTTAGTACTAGTTGTATATGACTTGATTGAATTGATCATTGAAGCTTCACTTTAGACTAAGGATTATTCCACATTTGATACACACACACAACACACATGCCTAATGTTCAATGAATGCCTTATTCATTTGTTCGATTGTACTTGTTTAAATGTAATGTGTGTGTGCTCAACTATATATGGATCAATCCAAAAAGATTTTTGATCATTTTATATGTATTTGGAAGTAATTTTTATCACTCTTTGTGTTTATGTTTAGTGCTTACTTTGTTTTTCATTGTTTAAACATGTTCTGTGTTGAAAAACAAGTGTCAAAATTTATGGCTGCTTGTTCTGGCTACTCTCACGAGTAGTGAGTTTTGGCTACTCGTTTTGGTGACTCGTTTAGTCGTAAGTTCATCTAGAAGCTCTAGTGACTCACTTGTGACTGGTGAAAATTTTCGCGACTCATCTCGCGACTTGCTAGTCACGAATCGCCCAAAAACAGCCCTTTAAAGTGTTTTTCATGGGAAACCTGTTTTAAACCTCTCCCATCCTCTCTTAAACCCCTCTTTCAATATTTTTACATCAAAACCCAATAAATTTGAATGGTTTTTCATTCCATTAACATCTCTAAGGTAATTTTACACTCTTTTCATTGATTTGGATCCTTAGATTATGTTTTGGAGAGTTTTGTGCTCTTGGTTGAGATTTTCATCATATGGGTTGGGGAAACTTAATTTTTGTCAAATTTTTGTATGTGATTAGTTTCTTTTGATGATTTTCTTTGGATGTTGTCCCCTTGTGGAAAAAAGAATATGTATTAAGGGTGGATTTCATGATGTTCATGCATTGTTTTACATTATTGTTCATAGTGTACACGTTAGGTGTTTAATAAAATGCCTCGTAGGCATTTTCTCACTTGTTTGGACTCTGATGAGTACCAAACTTTAGGGTTTCTCATGTTTTCTCATTAGGAACATGTTTGGTTCATTGGTTGTGTATTTAACACACCTTGCCCCACATGTGCACTTTCCATGCTTTGGTTATGCATTGAACATAACCACCTCTTGCACACACCTTTGCTACCCTTGTCATGCATTGGTCTATACCTTGTTTTTTCATCCAAGCATGTCATGTTTACCTTATGCTTTGTAGCATTTTGTTTTGTCTTAGGTTTGAGCTTTATTTTCTAATTCATCTCGCACCCCTTATGCATCATTATCATTGTTCATACCTTCATCTCTTGCCCTCATTTCTACTTTGTTTATTCGTGACAAAAAGGGGAAGAGTATACTCTAGAGAGTATACCAGAGAGTTTTGTCATTTCTATATGACTCTTGTGCACATTATTAGGGGGAGAAATTCTATTTCTCATGCACATTTGTAGGGGGAGAGATATTCCATAAGGGAGATGCATATACCAAGGGGGAGAAGACTTTGATTATAAGAAAACTTTGTTTTGTTTGTTTTTCTTTTTGTACCTTTACTTTGTAGCTTAGTACTTTTGGTTAATGTTATGCATTTTCTTTAGTACTTTACTCTTATGCCCTTGTTGGATTTTATATTCTTGATGCAATTACCTTGTGTTTTTGTATCGATTAAGTGTTGGACATGCAAATGATAGTTTACATTGAGCTTATTAGATTGCATGTCCGGATGTTCATTCCTTGTGTGAATGATCATTGTGATCACTATTTACAGTGATTGTTCCTGTTTGGTCATGTCATGCTTTATTGCTTTAATTTTTACTATTTGATCGCATTATGCTTGCTCCATATGCATTTCAAGATTTCTGCTTACAATGATCATCTTGTGTTGTTGTTTTTAGGAAAAACTTGTTCGTATGGTTCAAGAGCTTCACAGTTTCTAGAGTTAGGTGTGAGTGAGTTTGGCAATTGTTCCTAACTCACATATTAAGTTTAAAGTCTGTTTTAGGGTTTTGTCACGGAATAGCCAAAGGGGGAGATTGTAAGGTTTAATTTATTCAATCATGTGCTGGCTTTATTTCGTGCCAAATTTTCTTGTAATTTAGCAATTAGATACCTTGTATTTAGGTGGGAATTATGTAACGGTAGTGTGTGAGAGAGTGTAAAGAAATCTCAAGAAGTGTGCAATTCAAGGGAGTCTCGCGACTGGCAAGTCGCCAGAATGGCACATGTGTGAAGCATGTAGGGGGAGCTGAAGGGTCACGACAGTTGAGGCACTACAGGACAAAACTTCCAGTTTGGCCAGGTAGTTAGCTTGCGAATTATTCCAGTCATGAGGTCGAGTCGCCAAAATGCCTTGTTTGATGAAAACTGACCTTTCGCATTCCTCATACACCCTACTATAAATACCCTTATACCCACAAAATGTAGAGAGCTTCCAGAGAGAATTTTGAGAGAGAAACCCTAGAGAAAAACAAGATTGACTCATCCACAATCTTTACCATTTGAGTCTCCAAATTCCTCTACTCTCACCCTCTCCATTGACATATCCTTGAGAAGTACATTTAGCCAAATCCTTATCTCACCATACCTATATTAGTGAGGAGGTATTTTGGTGCTTGGGAAGCAGTTCAGAAGGGACCAATTCATTTTGGTTGATGAAATGGGCTATTGCGGGATCTGGTAAGCTAGAGAAGACAAGGTTCGGCATAACCCTGTTGGAGCAAGAAACTTGGAGGGCTTAGGTGCAATGGGTAGATTAGTATGAGTAGCTAAATTTTCAATTAAGTTTGAAGATGAAACCTTGTTAAGGAGTATCAATATTATTTATGTTATTTAATTTTTCCCATAGTAGTTGTTCTTTAATAATTTAAATTGTTCTTGCTTCACATCAATTGACTAAGATAGGATTCTAGATATGAGTTCAATCATGTTTTTCTCATGATTTAGGACATGTCTTAATTAATTGAATACTTGGTTTATTATTGCTTGATTATAAAATTGGATATCTTTTGTGATTTGTTTGTCAATGGATACAATTGATGATTTGATTTTATATTTAGGAAGCGAAGAAGAGCCTGCTTTAGGTTTTTAAACATAAGTTTTAATGATGATATTTTCCATGATAGCAAAATTGATTTCTAGATTATCTATAGTTGTTGGGAAAAATTAATAATCATAAATATATGTTGATATGAATTAACAAGGCGGATTAAAAAAACCTTAATTCCTTTCTCTTATTTGTTTACATCTTTTTACTGCGTTATATCACATATTTGCTTAGCTTAATTATTTGCTTAGTTTATTTAATTTCCAAAAAACCAATATTTATTAAACTAAATTAGGATTAATTTGGTTAAGGTTTAATTAATTTTCCTACGTTCGTACAAGTCCCTATGGGTACGACCTCGTTCTTGTCAAACTATATTTTGGTACGGTTCGTACACTCGCGAGTACATTAAAATTTCACAACAAGATTTTGGCGTCGTTGCCATGGACTTGGTTAGGAAAATAAATTAGGTCTTAATTGAATTTTTCCTTCTACTAGTTGTAGTAGCTTCCTCTATGGCGTTTCTCTAGCGTTGTGACTATTTCTTTCTCTATGAGTAGCTAAATTTATTTCTTGTGTTTTATTCCAATTACTTTGAGTAGCTAAATTTTTAATTAAGGTTGAGGATGAAACCTTATTAAGGATTATTAGTATTATTTATGTGATTTAATTTTTCCCACAGCAGTTGTTCTTTAATGATTTAAATTGTTCTTACGTCACATCAATTGACTAAGATAAGATTCTAGATATGAGTTCAACCATTTTTTTCTCACGATTTAGGATCTGTCTTAATTAATTGAATACTTGGTTTATTTTTGCTTGATTATAAAAATAGATATCTTTTGTGATTTGTTTGTCAATGGATATAATTGATGATTTGATTTTATACTTAGGCAGGGAAGAAGAGCATGCTTTAGATTTTTAAACACAAGTTTTAATGATGATATTTTCCACGATAGCAAGATTGATTTCTAGATTATTATGTAGTGGTTGGGAAAAATTAATGATCATAAATATATGCTGATATGAATTAACAAGGCGGATTCCAACACCTTAATTCCTTTCTCTTGTTTGTTTACACCTTTTTACTGCGTTGTATCACATCTTTGTTTTGTTTAATTATTTACTTAGTTTAATTAATTTCAAAACAACCAAATTTTATTAAACTAGATTAGGATTAATTTGGTTAAGGTTTAATTAATTTTTCTATATTCATGCAAGTCCCTGGGGATTCGACCTCGTTCTTGTCAAACTATACTTCAGTACAATCCTACACTTATGAGTACATTAAGATTTCACAACAACAAATGCTTCACAGTTTAGTTTTGTTAGGTTAAGAGAGTTTGACCCTGATTAATTAATTCAATTACTCAAGTTGATTAATTAGGTTAAATTACATGCAAATCGTGGAGGCACAAAAAATCACCAATTAAACTAAATGCAGCGAAAAATAAATGGGGAAAACCTCTCGCAAGGCAAAAACCCCACCGGGTGATTTTAAGGTCACCACTCCCATGAATCCACTAATCAACAATCAAGTGGTTACAAGTATAAGGAATCTTACCACTACCCTGGCCTATCATGATATACCAACCTACAGTTGAACCCTTGCTCCAATTCCTAATTGGACTTGATCTCGTAGTTGCCTTCTTTCCCTTGATGCACAAATCTCCAATCTGTGACTAACCCTTTGCATAGACCCCAATATGTGACTGACTCCAGCAACTTGAAAAGATGTTGTTCGTTGCAAAGTTCTTCACTTCATCAACAATGAAGATCAGGAAGCACTTGGTTACAAAACCCTATGGCGTACAAACGCAGTAGCTTCTTGCAGAGAAAAATAATCTCTTAGTCTCTGTATTCGTGTGTGATGACTCTTAAAATAAGCCTTATATATGTCTAGGGTTGTGAGATAAGAAACCCTAAACAAATACATAAGCTTGGGCCGAATTTCAAATCTGGAAAACTAAAAATCATAATTCTCGATAGATCAAGGATGTGTCAAGCCATCTATCGAGTTTCGTATTAAGTCTTGATAGCAGTCATCTGTCGAGCTATCTGTCAAGGCTTAATGAACAACTTTTCTTTTCCTAACAAATGCTTCCTAAAATTATGACCCTAACAATCTCCCCTTTGGAAATCTGTGACAAAACCACAAACATAATTATTAGAGAAGTATAAAACAACAATCTCCATAACTATTACCAAAAGTACAAAAGTCTAATTATTACTATGAACTCTTGAAAAACTTTGCTTGAAAAGAGATCATTGTTTGAGAGACTTGAAACCTGTATTATCTGAAATACTTAAACAAGATCCATCATGGCATCAAATGTGAAATATAGACAAGTTATATAAAAGAAGAAACATGTGCTTAAAGAGAGAAAAGAAACAACACATGTGAGATAAAGGTGAAGAGACATACATCGTCATATATATATATATATATATATATATATACATATATCAAGAAATACAAAAAATGCATGTAAAAGTGATCACAAGACCATCATACATGTAATGAGAAAGATACATTAAAACATCACTACATCACTCAAAGAACTCTCCCCCTAACTAGTCTATCTCTATGCTAGCTCTCCCCCTAATAACGTGACTACTCTCATATACAAAACTACTCCCTCTTTTTGTCACGAGTGACAAAGGGTAAATCATTAAGAGGCGGCCATCTCATCATCAGTCTCAGAGCCAAAAGCATCATCATTATCTCCACCATCCGAAGAAGACTCCTCAGCAGGCTCGGGTGTGGAAAGAGGAGCAAAACCACCAAGACAAGACTGGTGGCAAGCGATCCGACCAATCCTAGTATTCATCTAACACGTCTCATTAGAAAGATGGTCAAGAAGACTACCAAAATTAGCATGCATAAGCTGAAGCTGATCCAAGAGGGCAGCGAGAGAGACCTTGGCTCCAAAAAAATAAGAAGGAGGAGCAGATGAGAAAAAGGGTCAAGAAGCAAGGGCAGCATCCATTGAAGTAGACTCCACACAAGGCCACTCGGAGAGCTAAACGCACTGGGTAAAGGAGTGTCTGGAAAATCAGACAGAATGACCTGGCGTTCCGAATGTATCGCCCAATCAGAGAAGTTCTCATAGAAGTCCTATATGGCCTTTTCATCACGGAACCTCACAGAATCAGGAATGGAGGGAGAAGAAGATGAAGAAGAACCACGACGTGAGATCGGGTTCTTAGAAGGAATAGATTTCTTGGGTGCCATAGATAGGAAATTAAACAGAGAAAGAAGAAAAAGAAAGAAGAAACATAGCAGAAGATAAGGCACAGGAAAGAAAGAAAGAAAGAAGTGCAATGCATGATTACAATATGAAAGATAAAAGATTAACCAAATCATACAAATTACATAATTGAGCCACAAAGCTCACATTACTTAGTTGTACATGAAGATGCTCATCTAAGCTACAAGTGATACAAAGTTGAGAAACTTTATTTCAAAAGCTATCCAAGGTACACAAGTACCAATATACACATACTACAACAACCAACCATGCATGAGATCAAGAAAGTGAAAGAATCACTTGGAACCTTTTTTTTGCATAAACTTTTGTTCAGATGAATAAGAAGGAGAGTTGAATCCATTGAAATTTGAGTTTAACATGACAGCCTTAAGAATTTATCCAAAATGGGCTAAAGAGAGTTGGAGTTGATTCTGGCTCCCAAAGGATGACACACTAGTTCATAGGTTTGCAAATTCCCAATCAGTTCTATCAAAGGAATAGAGTCAAGATCCTTTGATTCTTATATGATAGTGATCTTGGCATGAAATCTTTCTTGATTTGCCTCATAATGTACACACCAATTTTATTTGATTTGAAATTTATTAAAATAGCCAAGATAATGTACACACCAATTTTATTTGATTGTGAAGTAATTATAGCCCAATAATGTACACACCAATTTTAGCATTTAAACTGAGGCTACACCTTATGTTCTTTTTGTGCATGTGCTACACTTTCTCGAGCACAAAATGTTACGATATGCACTAAGGTATTCATGATTGGCTATTAAACAGTGGTAAGATGGTTATTTATGCCTTTCTCATTAAGTTCAAGTCCAACAATCAAAGGCATGTGATTTCAAGATCAAGATCATGTGATCACAAACTATAAACATCTTCCCACACAACATGCACTACAAAGCTCAAACTAGTAGAGTGAAATAAATAAGCTCATCCAAGCTAAACAAGGTACATAGACATGTTATGTAAAGATAAATTGGCCAACCTTGATTTCAAATCCAAGAAAACAATGCAAAACACAATTTGCTTCCCTTTTTCCTTTTCCTTTTTTTGTTTTTTTGTTTTTTTTTTGTTTTTTTTTTTTATTATTATTTTTTTTTTTTTGAGAAGAAGAAACAAAAAACAGTCCTAGAATGAAATGCATGAATGTTATGTAATGCAAGTCCTAGAAACAAAAAGAAAACAAAAACAAAAAAAATGAAGCACAAGGACCATATCAGAAAGACTCAATTAGATTGAGCCTTTTGCATCCAAAACTTTTTAGATGCACCTCGAGAATTGGAGTTCTTGTTCACATTAGAGTGATTTCCAACTCCAGGATTGGAATAAAGGTGAAGAGCCTTTACCAATTCACCAATAAGTACCATAGGATCTTGCACTTAATGCACAGGTACTTTTGGTTTATTTGCTCGTTTAGCAGCTTGCAGCTTGAAACAGTTTGGATGAATGTGCCCAGACTTTCCACAAAAATGACAAACCCAAGCAAGCTTACTAGACAACTTGTCCTTAGAAAGGGTAGACTCCTTAGGTTTAGACTCTTTTAGATCAACCCTAATCTTCCTAGGAGGTGTGACCTCTACAGGTTTAACAGTCTCACTCACAGCGGGTTTGACAATCTCACTCACAACCTCACTCACAGGGGGTTCAGAGGAAGAAGAAGGAACAAAGTTTGTGGAATGGGGTGTAGACACAGAGATGCTTTCTACAAAACCTAATCTAGATTTGTTAGAAGGAGACTTTTGAACACTCAACATATAATCAAGTTTGGAATTAGCAGATCTGTTAGTTTGTTCTCTAGCAACAGATGGTTCAAGTTCCAAATTCTTAACTTTATCAAGCAAAAGCATATTCTCAGTTTTCACATTGTTTAAAAGTTCATTAGCATCAAATAGTTTCACAAGCAAAATTTTCTTATCAAGCTCAAGAGATGCAATTTTCTTCAAGCCAAGATCAACATTCATAGCATCCTTTGCAGCAACTTTGCAAAGTTTATTATAAGCTTCTTAAAGATCTGCATCCTCAAAGAGTTCTCGATCAGAAGGGTTCTCTTCAGCAGTCACACTTTCATTGACTACAGCAGTAGCAGTGAAAGCAATGAAGTTTCCATGCTCGTCACAACCAGACTCATCATCAGAAACTTCATCATCACTAAGGGTTACAGTCATAGCCTTACCCTTAGACTTCATGTAAGTAGGACATTCAGATTTCATGTGACCATACCCTTGACACCCAAAACGTTGTTGACCCATAGAATTATTAGAAGATTGACCTACTTTTTCTTTAGGTTTCTCAGTGTTGCTAACCTTAGTGGGATCATTCTTCCTAAAATTTCTAGGTTCAGCAGTGTTCTTACCTTTTGCCCTTCTGTTGTTGTTTCTATGAAAATTCCTAAAGTTATTGGCAAGGTAAGCAATCTCTGTAACAGAGAGCTCATCATCAAATCCACTCACATCAACATCATCACAGACTTAAGAGCCATTGACTTGGATTTGTTTGTCTTAGGTAGGTCCAACTCTTAGGATTGAAGAGATCCTACAAGTTCATCAACAGGGATGGAGTCCACATCCTTACTTTCAGTGATGGCAGTCACTTTGGGTCTAAAGTCCTCAGTCAAAGATCTAAGAATCTTCCTAACAATTTTAGGTTGATCATAGATTTCACCTAGATTATATGCAGAATTAACAATATCATTAAGCTTAACATAGAATTCATCAAAAGATTCATCATCAGACATCCTAATGCTTTCAAATCTAGTAGTTAATTACTGCAACTTATTAATTTTAATCGCCTTTGTGCCTTCATGCACAGTCTGGAGGATATTCCAAGTAGTATAAGCAAACTCAACATTAGAGATTCTCTTAAATTCCTCCATAGGAACATCATTGAAAATAGCATTCATAGCTTTGCTATTGAAAGTGGCTACTTCTTTCTGAGAAGTTTGCCACTCACTCACAGGAGTAGTGGGCTTCTCCCATCTGTACTCAATGGAGTTCTAGACTCTCTCATCAATAGATTTCAGGAATGTTTTCCAGACTGGCTTCTCCCATGCGTCATGCCAGCTGGAGCACTATAGCACAAAAAGTCCAGACTGGCGCTATGCCTAGGAAGACTAGGGCTCGTAGGTCTATTCCCTCACCTACTCCTTTCCCTCCTCCCTTTGACCAAGAGAGGTTTCCTAGTGAGAAAAATCAAGAGATTTATGATAAGCTAAACCTTAAGAGGAAGATATGGTCTGAGCGTTCTGTCATCTTAGATGAGCTTGATCCTACCATTAGGGCAAACTTTGAGCGTAGGGGCTGGTTACCCTTGGTGGATATTTCTGATCCTTCTCCACCTGCTACCTTGATTAGAGAGTTCTTTTCGAACATCTCTATCCGCGTCTATGATTCTAGCACTTTGGTAAAGAGTTGGATACGAGGCGTAGAGTACACCATTACTCCTAAGGTAGTGGCTGATGCTCTAGGGGTACCTTTGGTACAACACCCTGTCTACCCATATGATGAGTCTCCTTTATTGAGTGATGTCATGTCTTACATCACTGGGTCTTCCATGCAGTGGGGTTCTGATCCTAGGATCACCACTGCTGAGCTTTCTGAGTTACATTATCTCTTCTTTAGGATAGTGTGTCACTCTTTTTGGCCCATTTCTCATCTTCACACCATTCCTCTCGGGCGGTGTGTATTTTTGTATGCTCTTGTCACTGATGCTCCTATCAGTTTTCCCCATTTGTTTCTTCGTTCTTTGAACGATGTTTATAGAAGTTCATATTCTGCTCATGCCCTTGTTCATCCTATTTTTATTCATAGGATTTTGCTATATCTTGATCTTGGTGGCTTCCCTTCCTCTGAGTCCATTCATGTTATTGCTCCCATAGGTGCGTCTTTTCTTAGACAGAGGGCTGCTCATCTTCGAGTTGGCTCTAAACACCCTAAGTCTGAGCCTTCTGGTACCGCACCTCCTCCCTGTTCTTCTACAGGTCCTGCTAGTGAGGCTGTTCCTGATCCTGATGCTGCTACTGCTGCTGCTATTCCTCCACCTCCATCGGATGACTTTGATATACGTCGTACCTTGGAGACTGTCATGACCGTTTAGGCGGCTCATGGTCAGCTTTTGGTGGACTTATTTGATGAGATCCGTGCTTTGCGTGCTGATTTGGCGCATTTGCGTTCACCCTCACCACCTCCTTTTAATGATGGCTTGTGATCGCTCTTTGGCATTCCGTCACAAAAAAGGGGAGTAGAGTTTGTAGAGGAGTTTTGTAGTTAGGGGGAGAGTTTTTGTTTTGAGGAGCTCGTGGAGATGTTAGATTGTATCTAGGCACTTCACTTTGTATATCATTTTTGAGGCTATTCATGTTAGGGGGAGTAACATTGTTTTTGATATACATGATATATAATTGATTCTTGTTTTCTTTGGATTCACTGTTTATTGATTTATATTTCTGAGTTGTTCATTGATATATGTCTTTATTATGTGTTGTGTGAATCATACAAGAATGTTATACCTGTTTATTTACTATTTTCTGTCACACATGCGTTTATGCGTTTGTTGAGTGTTTTAGGAATATACAGGTTGATTCAATTGAGCTGCTGTCTACACTTTCAACTGATGGATAGTAGTTAGGATTGAATTTTAGTGTTTATGAGCATTATTTATGTAAAGGGCTTTCACTTGTAAACTTTGAGCTTTGTGTTTGTGTTTTGTCACGGATTGCCAAAAGGAGAGTTTGTTAGGTTCTAAAGATTTAGGAATTTGTGTATTTAGAACTCTAATTTGTATTGTTGGCAAACTATGATCAAAACAGGTTGTGTAGTCTTGTTTAGGCTTGCTCAAAGTTATGTCTTTCATGTAAAGTTGGAATCGAGAGGATGTAGATGCATTGGTGCATTTCGGCCTGGCTTGATCGATTGAAAGAAAGACTCGATCGATCGAAAGTCAGCCAGAATGCTTTTCTGCAGAATTTTCCAACTCAGCCTTAACTCATTAAACGTTTTGGGTTTTCTGTTTTTACCCTAGGTATAAAAGGCAAAACCCTAGCCACGTTTTTAGAGTCGCTCCTGTTGTATTGTTGCTCATACTTTTCTGTTTTGTGTAAATCTCTTGTGAGATCTAGAGGAGCTTTCCTTTACACAAAGCTTAGGGTTTTCAAGGTAGAGATAGTATCAACATCTTGATGATCAACTCAGTTGCTGCTATTGGAGCTTAAAGAATAACAAGCGTGGGTGCTTGTAGCTGATTGAAGAATCCAAGAAAGAAGGAGTTCGTGGATTCGGAGCTTGCACGTGGTCGTGTCAGTAAGTTCTACTGGTGGGTAGCATTAGGAAGTCAAGCGGGGAGCTTGTAAGTCCTTTTGTATGAACTTCGATTCTTTCGCATAGTGGATTCAGTTTACCTTGAGGATAGCTAGGTCAAATCCTCCCCAGGTTTTTACTGTGTGGTTTCCTGGGTGATCATATCTTGTGTTATTTATTATTCCACTGCTTTATATTCTTGATTTGATTGTATGTTTGTCATAACCTAGAATTGCATAATTTGACTAAGTTAATCACTTGGCTAATTAACTAGGTTAATCTGGTTGGTTTAAGGGGTCTAAAACCGTTCATTCTTCGATAACACATTGTTGTATTGTCCTTATGTTTGCATTTCTCTTCCCTTAATCTTTGTCATTTAATTTACTACTGTGGATGTGATTTTAATTGGTTTAGATTGTTTATCAATTCTGTTATTAGCTTATGTTCATTTTTCGCACATATATTGTTTGACATTAAGCTTGAATTGATAATTTTGTAATTGGGGGTCTAAACGTTCATAGTGTTTTATACGCTATTTGAACTTTCAAATACAAATTAGAGTTCTACTTCAGCAATTAATTTTTTTTTTCTATTCTTTTTCTTAAAACCCAAAACCCTAACCTTTGAGCTCTCTCTCCGCTTTGTCTCTAGGTCTTTCTGCTTTGTTATTTTTTAAATAAAAATAAATTTTTTTTATTAGGTTTTTTACTTGCTAACCTGACAAACTACCCTCACTCGATAAACTCCCTCTCATTCTTTGCCTCTTTTGTTCTCTTTGCTTCTCTCAATTCTCAAACCCCTAAACTATAGTCCATGGGCGCCAGCCTCCCACTCCTTCAGTGGCAGAAAGTTTTTGATTTTGAGAATTTTCCATCAAACCAGATTCTCTCCACAAAATTACCGATAAGTTTTTAATTTTGTTCTATAATTTTGGTTGTTAAATATGATTTAGGGTTTCATTTTTGGTTGTTAAATATGATTTATGGTTTCATTTAAGAGTGTTTATTTTGAATGGTTAGCTTAGATTGATGGGTTTGGAGCCCGTAGTGGGTTTTGTTAATTTCAATTATTGGCCGCGAGAAAATTCATCTGGGATTTTAGAGTTGTTATTCTGTTTCATTTTTAATAATTTTTTTATGTTTTGTGTAAGGAGTTTTGCACCCAAAAAAAAGGTGATGGCTGGAGTGAATAATACAAGTTAAGGTTTCTACTGTACTTGATGCTCATCTTTTAGGACAGTAATGATATTTCCTGTCCTTTAATTAGAAAAGCATCCTTGGCATGCTCTTGATGTTTTTGTGATTCATTCTTTTGTGTTTGGATTTAATTTATGTGTTTGGGTTATGGTCAAGCTTGGTTTTATGTTTAGTTTAATTATTATTTCATCTCAAGTTTACCATTGTTTTTATTACTTCTTCATTTGATTTTTATGAGTATGTAGAATTTGTACTTTATCAAAGAATCATGCTATTGTTTTTTTTTTTTTTTTTTTTTTTTAAATTTTATAAGAATCTTCTTTAAGAGCAGCATCTAGAATTTTAAGGGGTTTTGTTTGATTCTTTGTTTAATTGCAGACCCTACCTTCTTTTCCAATGTCCTCCTTCAGCAACCTTGGCTTTGCTATTTATCTACATATTTAATTGTTATCTATAGTAAGGTTTGTATTTTAAATTTTGGAATAACCATTGAAGCTAAGATCCGTTCCTACTACTGACTTTTATTTTCTACTTTCAGCCATGCACAGGGAAGGATTGAACCTATAGAGTTCGGAAGCTGTCTAGAAATTCCAGCAATAGCAAAGTTAGAGCTATGTTATTTCTTCTTCCATATCTTTTTTTGAAGCATATTTTGTGAGACTTCACTGTGATCCAAGTTGATTTATTGATTATTGAATCTAATAGGCAAATAGTGGGTTAATTTTCACTACTTTGTTGCCTTTGAAAAGTGGGAGGATTTGCTTTGCAAGAACCAGTTTTCACAATTGATTCAATGGTAAGAACTTATTACTGCACTAATAACGAGTACTACTGTGAAATTTGAGGGTGCTTAGACCAGGGAAAGGACTAAGAGGGTTACTTATTGATAAAAATGAATAAATAAATAATGGATTAAAAGGGTTATTTATTTATTGATAAATAAATAAATAAATAAGTCGATGTTGATCTTGTAGAAGAAAGCATGCAGATGATTGGAAGCTCGCAATTGGTAACACGAACTCAATTTTCTCGACATGTGATCAATGAAGCGAGCTGGGTATAAGATGATGCTTTCTGAGTGTCCTTTGCTTGGACTTTTTCTTGATAATGGACCTAACACTTGACTTTGCTAACTTTTTAGGTGAATCGAATGGCAGCGGCAGATTCCACTAGAAGAATTTTGAAGGAAAGGATTAGAAACCTTGAACTTGAGAACCGTCAGTATGATCCTCGATTCTATGCAAGTCAAGAGGGAAATACTGCAGGTGGTTCATCTAGAGGTGGGTCGAGGAGGTCTTCACGAAGGCGAACCCGGAGTCCCAATGATGTTTGATTTGTATTTTTATTTTTTCCTGCGAAACAAAAGGAAGTGTTCCTTAGACAATCTTGTATTAATTTCCATGTTTAGCTCTTTGTCCTTGGAATTGCCCTTGATCATGCAGAAACTTTAAATGAGACAAGTTTAGAATTCACCTGATGAGGTATTGTAGTACCAATTTAAACTTATCTTGATTGGTTCTGATGGAATCTGCACTTACTTGAATGAGGTGGAGCCGAATTCCCCTAGTCTAAAAATGAATGCATGATTTTTTGGAAATCTTAGAATCTTGATGATTTTTTTTTTGAAAAGATGATGATGGTGATCCTTTTTTCTTTTTTTTTTGGAAATGAAGGAGGCACGGTTTAATGCCCCTAGTTTGAGAGATGTATTCTGATCTTAAAAAATCTTAATTTGATCAATTTTTGAAAAAAAGTGACGCAAGTGATGATTTAAAAAAAAAAAAACAAATAAGTTGGGCTTGTTTGAATGCCCCAGTTTAACCTAAAAATAATAATCTTTTTTGAGTGTTTAATGGTAAAAAATGGACCTAAAAAATGCCTGAAAATGCAAAACAGCACGAATGAAATTTAGTGGGGCTAAGTGCCATTTGGCGCTTGAGAAGTGCCATTCGGCACTTTTAGAGTGTCGTTTGACACTTTGAAAGTGTTGATCAGCACTTTTAGAGTGCCAATCGGTACATTTAGAGTGCCAAATGGCACTTGGTCACGCCATCAGGCTTAGACCGTGGTGGGCTGACTTTTCACACTTTTCCAACGCGTGTTTTGCGTTTTCGAGTTTTTTGAAAAAAATATTTTCTTCGTTTATGACCATGAAACACTTTTTTACTCAACTACAAACACTTTGAAATGTATTTAAACCTGATTAAGATCTGATGTAACCTACGTTAGTGATTTCTCCTACAATAACTCTCTGCATAAAGGTTAGCAAGACACAATAATCACAAGCAAGAGTTATCTATGGCAAACAAACAAAATTTTTCTCATTCAACAATTCATGATATCAACAGATGGGTTCATAGCTTTGATTTCAGCACCAAGACCAATTTTACAGCCATTAAACTAGAGGGAATCAAGACTTTGAGGAACGGCAAGATCAAGTGGGATTTTCGTCGTGCTGCTGTGAAGTTCTGGGATACTGAAGATCACGTGTTCCGGTTTAAAACTGCTAAACTCTGCCCCACAATTGAAGAATTTTTCGCTATTCTGGGCTATAATCCAAGCAATAAATCCGTAGCAGTTTCCTGTGATCCTAGGCATTATGAATCTTTGTTTAATGCTCTACGTCTTCCTACTTCCATTATCAGTGGTATAGTTGAAGGGCACATGATGAATCTTTGTGCAATTCTTTCAAGGCTGATTAACAAACGCACTTATGGAGTGACCGACAATATGCAGAAATTTTTTGGCTTGGCCCTATGCTTCGTGGGAGAATTTTTGCTTTGCTCTGGAAGGCACGATTTTACAGATGCTTGAGCCATAAGTGTTATGAGTCAAATTAAGGAAGGTGATAATCCTGTTTCTCTGATCTTGCCAGAAACTCTTTTAGGACTGGACGTTGTATTTCATGATGGAGAGTCTCAAAACTTTCTTAGGAGTCCTTTGACTTTGCAGATATGGCTGATAGAACGACTGGATATGATTACCAAGCCTAAAATTGGTAATTATGGTCCTAGTAGTTTTCTTAGCAGGACTGTCATCAAAACTGAGTGCCAAACTAAGAGCGATTGGGTGAAGTTCTTGAACAAGAAGTCCAGTGCCTCAATTCAATGGAATTGTTATTGGTGGAAATGCCCACCCCCTCTACTGTGGTCTCCAGGATCAGATCACATCTTTATAGTTGGATTGTAAAGGGCCACTTTCTATAAGGTGGATAGACTCTTAAGGCAGTTCCATAATGAGCAAAGAATGCCCAGTGGAAAAAGAAGAAGACCGAGTGGATCGGTCTTTTGTCAAGGTTCACTTTCATAGGATGACTACAAAATACTCTAACTGGTTGGTGGACAAGATTGCTGACAAGGAAGCTGACATGGTTGCTATGAGAAAGTAGTTTCTTAGAGACAATTGGGAAAGACACGATGATGACAACTATGAATTTAAAAGAAGGGACAAAGATCACAAGGTACCTAGCACAGTAGAAATCAATGATCAACCAAAAGAGAAAAAACTGAAGACAAAATGACCTTCTTATTTTTGGCTTTGAACTTGTTTATTTTAAAAGTTGATGTGAAACGCTCATGTTTAGGAATTATTTAGGACTTGCAGGTTAAAGGTTCAGTTTAAGGTATAGGTTTTTGGGGTTTGGTGTTTTTATGGTTTGGTTTGGGTTTGGGTTTTTGAGGTTTGGTTTTTCTTTTTCTTTTCTTTTTTATGGTTTGGCTTAGGGTTTGGATTTTTTTTTTTTTTTTTTTTTTTTTTTTTTTTGGGCCAATGGAGGGCTTGGGGAAATTGTGACTAGACCAATGCATGGTTGGCTACGTACCCCCTTTGTAGAAGGATCAGGTCATCATGTAGTTCATTTATTTTTTATTTGCCTTAACTTTTTCCTAGGTCACTCTTTCGGGTTTTCAACATAGCAGGCTTTCTCACTCTCTCTTTTTCACTCTCCTTTTGTGTAGATTTCCCTTTCGGGTTTTCAACCTATCCTTTTTTTTTTTTTTTTTAATTTATCAAACCTAGGAAGGCAAATGACATCATTTACAACCACTTCAGATGTGGTGCTTTGAGACTGCCACCTTAGACATGGTATGTCTTCAATTGATCCATGTTGGTTGGCTCAGTGAAAGGGTTTTCATCTAAATCCATCAACCTTACTGCTCCCCCAGAGTATATCTACTTGATAATGTCTGGACTTGCCTAATTTTGCTTGAACTTCCTATTTGCATCTTGAACCGGGGCTCAGATCTCTTTCAATAGTAAATCCCCTAACTTCAAATCTCTAGTTCTTACTTTCTTGTCAAAAGCTTTCCTAAGCCTCCTTTGGTAACCTTGAATGTGATACAAGGCTTTGAGTCTTTTCTCATCTAGCATGCATAACTAGTCACATCTTCTTTATAGCCAATCTACTTTAGGGATTTCACTTTCCAGTAGTATCCTCAGTAAATGGACACCAATGAATAAGGAACGGCTCATGTGGCAGATCAAATTGATGTCCTGTACCCCCAAAGTGCATAGGATAATTGTAGGTGTCAGTCCTTGTAATTCTTCATGCTTTTCTTCAAGATTCGCCCTATATTCTTGTTAGCAGCCTCAACTGCTCCATTAGTTTGAGGACAGTAAGGTAAAGACTTGTGGTGCTAAATATTGAACTGTCGTAGCAGCTTCTCTATTTCTCCCTTGAAATGTAGCCCATTGGCTGAGATAATTTCATATGGTACCTTATATCTATAGATGATATTGGTCTGGATGAATTGAGCAACTTTCTTTGAATTCAGAACCTAGTATGAGGCAAATTTTACCCATTTAGTGAAGTAATCAATGGCTACGAGTATGAATTCATGGCCATTGGATGCTGCTGGGTGAATCATCCCAATAATGTCTATCCCCCATGTAGAGAACAGCCAGGGTGAAGTCATAGTATGTAGTTGCATGTGCTTCAAATCTCCACTTGGCATTGATGGCATTTTCGAACATGAGCCACACAGTTGGCTTCCATAGTAGTCCAGTAATGCCCTTGTCTCATTATCTTCCTTGACAACATCTATGCATTCATATGTGGCCCATAGCTTGACTCATGAACCTCTTCAATTATTTGCTGGGCTTCCTTAGCGGTCACACAAAGGATATGAATTCCATCATATGATCTTCTGGAAAACCTTTCACCACAAATAATGTAATAAGTAGACAGCCTCCTGATGGTGTCATTCTTGTTTGCAGATGGTGGGTATGTCCCATCCTTGAGGTATTGTAAGATGTCTAAATACCATTCACCTTCCCCATTCTTTCCCTCATCTTCTTCTATTGTCATGCAGTAGGTTGGTTCTTCCTTCTGTTCCACCACTATCGGTCTAGCTTCATCTTCTTTTGGCCTATCCATCATGGATGCCATGGTTGCTAAAGTATCGTCAATTTCATTTTGCATCCTTGGCACATATTGATATTGGATCTTGTTGAATTTTGAGGCCCACTTCTAAAGACATTCATGATAAGGCATCAGCCTTTCTTCTTTGATTTTCCATTTATTCTGAATTTGGGAGATTATCAAATTTGAGTCACCATACACCTCTAACCCTTTCATCCCTAAGCCTAGGGCTGCTCGTAACCCCATAATACAAGCTTCATATTCAGTGGCATTGTTGGTGGCAAGAAAGTTGAGTCAACCAGAAAATGGGATGTGTGTCCCTTTTGGAGAAATTAAGAGGACTCAAATACCACTCCCATTTTGATTTGTTGCTTCATCAAAGTACATCTTCCATGATTCTATCTCAATCCCTATGATATCTTCATCTGAAAAGTCTCCTTGGATGTCTTCAACTTCTTCTGGTGAACAATGGGCTAAATGATCGGCAATTGCTCTCCCCACTACAGATTTCTGAGTCACATATTTAATATCAAAATCTGACAAAAGGAAAACCCATTTAGCAGTCTTCCTATATTGCACAGGCTTTTCCATTAAGTATTTCAAAGGGTCCATTCTTGCAACCAACAAGACCTTGTAAGCAAGCATATAATGCCTGAGTTTGCGGGTTGCTCATACAAGTGCTACACATGTCGTCTCTAGTGGTGAATACTTTTTTTCATAAGGCAACATCATCTTGTTGATGTAGTAGATTGCATTCTCTTTTCTAGTCTCGTTTAGATATTGAGCAAGCAAAGTCCCCATTGCTGTATCCATAGTGGTGAGATACAACGACAATGGCTTTTCAGGTACCGGTGGGACGAGTATTGGTGGCTTCATTAGATATTTCTTGATCTTCTCAAAGGCTTCTTGGCATTGTTCATTCCATACTATAGGAACTTCCTGAGCAATCAAAAAATCGGTTCATATGTCATGGTGAGCTAAGCTATGAACCTGCTATTGCACTGTATCCTTCATAGAAATACTTGGATCTCCTTTTCAATTCTTGGAGGTTTCATCTCTGCAATAGCCTTGATTTTGTCTAGATCGACTTCTATTCCCCTTTGGCTTACCATAAACCCCAATAGCTTTCCGGATGTTACGCCAAAATTCCACTTCTTTGGATTCAATCGCAACTTGTAGAATTGGATCCTTTTAAATAACTTCTAGCATATGTCCTTCATGGTCTTTGAACTTTACTATCATATCATCAACATACACTTCCACTTCTATGTGGATCAAATCATGCAACAAAGTGATGGCCGCACGTTGGTAAGTAGCACCAGCATTTTTAAGGCCAAATGACATGACCTTGTAGCAATATGTCTGATAGACCAAAAACATATTGACCCCTTGTGATTAATTAATTTATTAATTAGCCAAGTTTATCAATTAATCAAATTAACATGCAAAGCGTGTGGTAGCACAAACAAATCACCAATTAAACTAAGTGCAGCGGAAATTAAATTGACACGGTGATTTGTTTACAAATAGGGAAAAACAACACGACAAAAACCCCACAAGGTGATTTTAAGGTCACCACTCCCAAGAATCCACTATTATCACAACAAGCAGTTACAAGTAAAGGAATCCCAGTACCTTATACCAACCTACAGTTGAACCCTTACCCCAATACCTAATTGGACTTGTTCTGTAGTGACAATCTCTCCTTGTAATGCACGACTCCCAATACGTGACTAACCAATTGCGCGAATCCCAGTACGCGACTTCAATCACCAACTAGAGAGAGTTGTTGGCTACAAAGTTCTTCAATTCATCCACACGATGAAGATCCAGAAGATGCTTGATTACAAAACCCTACGGTGCACAAACACAGCAACTTCTTTACAAGAATGATGAACTTGGCAAATTCTGTCTCCGGTCACAATTTTCTTGAACAAACTTTGCTCAACACTTGTGCAACTTGTGTTCACTTTGACGGCCCTTAAAATAATCCTTTTATACGTCTAGGGTTGTGAGAAAAGAAAGCCCAAACATACAATCACGGATTGAGTGAAAAACAGAACAGAAAATCTGAATTTTATAAACCTCGACAGATAGCCATCTGTTAAGCCACAGGGCTGGAACAGCTCTTTAAGCTTGATAGATACTAGCTGTCAAGCTAGCTGTCGAGCTTTAATGAACTTGCACTTTTCAGCTTGAATCATGGACAAACTTGCATGGCTTCAACACTTGATCTTGAAACAAAGTTTCTTGAAGTATTAAACATATCCTAGATCTACCGAAATACAAGGAAAGTGCGTTTTGTCAAAGGATTAGTCAATTACATAAAATAGTGACATATGTTCCTAACAAGTGAATCACATATGTCCTAATAATCTCCCCATTTGGCAATCCTTGCCAAAATCACAACAAACAAATAAACATATGAGAGAAGTCATAAATCACTCAACTCATATTCACTTGTTGAATACAATAAAATCTGTCCTAACACAAACTCTTGAAAAACTTTGCAAGAAGAAAGTTTATGGAAAGTAGACTTTGACAACCTGTATTTCTGAAACACTTTAAACGAAACTCATCAAGGCATGTTTGTGTGAACCAGAAATAATAGATTGCATACAAGTAATAAGAAGCATGTGCATAAAGAGAGAAAAGAAACAACACATGTAAGGGTAGGTGAAAGAAACATACATCAACATATAAAGAAGATAAGTACAATGTATGTTAATAATGGTCACAAGACCCAAGGTACAAGAATAAATGTATCTAAAGTAGAGAAAAGAAAAAGATACATATAATTCTCACTACATCCCTCAAATATCAACACTCCCCCTAACAAAAATGTCCTATACTAACTCTCCCCCTAAGTATGACTACTCTCATATACAAAAACTACTTCCCCTTTTTGTCACAAGTGACAAAGGGTAAGAGTGTCAAGTAGACATCTCATCGGTACTGGAAGAGCTAGCATCTCCCTCATCATCATCTTTGGAAGCATCATCATCATCCTTGGAAGCATCATCATCATCACCATCCTCAGCATCAGAAGCCTCTGGAGTAGGTGGAGAAGAAGAGACGAAGCCACCCATGACTGCCTGCCGTCGTGTAATACGACCAACATAGGTGTTCACCTAATACAACTCATCACTGAAAGTGTCGAGGGGAGCATTCATGCGCTGCAGCTGTGCCATGATGTCCGTAAAAGTCACATCGCTCGTAGAAGAGAAGAGAGCAGATGTGAATGGAGCAATCAAGAAAAGTGAGGAACGTATCACGCTAAACCTTTATATAGAAGGTCAGTAAATCTCGACAAATAGAGGTCTCGAGACAGGTGTCAAGAAAGGTGTCGAGCAAAACGGCGTCGACAGATTCAGCTGTCGAGAAGGCGTCGAGGAACAATTCAACAGACACGATTAAAGAGTCTCGATTGATCCACTAGCTATCGAAAAGCTGTCAAGAAGCGATCGATCCATCAATAGACATGATTAAAGAGTCACAATTAAAGAGTCTCGATCATAGAATACACGTTTGCAATCATATATAAAGCATTTTTATTCTTTTTGCTTTTAATTTTTCTTTGCATATTTTTCTTTTAAGAAAATCATGCATGTGCATATGAGAGATAGAAAAGAAATACTCAATTATGTTAAGCATTTGACATTCCAATTTTGCTATGCCGAAGCACACAAATGTCATTGACATTGCACTTTTGCTGCCGAAGCATACAGATGTCATTTCATGATTGGCAGGCAATAGTAGTGAGATGGTTATTTATGCATTTCTCTTAAGATTTTCTAGTCCTTCCCGTCAAAAAGAGTGATATGAGTGTTAAGTACAAGAGATTACTTAATCTTACTCATCACAAACACGAGCCACAAAGCACACTTGCTTAGTTGTGCATAGAGATGCTCATCTAAGCTACAAAAGAAACAAAGTTTAGAAAACTTTGTTTCAATTGCCATCCAATGTACATAAGTACCAATGTACACAAACACACTGTTTTTGTATTTTTCTAATTTTTCCTTTTTACAACCAAACAAAAATAGGCAAACAACATGAAAGCATGAAAGAAAGATGCATATGCATGAAGGCATGATTCCAAAAGCAGATAAGAAATCAAGCAAAGAGAGTCCAACTTTAGATAGAAAGATTTAAAGCAAAGGACAAACAGGAAGACAATTAAGTCTTAGGATCCTTTATCACCCACACAGCACGAGTCTTTGGCCATGAAGATGAAAAGGTACCTGTTCTAGTATGACTACTAAAGGACATAAAGGAATTAGAATTACCATAAAATTGAGTTGAAAGGTTCAAAGCTTTTAATAACTCACCAAGAATAGGTATAGAGCCTTTAGACAAAGTATGAGACCTATTGGACACTCGCTTATAAGGAAACAACTTGAAACAATTAGGACGAGTGTGACCTGAAGCACCACAATGGTGACAAACATGAGTAGTTTTAGACCTACTCGGTTTCCTAGAAGGAGGTCTAAACTTGGAGGTTGACAGAGACCTTAACTTAGGACAATTTAGCCTAATATGACCAACAATATGACAATGATGACAAGTGGGGACAAATTCAGAATTTTTATTCAACCTAGGAGGAGTTTTAGACATAGATTTAGAAACATCAATGTTAACATCAGAATTTTTACCTTTGTTTGTCCTAGCAATATTAGCCTTCAAATCTTTATTATTCCTTTTAAATGGAGGAATATAAAAATCTTTTTCTTTTGAGTTGGGCTCAACAAGAAGTTTGGCACTAGTTAATTTTTCAACTTCAGTTTTAAATTCAACTAGTTGCTCTTCCAAACTCTTAATTTTGTCCACCTAAGATGAAATTTGATTTTTAAAATTTTCATTCAAATTATTGGCTTCATCCAATTTTGCAATAAAATCATCTTTTTCAAGTTTGACCTTTTTAAATTTAGCTTTTAATTTTGTAGAACATTCAAGAGATTTCATACAAAAATTATAAATCTTACAATAGGCATCTTCAATATCATCATTATTCAACATAAGATCATACAAATCAAAACAATCAAGAGTTTCCATGACAACAAGGGTCAATGGATCACACAGCAAAGATTAAACCCTAATTAGAGTGTGCCTGCTTTGATACCACTTGATAGGCCAAAAATGTATTGACCCCTTGTGATTAATTAATTTACTAATTAGCCAAGTTTATCAATTAATCAAATTAACATGCAAAGCGCATGGTAGCACAAACAAATTATCAATTAAATTAAGTGCAGCGGAAATTAAATTGACACAGTGATTTGTTTATGAATGGAGAAAACCAACATGGCAAAAACCCCACCGGGTGATTTTAAGCATTGTTATGGATTTTGTTCCATTCCGGCTGAAACGGCCGGAATTTCTAGTACCATTGTGTAAAACGGAATGGTAATACCCTCCATTCCACCTCGGATTAAATTTCGCCCCATTTCGGCCCGTTCCAGTCATTCCGGTCAATTCCGGCCAATTTCAGCCAAAATTCATTTTCCGGCCGGTATGAATTTTGTCTTCTTATTTTCCCTTTCTGAACTTGATCGGCATCTTTTTTGCTAGATCACCAAAAATCCTTCTCGTTCTCTCATCTATATCTCATTTTCACACTTGTAGCTCCTTGTCTCTCTATCATCTCTCACTATCTGACCCTCTCAACCATGACAGAGAAGTTGAAAAGAAAATTGAAGAGCAAGATGAACCAAAAAGAAGTGTGACTTGCGAAACAAAAAGGGAGAAGAAGAAGATGAGAAGAGGAGAAAATAGCTCAGACGGTGAAATGATGAAGAAAAAGTAGCAATAATGAAAGAAGTAACATTTGAGCAGCTAATAGTGTTGTCACTAGTCACGCGGTTGGGTTGGGAAAGGGGAAACACTGAAAAATTAGTCAATAGGAAGCAACACTAGTCACGTGGGTGGGTTGGGAAATGGGAGAAACTGAAAAAGTAGTCCATAGAAAGCTTCTAGGAAGCTCACTTGTGTACAATTACACAAAATGTGAGTTTTATTTTTTTTTTAAATTATAAATAAATTTTTTTAAAAATAATTATCCCACTTCTTTTAATAGAAAAATATATTAAATTTATTATATGATATAATAGTAATAATAATATATAAATATATATTTTAGCAGTAATTCCGAAACGGTACCCGAAATTGACCGATACCGAAATATTCCATTCCAATAAACAAACCGAAACGGGCTCCAAAACGGTATTCGTAACATTAATTTTTAAGGTCACCACTCCCAAGAATCCACTATTATCACAACAAGGGGTTACAAGTAAAGGAATCCCAGTACCTTACACCAACCTACAATTGAACCCTTACCCCAATACCCAATTGGACTTGTTCTATAGTGACAATCTCTCCTTGTAATGCACGGCTCCAAGTACATGACTAACCAATTGCATGGATCCTAGTATGCGACTTCAATTACCAACTAGAGAGAGTTGTTGGCTACAAAGTTCTTCAATTCATCCACACGATGAAGATCCAGAAGATGCTTGGTTACAAAATCCTACGGTGCACAAACACAGCAACTTCTTCACAAGAATGACGAACTAGGGCAAATTCCGTCTCCGGTCATAATTTGCTTGAACAAACTTTGCTCAACACTTGTGCAACTTGTGTTCACTTTGACCGCCCTTAAAATAATCATTTTATATGTCTAGGGTTGTGAAAAAAGAAAGCCCAAACGTACAATCACGGATTGAGTGAAAAATAGAACAGAAAATCTAAATTTCATAAACCTCGACAGATAGCCATTTGTCGAGCCACGGGGTTGGAATAGCTCTTCAAGCTCGATAGATACTAGCTGTCGAGCTTTGATGAACTTGCACATTTCAGCTTGAATCTTGGACAGACTTTCATGGCTTCAACACTTGATCTTGAAACAATTTTCTTGAAGTATTAAACACATCCTTGATCTATCCAAATACAAGTAAAGTGTGTTTTGTCAAAAAATTAGCCAATTACATAAAATAGTGACACATGCTCCTATTAAGTGAATCACATATGTCCTAACAATGTCCCCTATAGTGTAATAAAGGAGGTTTTCTCCATATTTTCTTGAGCCATCTTAATCTGATTATATCCTGAAAGTCCATCCATAAATGATAGCAAAGCATGACGAGTTGTGTTGTCAACCAGGATATCAATGTGAGGCAAAGGAAAGTCATCTTTTGGGCTGGCCTTATTCAGATCTCGAAAGTCTACACACATTCTGACCTTCCCATCCTTGTTTGGTACTGGAACCACATTAGCTAACCATTCTTGGTAATTAACCACCCTTAGGAATCTTACATTGTACTGTTTCTCAACTTCTTCCTTGATCTTAAGAGTCCACTCTGGCTTCATTCTTCTTAACTTCTGCTTGATCTGCTTCATGGTTGGATTTGTTGGAATGCAATGCTACACTATATTTGTATCAATCCCAAGCATGTCTTCATAGGACCACGCAAATACCTCTTTGAATTCTGTTAGTAGCGAAATTAATGCTTCTTTCTCAAAGGTGGTTAAGGTATTGCCTAGTTGTATCATTTTAGGTTCATCATCAGTTCCCAGGTTAATGAATTAGGTTTATTCTTTTATCAGTTTTAGATGCCCTTGTTTTAATTCCTTATTATTAAGAGTTTCTTTACCAATTTCAGAAATAAAAATATTCCAAGCCAACAAATAAGCAGAATTTGAAATCATATTATAAGAAAAAGAGTTTTTAATAGACTCAACAGAAATTGACTTTATAGGAATACTATCACAAACAGACTCAACAGGGATAGTAATACTAGCAAAAATAGACTCAATAGGAATAGAAATAATGTTTTTGGCAGAAGTGACTGGCTCGATGGTATTGATCTTCTTGATAGGAGTGATTGGCTCGATGGTCTTAATCTTTTTCACAGAGTCCTCCATGGTAGGTGGCTCCCTCCCATGCCTAATTCTTTAATTCAGTTGTGGCTTCAATGATGGCAGGCGTCTCCCAGCGAGTTCCTTCTTCCCTCAACATCAGTATCAGGGGGTCTTCATCTATATAATCCATGCCTTCATCATCAATCTCCATATGTATGGGCTTGTCAGTCTCCAAATGTGGGGATTTGAAGTGTCTCCCCCCTTGTGATGTGGGAAATTTTTGTTGGGTCGTTCAGGTTGGTGTCTTGGGGTTTGAAGTGTCTCCCCCTATTTGCAGATGTTGAGCCATTTGATCGGGGTTTGAAGTGTCTCTCCCCATTTGTAGGTATTAAGTTGTGTGATTGGGGTTCAAAGTGTCTCCCCCCATTTGTAGGTGCTTGGTAATTTGATTAGGGTTTGAAGTGTCTCCCCCCATTTTGTGGATGTTGGGTGATTTTATCGGGGTTTGTGTCTTGTAGGTCGAATATGGGATTGTGATGTTGCAGCAGCGAAGAATCTTCTATGTTTATGAGCTTCAGTACTGTAATGAGAGTGATGGGCTTGGAACTGGAGCTACTGGCTTAAGTGTCGACCTTAGGTTCTCTTTGCAGCCTTCCTTTGGATCTTGACCAAATTCTCCCCTAGTGATAGGCTTGGTCGGGTTAATCAAAGCTAGGTCCCCATCAACATCAATCAATCAACCAAACAAACACACACAACATGCAATGCAATTTTAACATGGAACAGCCTAAGTGTAGGTTCTAAGTCATTACGTTGTAGGGTGGGTTTGTTGTTTCATTGTTTCCCATAGCTAGGACATTACACCTCCCAACTTGTAATGTAATGAACATTGCGTTGGGCCAAACAACATGGTCTGTCCTTTACATTGCATTGACTTAGCGCACGTGGGCTATGAATCAGAAAAACCCTAACTGACTTATTTAAGTATAAAAGTAGATGTTTGAGTTCAAAACCTCACCACCATATTTTCAAACCCAAAGAACCCTTTTTTGAGGTCCCCCAAAAGCAGAAAACTCTCCTTTTGATGTCTCCGCTTGGATTAGGCGGCTTGGTCCTAATTTCCAGGATTCCATTGCCCCTTATGGTCTTTCTTGCATCTTCCCCAACCATCAAATTAGGGTGGGTGAGCCTTTTCTTCGTACTGCTGCCAACTATTGGGTTCCTTCTTGGCATGTATTCCACTTCAACGGAATAGAACTATGCCCCACTATTGAAGAATTTGGTGCTATCATGGGTGAACTGGAGATTGATGATCTCATCTTCCCTACCATAGGTGGGGATCTTCCTTCTTTGCTGGGAGTTGTGTTGGGTGTCCCTACTGCCACGACAAATAGGTGGTGTGTTTTTGGCAAGCTTAACCTTAGGCTGGTTTTTAAGTATTTTTTTGGTTTAGCCCTTCCCGAGGATGAAAGGTTCTGGTCTCTTCCACAATTGTGTCAAATATGTGAGTGCTGATGTCAATGAAAGTTTTCTCCTTGAGCTCCATGAGGAAGATAGCTCTGGCATTAGTAAGTGTAGTCAGCTTCCTTATTGGATACAAGTTGAACATCATGATGGTGGTCAGACACCTCATGTCAGTAGGAAAGGCATTAGTGTTAAGACATCTCCCTTCTTTAACACCACCAATCAGAGTCTGGACAGTGTCTAAAGATAGCATCCTGTCTTTGTAGTTGGTGAAATCATGATCTTCTAATCCCTCAAGCCCTAGAACCTCATCAATATCATGTGCATCTATGGTGAACTCATGTCCTCTAATCCAGCAGTTCAGCTCATCCTTCCTTATGCTCACATTTGCATAGAATTCTCTTATTAAAGGCTCACACACTACATGTAGGTCACCCAACAACTTATCCCATCCTCTCCTTCAACGCATTCTGGAATGAAGGTATCCTTCAAGTCATTTAAATCCACAAACCTCTCCTTGATAATTGTTCCCTTCATGAAAGAATCTCTGTATCTCTCAAAGTGCTGAACAAACCTAAACAGGTTGTGGTCCATTTTCAATCTTTTATTAGCCCTTTTAGCAGGAGTCTTCTTCTTTGTAGGTGTGGGAGCCATCTGTAACCAAGCAGACGAGGCCACAACAGGAATAGAAATGGATGGAAATTCAACCATTAGTAACAGGTTAGTATAACTAAGAAGGGCATAGAACAGTACCACCATTATATGAGATACAGACATTGAAAGGGATATCTCAACTAGAAGGTAGACTGACTAAAAACAAAAAATTATACATAATACCATGACATTGAGCACATTAACCAAAACAAGAGCACTCTTGGGTACAAACCTAATCACAGATTACAGCAACTAGTAATCAACATTATAGAAGCATTAAAAACAAAGAATATGTCTATGAGACATACCAAGATGAGTTTGAAAAGATTGCACCAACGCATGACATACCACCATCAAACAACACATGTGATGAAGGACAATATCAACTATAGTATATACCACAAACATTTTGAATCAAAGTCTACACACAAGTAGATAAAAACACAAAAGACCCAAACAAATAGAATGAGACAGGAAGACATACATGGGTATAAGATTAACACAACAGCACACACACTAGACAGAGAAACTAAAGCATGATAACACCCATATTTAGTATCTTAGAGACAATATCAAAACAAAACTAAAAACCCAAACTCACAAACATGAACCAAACCCATAACCGAAATTGCATATATCAAAAATCATAAACACAAATTGCAGATTCAAGAAAATAAAACCATAATCATGAACAATCAAGTGAGACAGAGAAAACCCATACCTTTCTCTTAAAGATTAATGTTGATATGATGAAGAAAATAGGATTTTCAAAAGCAAACATGGTGAGTTTAAGAGAGGTTTGAAATGGGGAAGACAATGAACAGTCACAAAAATTCGAGGGAAAACTGAAATGATTTTAAAAACTGTCTTTAAAACGCAAAACACGCCTTTTTCATGACTGAGTCAAGTCGCTAGTCAGTCGCCAGGGTAAGCCGCGAAGCACTTTGAAACCAAGATTCGAGAAAAATCTTCTAAGTGTTTTTTGCGACTGGAAGGTCTACCCACGAGACAGTCGCGAGATGAGCCGTGGAAATCTCCGTGTACCTCTCGCGACTAGACCTTCCACCCGCAAACAAGTCGCCACACAGAGCCGCAAGAACCATAAAAACGCACATTTTGAGAAATATTCTAAGAATTTTTCGTGACTAGGGCATTTACCTGCCTGTGAGTCGCCAATGAGTCGCGAAAACTTTCTAAGTAAAGTTCGCGATTGGGGCATGCGGCTGGGCCAACCCGCGACTAAGTCGCCAGAACAGGGCAACACTGTTTTTGAAATTTTGACACTTTTGTAAAAAGAAAATACTTTCCAAAAACAAGCTAAAACACTCAAAAATCTTTTCATGTTTGATCAACAAATATTGAGCATGTGAAAACACATTTAAACAAGTACAATCACACAAATGAATATGGCATTCATTGAACATAGACATGTGTAATGTGTGTGGATATCAAATATGAGATAGTCCTTAGTCTAATGTGAAGCGTCAATGATCAATTCAATCAAGGCATACACAACTAGCACTAGATAATGTGACCCATCTCAATTATAGAAATATGCATATATGACCTCCCACATAAACTTGAGTACAAAAACTTTGAAGCTTTTCATTTGGCTCCATGTTCAACATATCATTTGATCTTTATGAATCAACACATCTCATTGTGAGATTGATGCCTAAAATTTTTTATATTTCACTTTAATGAGTTAGCCTTTGGCTTTTTGAGCATCATACAACTTTATTTTTGGTCGCTTTCCCTTTTTCCTAGTCAAATACTAGTATGTGCGACAGGCTTTTGCAGCTCAATATCTCTTTTCATTTGGAGATTTACATTTGGTGAGCTATTTAATTAAAAGCAATAAAATAAAAAGTGTGAAGATATATAGGCACAAGTCTATGCATGTCTCAAGATCAACAAAACCATTCACTAATCATTCATGACAAGTTTGAAGATCTATTTACAACAATCACATAGATTTCAAGATTTCTTCCACAATGATATGAGTGCATAGGAAACAGGCTATGCTCGTAGATGCACTAAGTCATTAGTACAAAGGTACAAGGCAAAACATGTTTTGAGACAAAACTTAACAAAGTCGATCAAACTTTTTGGATTTTCTACTTTTTATGTGTTTTTGGATTTTTGACATAAAAGCAAGAAAAGATTGATCAAAAGAAAAACAATCAATGTAAAAAAATTTAAAAAGAAACAAGTAAACAACCAAACAATTTTCAACTCAAACAAGCAAAAAGTATACAACAAAGCATATTCACAAAGCATAGGAAGTATTAATGCATGGACATGTTGTAATGCTTATGCATGATTACCCCTCTTCACCCACACATCACTTGCGTTTGGGGTGATATCCCTATAGGATTGGGTGCGAGAGTTAGGACTTTCAAACCTTCTAGTGAAGCTCTCTAAGCAAGTGGTGAATGCACCAATCATCTTCATCATGTCCAAGTCCTCTTGATCACCATTTCGACCTCTTAATGGCTCAACAGCCGAAGTCCTCTTGTCATTTCTTGGTCCTCTTAACCTTTGATCAGAAGCATTCTTCAATGCTCTAAGCTTATGACAATTAGGTTTGGTATGTCCTTGCAATCCGCAATGGTGACAGAAATGATTTGTTCTAAGACCCCGTTGTGATCTTAGAAGTGATCTTCCTCTAGCTTCACGTCTTGCTTCTGATTGATTACTGAATGTATTTAACACCTGTTGATCAGCCACATTCTTCTTCTTTTCAGCCTTAACTTTATCAGGAATAAACTCTTCTACAACCAGCTTTTTGGCCTTCACAAACTTCACTTCTTTGGTGACATTGGCAGATGAGCTACTCCCTCTGATATATCCCAATCCGGACTTGTCTGAGGCATGTTTTTGAGATGAAATAACATCATTTAGCTTCTTAGTGGAAACCCTCTCTATCTTGGCATTTGCTTACACTACCTCTTGATCAAGAAATCTCACTTTTGTGTAAGCCTTTAACAACTCTCCATTCAGCCTTTCTATCTCACACTTGGCCTCCTTATGTCGCACTAGGAGACTTCGATAGTACTCCTCTGCTTTCTTCATCTTCTTCACAGCCGCCTTGGTCACCCTTGTGTATTCTCCCGACTTCTCAAGGAGTGAGTTATAGTTCTCTTGGAGACCAGCTATGCTCTCAGCTTCTTCAGCTTCTGATTCTTCAACAACTCCCATTGATTCTTCATCACTATGCTCCCCGAGCTCTTGTACAAGCAAATTCAAGTCCTCCGAAGACTCAACATGAGCAATATTCATAAAGGCGGAGTAATTTCCTTCTCTGTCACAGCTTTCCTCAGAATCAGAATTAGATGAATCGGAGTCACTAATAGTTGTGGCATATGCCTTGCCCTTCGATTTCAAGTAATTGGGACATTCTTTCTTGAAGTGTCCATGCCCATTGCACTCGAAGCAAGTGATTCCTTGTGTAGATTGGGATTCCTTTCCATCTTTCTTTTGAATTCCTTTATCTCCCTTCCTGAGCTTTAGGATTTCCCTTTATCACCAAATTTCCCACTGTTCTTGAGTTTCAAGAATTTTTTGAATTTTTTCACAAGGTATGCCACATCTTTATCATCAACATCCTCATTCAATGAGTCATGAGTTATTACCCTTTCAACAATTGTTTTAAGAGCAAGAGATTTACTCTTCCTTTGTGTGGGCAATGACAATTCATATGTCTGCAGAGACCCAATCAGCTCTTGGACTTTGATGTCATCAAGATCCTTGCTCTCTTCAATCGCTGTCACCTTGGCACGAAAGCTCTCCGGCAACGAACGAAGGATTTTCCTCACAACTTTAGAGTCCTCTATTTTCTCCCCCAAGTTGAACTTGCCGATGACCACTTCGTTCAACTTGCTATAGAAAGAGTCAAAAGACTCATACTCACCCATTTTTAGCTCCTCAAACCGAGTGGTCAACATTTGCAGCTTGGTATCCTTTACTTTCTTTGTTCCTTCATAAGTGTTATCCAGTATCTCCCATGCTTCCTTTGCAATCTTGATGTGGGAAATCCTATGAAATTCTTCTGGAGAAACACCACAGAAAATAGGCTTTACTGTTAGCGTTAGCCGCTGCAAGAGTTGCCTTATCCCAAGTGGATTTAGCAGCTTCCGGCCTAGGCCAACCTACTTCTATAGCATCCTAAACATTATCATCAATAGAACACAAGAATGCCCTCATTCGGACTTTCCAAAAAGCATAGTTGTTACCATCAAAAAATGGTGGAACGTTTAGAGATTGAGACCGGTCCATCTCAATACGGGGTCAAGGATCGCACTAAGGTGTTTAAACCACAAAGGGTGCACTTGCTCTGATACCAATTGAATGTTCAAATAGCGTGTAAAACACTATGAACGTTTAGATCCTCAAATAACAAATTACCAATTCAAGCTTATTATCAAACAATAAATGTACGGAACATGAACATAAGCCAATAACATAATTGATAAACAATCTAAACCAATTAAAATCACATCCACAGCAGAAATTAAAAGGCAAAGATTAAGGGAAGAGAGATGCAAACACAAGGACAACAAAACGATGTGTTATCGAAGAGGAAACCAAAGCCCTCGGCGTAAAACCTCTCCGACGCCCTCCAAACGGTCAATAATCCACTAGAAAATGAAGTTGGGATACACGAACAGTAATAGACCCTCCAAGCCTAATCTACCCAGGTACCTAAGCCTTCCAAGCTTCTTGCTCCAACGAGATTACGCCAAACCTTTGTCTTTTCTAGCTTACCGGATTCCGCTATAGCCCATAGCATCAACCAATAGTCATTGGTCCCTTCCTAACTGCTTCCCAAAGCACCAAATAGCCTTCTCACAGATATAGGTATGGTGAGAAAAGGATTTGGGTAAGAACCTTTCAAGGACGTAACAGTGGAGAGGGTGAGAATAGAGGAATTTGAAGAGTCTCTATGTGAAGATTGTGGATGAATCAGTCTTGTTTTTCTCTAGGGTTTCTCTCTTAAAATTCTCTCTGGAAGCTATGTACATTTTGTGGGTTTAAGGGGTATTTATACTTTGGTGAGAATGGAATGCGAAGTGTCAGTTTTTCCCAAACAGGGTGGTCTGGCGGCTTGGCCTCGCGACTTGGCTGAGTTGCGTGTTCAAGCCGCGAGATAACAGAACGGCCAGGCTGGACTTTTTGTCCTGTAGTGCTCCAGCTGGCGCGACTGTTCATCTTCTCGCACGCTTCACTCGTGTGCTGCATTTGGCGGCTTGCCAGTCGCGAGTCCCAGCCGTGAATCTCTACAACCTTGCACAATCTTAAGCATTTCTTCACACTCTCTCACTCACTACCCTTACATGATTTCCACCTAAATACAGGGTTACTAATTGCTAAATTACAAGAAAATTTGGCACGAAATAAAGCCAACAAGATGGTTGATTAAATTCAACCTTACACTCTTTAATCCTCTCGAAGAACTTCCTAAAGTTTATGGTGTGGCTACCTCTATTCTTGGATTTCACTATCATATCATCAACATACACCTCTACCTCATTATTCATCATATCATGTGGCAAGTTTGTAGCCATCCTTTGGTATGTTGCCCAACATTTTTAAGGCCAAACGACATGACCATGTAATAATAGATTCCTTATTCGGTTGTGAAAGTGGTTTTGGTCATATCTTTGGGAGCCATCTTGATTTGGTTGTATCCCAAAAAGCCATCCATGAAAGACATCAAGGCACTTCTTGCCGTGTTATCCACTAAGACATCAATGTGAGGGAGATAAAAGTCATCCTTAGGGCATGCCTTGTTCAAGTCCCTAAAATCCACACACATCCTCACCTTCCCATCTTTCTTAGGTACAGGCACAACATTGGCTATTCATTCGGCTTGCCATATAGGTTTGATGAACCTTACTTTTAATTGCTTAGTGACTTCCTCCTTGATTTTTAAAAGCCATTTGGTCCTCATTCTTCTCAACTTTTACTTAGCGAGCACCATGTGATCATGAGTATCAATGTGATGTTAAGCTATCTTGGGGTTAATTCGAGGCATATCTTTCATAAGACCGTGCAAACACCTCTTGAAATTCCATAAGGAGTTCTTGAAGATCTTTTCTTTCTATTTAGAGTTAAGCCAGTTTTAATTAAGCGTGGATTCTCATCGTTGCCAAATTAATAGTTTCAAGAATTGGTTACATAGGTTTAATTTTCTTTTTCAATTGTTTATTAATTTCATTTTCAAATTCATTTGAATCATTTAAGTGCAGAACTTCAATGTTACGGGACACATCAAAGTAAGCCAAATTAGAATCCATCTTATTGAAAATATTAAAAAGTATATTGGAACTAGCATTACAAAACTTTTTCCTCATATTTTCAGAATACCTAACCCAAGTCCAATTATTAATGGGCCCCACAATAGGCATGATGAATTATGTCTTCTTTCTTCTTCATGGCTTGCCACTCTCCTCCTCGTCCTTCTTCAGAGGTTTCCATACATGCATAGCTTTGGTTATGTCGTACAAATCCTCACCCTTATTCGGGAAGTCTCTCCCCACCTTATCAAAGAACCAGTCACCATCATTCCCACCCCAATAGCTAGTCATTTCATTATCTCCTTCTTTTTCTTTATTCACTACGAGGTGTTGATCGTTGTCAGAAGAAGGGTCCATGTTGCATTCAAGCATGAAGCAAGTTGGGGCAACTTGAGTTATTCCTACCTTCGAGGTCCATTATAGACAATCATGATCTTCCCACGATCTCGTGTCTCCAGACTCAGAGAAGTCATTGACATGGGCCCTCTTGAAAGTCCACGGTCCAGGAGCACTCTTTAGTTGTGGCATAAAGTTATGCAATAGTAGGCGGACCTTCCCTTCTGCCATCATGCGGTTGATGTCCTCTTGAGTCAGCTCGCTTTATTCATGATTAGCCTTGTCTTTTTTAGCTTCTTCTTTTGCTATCTGGAGAGGTGGCCTATTATCTTCTTAAGGACTTTAACTTGTGCCTCCACACACTTAAGCATCTTTTGCATGAGGACCTTTTCACTTGAAGCGTACATCTTTCCCTCTTGAGGGGCCTTCCCTTCGAATGTCTTGTCTTCCATTGGACTTGGTTTGGAGTGATGTCTAAAAGAAAGCCCCATTTTCATTAAGTTCATGTCCCAATTAAAGGTCCCTTTTAAACTTTAGATGTCCTTAGAAAATTCTTAAGTTCATTTTAATGAAGGCCCAATTACAATGTCGCTCCCTTCCCTCTCATGGATTTTTACCCCTTGTTTCATTGGGCTTTGGTTCATTTACAATAAAGCTCTCATCTCACTCTCATGGACTTTCAATAGAATGCACTTAGACATTTTCAACCCTTCGTCTCAAACATGGGCTTACAATGTATTCATCACCTATGGGCTTTTCATTTTTATTCATCATTTCATAAATTTTTTCTTAAAATGGCCCTCTAGCTAGAATACATTGTAGCCTTCCTTTCAAAGTCTATGAAATTCTCATCATTTTGGGCCTAGGCATGCAACAAAGAGGCCCAAGATTAGGGAGTTTCATTTTTGGCTTTGAAGGATGTTGGATGCTAAGTCCATAGCATATTTGTTACCTTAGGCCCAAAGTCCTCTTTTTCGAAAGGGCTTTTTTCACTTGGGCCTATGATAACAATTAAGCTATGGTCTTAGGAACCTTTCAAGTTAAGACATGCCTTTGGCTTTAGGGACAAGCTTCTTATATGTGAGAACTTCTTTTCTTTTATTCCATAACATTTTAGGGTATACCATAACTTTAGGGCCACCTCTTCGATTTTTAATATCTTTTATTTGTTCTTTAACTTCTTTTCATTGGAGAACAAGGACCTGAGTGTTAGGATTAGTGCCCTTAAATCCTGTTGTATGGTGCTATGTATGATATTAAGTTTGACATTGTGTATGACATTATGTATGACTTAATATTGTGTTTAATGAATTTGTTTTATTATTATCTGAAATAATTGTAACATGAATATTCAAACATTATCATTAAGTCCATGAGATGCATACTATGTGATTTATGTGAAAAGTCACAGAAGATATAAATCACAAGTTCTTTGTAAACTCAGAATTATAGTTCGTAGTCGGTGATGAAATTGGGCATTTCATTTGCGAAGACTATAACATATCAACCACGATGATTTGTCTTGATTATGGAAGTGGAGACTTTTGGTTGATGTGTTAATATGTTTTAAGAGTTAAGACATATTGAACTGGACCGCTGTGAGACTTATTATTCTCCAAAAGACTGTCATATGAATAATGAATCTCACGACTTGTATTTGCATGAACTCTTAATCCTGAGAGAATAATGGATCTGATCATGAGGTGTAGGTTGCTTTGATATATCAGGAGTGAGATCTATAGTAATGGTCAAAACCTCAGTATGTTGGGCAACCACATTTAGTGTTGATGGAACATGTATTCTCAAGATGGAATTCATAATCTCTTAACGGAGATATAAAGTATTCCCTTGAGATAAGTTTAATGAGTTTATTATTCAGAGAGTTAGGCCTAACCACTTTAGTAAGACTAAAGTATATATTTATGGAATTGGATTTCATAAATATATAATGAATAACATTAAAGGATTAAACCGGGTACTCAAGGATTAAGATGTAGTAATTTACAAAGTGGCAGTCTACATTAATGACTTTGTATTACTACGAATATTTGATGAAGGGGTTGCATGTATAAAAAAGTCTTGGGATATAATTTATAGATAAGGCCTAGAGTACAACTATATTTTTATAGTGGTATTAAATATAGTTAATGGTAACTTTGGACTTGTCAAGAGTTGACAGAAAAGCCCAAGGCCCATTGGAGCTAGTGTCTAATTGGTCCCTTTTGGTCCCACTCCAAGCCACACACTTAAGCCCAATTGGAAAGGCCCAAGAGGCTAGCCCAATTAGATAATTGGTTAGATACAAAGGGAAAAACGTACAGAATTTTCTGGGCAAGAAAAACAACATTGTAATGGTGGAAGTGAGTGTATGTCACTCTCTAATCATCCCTTTGTAACCAATTGAGAGTCCACACTTCTTGGGCGTTAGTGGAATTGGAGTGAAGATTAAAAGTATCCCTAAGTACTTCAATCTTCAGTTTTGAAATTCACCACTTCAAGGTACACTCGTTCTCTAATTCTGAAATTCACTTTGTGCATGTTATCAATATCGAATGAAGTAGATCCGTTTTAAACTTATTTTTTCCGCTGCGTTCATCTATGATTTCCATCACTGAGTCGTAAGGGGTACAAAATGCGGTGTTTACAACTGTGTCAAATTTAATTTCTGCTGCACTCTAATTTAGATTGTTAATTTGTTTGTACTCTAATTTGATTGCATATAATTTAAGTAATTAATCAGTTTGAGTAATTGAATTAATTAACTGTGGTTAATTTATTAACCCAACACTTACATAAATTTATTCCTCTCTCTTACAAAATTGAGGAAAAAGGAAAACCGTTCTAAGTTAGTATTTTTTTTTTCTTATTATTTTTCTTTTAGAAATGCAAGGTAAATATATATATATATATATATATACACATATTTTTGGTTAACAATGCAAGGTAAATATTTACTCTTTACTCTTTATTCTTTTTTTCTTTTTTTAATTTCTTTATTATCTTTCAAGTAATTGAGGAAGGGTCATAACAAACAATTATCAATATTGTAGAATTTTCCCATATTTTTCAATTTGACAAAGAGCTGATATACATACCTAATAATAATGATTGCTGATTTCAAAGTTGACTTCTGGTGTGAGTTTCAGAAGAACTCAATAGGCCATTGGCAGAGCTGTCATATATATACTGGCAAGGCACGCAACTCACAACTAAAAAAGGCACAACTGATACCGAATTGCTTTAAACCAAATATAGTAATGCTTATTTATGACAAACTCATCTAATTCTTTCCACAGCAGCTTGTAGCCACAGGGCACGTTCATTTTCAATTAATGGTTCCTGCATCCTACAGTTACACGTGGTAATCAACTGCATGTTGGATTGGTTGATGCGATCAGAACAATTCAAAACCAGAAATTAAATGATAGTTTAGTTAATTTGAGATTGCCAATTTCCTAGAGCGTTGAGAGAAAAAGAAACTATTTATTATTATTTTAATGCTGCTTAATTTCTCATAAATGCCTTCAAATACACAAATGGGGAAAATTTAACCATTTGCCCTTAATTTTTTAAAAATTTAGCAATATGTACCTGAAAGCTCTAAAATGTGTTGAAAAACACAAGAGCTGTTTAGACCCCCGATTAAAATTACGGCTTGGTTGATTTTACACTAACTTAATACTAAGTGCGGAATAGTGTAAACACAAGCGTATAAGCAAGACAACTACTCTAATCCATATTTAAAGCAACACAGCAGTATAATGGAATATAAAAGAGTAGGGAAGAGAGATGCAAACACAGAAAACACCAAGACGTGTTTTCGAAGAGGAAACCGAAGAACTCGGCGAAAAACCTCTCCGCCGCCCTCCAAGCGGAAATCGATCCACTAGACAATCAGTTGGGATACATGGGTTAGCAAGAGACCCTCCAAGCCTAATCTACCCGATGTACCTAAGCCCTCCAAGCTCCTACTCCAACAAGGCTTCTCGGAACCGTGTCTTGTCTTAGTTCTCCGGATCCCGCAACAAGCTCCATGTTGCATTTGCCATCCTTGGCTTCTTCCAATGCTTCCCAGCAACTCCAAAACACTCTCTACACTCTGAATAGGTGTGGGTTGTGTTTGGGTACAAATCTCCTCTCAAGGTATGGTAATGGGAGAGGGATGGAGAAGAGGCTACAATGATTTCTCACTAAGGAGGAGTAGCTCTCTCTCAAAAGAGGGTGTGTGTGTTGTAGAAAACCTATCTAGGGTTTTTCTCTCTGAATAGCCTCCCATACATTTGTGGGTAATGAGGGTATATATAGTATGGGTGAAGGGTAAGAAAGTCACTCATTAAAATCCTCCAGGCAGAATGTTTCGCGACTGTCTCGCGGGAAGGCCTTACCCGCGATACAATCGCGAAAATGACATCCTGGCACGACTCTTCAGCTTCCAGTCATGTGCTTCTCACATGGCTCTTTCGCGGCTTAGCTTCCAGCGACACACCCGCGAGATCCACTGAACTTCAATAAAGCTTGAGTCTTCACCAACTTGATACTAAACCCAATACAATTAAATCCCACAAAATACAAGGAAATAAAATAAAGTACTTACACCACATTTTGTCATGGAATAAAGCCAATATAAAACATAGTTGTAAATCACAACTTTACAGTACCTATTTCGAAACTATATAGGGATATGTCCATGTTTCGATACTCGATTACCTTAAAATTGAGTTTCAATGAAATACTCGATTCGTAGAAAATCATGTTATGCCCGATCAAACTTAAAAAAAAAAATAATAAAAAAAAAAAAAAAAAAAATTGCATAGAACTCGAGCTCCAAAACGCCACTATAGGGCTTCCTGAACCTGGTATGAGGCAATCACACATAAAAAAAAAAAAAATTTGCAGGAAAACGCCGCTATAGGGTTTTAAAACGTCACTATAGGGCTTAAAAACGCCACTATAGGGCTCCCTGAACCTGGTGTGGGGCGATAACACTTATAAAAACAAATTTACAGGAAAACGCCGCTATAGGGTTTAAAAAGTCACTATAAGGCTTAAAAACGCCACTATAGGGCTCCCTAAACCTGGTATGGGGCGATCACACTTATATAAAAAATAAAAATAAAAAATTTGCAGGAAAACGCTGCTATAGGGCTTTAAAACGTCACTATAGGGCTTAAAAACGCTACTATAGGGCTTAAAAATGCCACCATAGGGCTCCCTGAACTTGGTATCGGGCGATCACACTTATAAAAATAATTTGCATGGAACTCAAGTTCCGTGCAAATATATATATATATATATATATATATTTTAAGTTTGATCGGGCATAACTCGATTTTCTACGAATCGAGTATTTAATTGAAACTCGATTTTAAGATAATCAAGTTTTGAAATAAGGGCACGCCCCTATATAGTTTGCAAACAGAGGCATATTGTCAAAATTTTTTTTTTAAAATTAAGGGTAAAATGCCAGAATCTCCCACAAATGGTCAAAATTGAGATGTATAATTCCATATTAAAATATGGACACTAGATGGAAATAAGACTTTAATGCGAGCACCTTTTTCGGGGCATACAACCTATATAGGACAGTACTTGGGGGTTAGGACTTCTAAAGAATCGGTCAGTAGTAAATGATAATAAATAAACCTTATTGATAACAGGTGATGACCAAGTTTGGTCAAGAAAGAAAAAAAAAAGAAAAAAGCTAGGTTTTAAAAGCGAATAACAAAAGATAAAATAACATTTTCCATCCTAATTTTTTTATCAAAATTAAAACATCCCTTCCAAACTTTTAAATTTTTTAAATGCATGATTAATCCCCTAAAATTAGTGAGTTTTGCTACAATGTATCCCAAAGAAAATGAGTTTTTGCCCCTAATTAGCAAAAGAAACAGGAATATGTCCCTGTTTCCAAACTAATTAGGCCCATGTTCCTCTTTTAGTACTCGATAACCCAATAGACAAGTTACATACAAAACTCAATTATACTGAAGTCAAGTTTCCTTGAACTTGTTTCCATGTTGGATCGCAACTGTGGATTTTTCGCAATATTTTTAATTATACCAAAACTCGATCCTAATAAAATCGAGTTACTGAGGGAATTAAAATCACCAGTTTGCATGTGAATTGTTTTTGTAGTGTATGTAACCCGATTAAAGGAACATCGAGTTTACTAATTGTTGTGAAATTTTAAAATACTCGCAAGTGTACGAACCGTACCGAAGTATAGTTTGACAAGAACGAGGTCGAACCCACAGGGACTTGAATGAACGTAGGAAAATTAATTAAACCTTAATCAAATTAATCCTAATCTAGTTTAATAAAAATTGGTTATTTGCAATTGAATAAACTAAACAAATAATAAAATTAAGCAAATAGTTAAACTAAGCAAAAGATATAAAGCAATAAAAAGATATAAACAATCAAGAGAAAGGAATTAAGGTTTTTGAATCTGCCTTATAAGTCATATTAGCATATATTTATGATCATTAATTTTTCCCAACCACTATATGATAATCTAGAAATCAATCTTGCTATCATGGAAAATATCATTGAATGTTCAAATAGCGTTTAAAAACACTATGAACGTTTGGACCCCCAAAAACAAATTACCAATTCAAGCTTATTATCAAACAATAAATGTGCGGAACATGAACATAAGCTAATAACAGAATTGATAAACAATCTAAACTAAATAAAATCACATCCACAACAGAAATTAAATGGCAAAGATTATGGGAAGAGAGATGCAAATACAAGGACAACACAACGACATGTTATCGAAGAGGAAACCGAAGCCCTCGGCGTAAAATCTCTTCGCCGCCTTCCAAGCGGTCAATAATCCACAACAATAGACCCCCCAAGCTTCTTGCTCAAACGAGGTTACGCCGAACCTTTGTCTTTTCTAGCTTACCGGATTCCGCTATAGCCCATAACATCAACCAATAGTCATTGGTCCCTTCCTAACTGCTTCCCAAAGCACCAAATAGCCTTCTCACAGATATGGGTATGGTGAGAAAAGAATTTGGGTAAGAACCTCTCAAGGATGTAACAATGGAGAGGGTGAGAGTAGAGGAATTTGAAGAGTCTTTATGTGAAGATTGTGGATGAATCAATCTTGTTTTTCTCTAGGCTTTCTCTCTGGAAGCTCTCTACATTTCGTGGGTATAATGGTCTATATATAGTGGGGTGAGAAAGGAATGCGAAGAGTCAATTTTTCCCAAATAGGGCTGGTTGGCGGCTTGGCCTAGCGACTTGACTGAGTCGCGAGATCAAGCCGCGAGATAACAGAACGGCTAGGCTGGATTTTTGTCCTGTAGTGCACCAGCTGGCGTGACTATTCACCTTCTCGCACGCTTCACTCGTGTGCTGCATTTTGGCGGCTTGTCAGTCGCGAGTCACCCACGAGTTCCAGCCGCAAATCCCTGCATCTTGCACAAACTTGAGCATTTCTTCACACTCTCTCACACACTACCCTTACATGAATCCCACCTAAATACAAGGTTTCTAAGTGCTGAAATACAAGCAGATTGGCACGGAATAAAGCCAATAAGATGGTTGATTAAATTCAACCTTACAATCATCATTAAAACTTATGTTTAAAAATCTAAAGCTTGTTCTTCTTCGCTTCTTAAGTATAAAACTAAATCATCAATTGTATCTGTAGCCAAACAAATCACAAGATATATCCAATTCTAAAAATCAAATCATAAATTGTATCCGTTGACAGACAAATCACAAGCGATATCCAATTTTATAATCAAGAATTAATAAACCAAGAATTCAATTAATTAAGACAAATCATAAATCATGAGAAAAACATGATTGAACTCATATCTAGAATCTCATCTTAGTCAATTGATATAAAGCAAGAACAATTTAAATCATTAAAGAACAACTATTGTGGGAAAAATCAAATCACATAAATATTACTGATAATCCTTAACAAGATTTCATCCTCAATCCTAATTATAAATTTAGCTACTCATAATAATTGAAAGAAAACACAAAAATAAAATACTAAACATTAAACTAGACAAATAAAATAGAGCTAACTGTCATGGAAGAAAACCAAAGAAGTAGCCGCACTCTCTATGCATTCAGCCCTCAGCCCTAGCACTGGCCTCCCTTGAATTTTGCCCTAAAGAGCCTTTAGATAGGTTAAGGAATCCTATTACAAGTTGAATTCCCGTTTGGAAAAAATCTCAGATTTTTAGGCTTCACTTAACTGACTATTTTGTCCCATTTAACGTCAGAATTCGGGCTCTTGGTAAACTACAAAGTTGTAGGCCTTTAAGTTAACTTTCTATCCCAAATTGAATCATCTCGATTGGACATTTGAGCCGAAAGTTATGCTGAAAATACTAACTGATGTACAGGCTAGAATCCTAATCCGAATTGGACTTGGATTTGGTGCAAATTTCCTTTGATTCCTCGCTCCAATTGGACTTAAATTTAATTGAATTGGTCTTCTCTTGAATTCATGCCTGACTGGATGTAAGTTGGCTTGATTCAATTGGCCTAGCCCCACTTTGCATGTAAAGCCCCTTGTTATCTGCAACACAAAGATATTATATAACCAGTCACAAAATAACATAAAAGTAAGACTAAATATATAGATATGTGAGTACTTTATTGTATATATTTCATGCACATCAAATACCCCCAAACCTATATTTTGTTAGTTCTCGAGCAAAACAGATAAAGAGTAAAACAAAACAAAGAAATTAAAAACAAAGAAAAAGGAAATCCTAAGTAATCCACTTTCGCTGGAAATTTCGATTGCATTTAGCATATGCAACAAGCCTTTAAACCCCTAGCTTACACTAGTGGACGAGTTGTAGTCTCGTGAGGGTTTGCAGGGAATATACCCACAAAATTCTGAGAACGAATACTAAAAAAATAAAAAAAAATAAAAACAAAACAAAGAAAATCAAACTAAACTTTTTTTTTCTTTTTTCCTTTTTTCAATTGCCTTTTGCAGAGAGGATTAGTTCAAGTTCAAAAACACTACAAATGCTAAAGAAATTTCTCATGCCATCAAAACTCAATGTGAGTGAAAAGTGGTAGCCAACCCAAACATACTCTTAGTTTTAGAATAAACTTGACTCGAATCTCTATTTGAAAGTATGCTTCGACTCAAATCTTTCCGGTGTTATCACTCAACAAATGAAATCACTCTGAAATTGGGTGTAACACTCTCAACAATATATGTGAGCGCAATAATGTAAACAAAATCAAATACCTCACATATAAATTGCATGAAAAACGCTTAACCAAGAATGAACAAGTAGTCTCATGAAAGGATGCCAAAAAGAATTTATATCATACTTTTTATTCAGTCATATCAATATCTGAACTATACAATCTTCAAGATCAAATAAGGACTTTATTAGGACGTAATGTAGGGTAAAAGCAAAGGGAATGAAAAAAAAAAAAGGTAAAGGTAAATAATAAGAAGTGTTTTCAAGATTTGTCGGAATGTCAACTCTTTTTGGAATTTCCATTCAACATTTTTTTTTTCACCTCTTCTTCTTTAAAGCAGTACTCCTTCCTTCCATTTCACTTCTCAAAATTTGATGAGAACCCTTTTTATTTTCTTCTTTTTTGACACTTTTCCTTTTTTTTTTTCTTTTTTTTTTTTTTGAATTCACTTTTTCTTTCTTCTTTGAATTCTTGCACAAACCACCACATTGAAACAAACTGATCAAATTCCATCTTGAAACACTATGGATAAGGGCTTTAAGAAAGAAAGGTTAATTAAAAGGCTCAATGGGGTGACTAGTGAATGTATCAAAAAAAGACAAACACATATATGGCTCAAAGTAGACAAAAATGGCCTAATCTCATCTCTCAAAGACTAGTATAGTTCATTCAATATCAATGACTTCAAAAGATTCAAGTGTTGCATAAAATATATTTTTTTTTCTTGGCCAAAAGAAAGAATAATGAGACTACAACAAGGGAAATATGTTACGCACTTCCAAATGAACTTTAAGATTAGAAACAATAAATAACCCTCCAAAAATAATGATTGGCTCAAAACTCACAAGGGTTACAGTCTCCACATTGTTATCATCAAGATTTTCTAATCATTTTTATCCTTCAACAACAAGTTGTGTCTGAGCGGCTACATGCATGTGTGATGAATTGAGCATGAAAGCAATGAAATTCTTTAAGCAAGAGTAGTATAAAGAACTCAAAACATAAACCTCAAGCTAGGCAAAATATTTTTTTTTTTTTTTTAACACAACTAAACAAAATAAAACAAAAGAGATAGAAATCTATATACATCCCCCCTAAACCTAAACCAAACATTGTCCTCAATGTTAAAAATGATACTCTCAAATATATGTCTTAAATAAAAAGAGAGTAAAATATTAATATGCAACATGAGAATCAAGTAGAAACAAGTAATGTAAGGAGAAGGAGGAGACGTACCCTGATCAAGCTGATTGTTATAAAGTTTAACTTCTGTCAAATATCAGTTAGAACAAAAGCAAATAAAACTAAACACAAAAATAAACAAAAATATTAATCTAAAAGCAGAAAATAAACAATAATTTTTTTTTTTTTTTGCAAAAAGATTTAACACAATTGGAGATCAATCCTGATAAACAGGACCATCCAAACCCCAACAACACCATGGAGATAAATAATACATATTATGAATGGACTGGTCCAATGATATTGTAACTTACCTGGGTCAAAAACATGTTGGGAGGCTTTAGCAATCTCTTCCAAGTGAATTTTGTGCATAACCACAAAGGGACTAATATCCTTAATATCAACAATTTTCCAACCTATAGCTTCCTTATGCTCTTGACGTATACTTATCAATTGGTGTTTCCAAAAGTCATCTAACTTTGGTGGTTCTACAATAGATGGGAATGGGGATGAAGAAAGTGGAAAAGAGACCACTTTTGGCTGCCAGCTATCAATACTTAAGAAAGGAACAAAATCCAACAATGCATTGACCTCCTTAATTGATTTTTTAGTATCCAAATTGCAATCAACACGAGTTAAGCAAGCCTTTAGGGGATCCTCACAACTTGATTGTAGAAAAGTATCATGGACTAGGCTCCCAATCATGTTCACCCCGCATATATCCTCATTGTCTAGTACTTGCATACTTATGTCAAAGATATTAAGCTTGTAAAGTTGTGATTTACAACTATGTTTTATGTTGGCTTTATTCCATAACAAAAAGTGTTGTAATTCCTTTAATTTATTTCCTTGTATTTTGTGGGATTTTATTGTATTGGGTTTAATATTAAGTTGGTGAAGACTCAAGCTTAATTGAAGAATCAGTGCATTTCGCGACTAGCTCGCGAGAAGGATTCCTGCGAAAAAGGCATGTGAGGAGCACATGACTGGAAGCTGAAGAGTCGTGCCAGGCTGTCGTTTTCGTGAGTGTCTCGCGGGTAAGGCCTTCCCGCGAGATAGTCGCGAAACATTCTACCTGGAGGATTTTAAAGAGTGACTTTCTTACCCTTCACCCATATTATATATACCCTCATTACCCACAAATGTTGATAAGGCTATTCAGAGAGAAAAAAACCCTAGATAGGTTTTCTACAACATACACACCCATCTTTTTGAGAGAGAGAGCTACTCATCCTTAGTGAGAAATTATTGTAGCCTCTTCTCCGTCCCTCTCCATTGTCATACCTTGAGAGGAAATTTGTACCCAAACACAACCCACACCCATTCAGAGTGTAGAGAGTGTTTTGGAGCTTGGGAAGCTTTGGGGATTTGCAAAAAGAAGCCGGTGAGGCTTGGTGGATGCAATCGGGCGTATTGCGAGATCCGAAAAGATAGACAAGACACGGTTCCGAAAAGCCTTGTTAGAGTAGGAGCTTGGAGGGCTTAGGTACATCGGATAGATTAGGCTTGGAGGGTCTCTTGCTAACTCATGTATCCCAACTGATTGTCTAGTGGATCGATTTCCGCTAGGAGGGAGGCGGAGAGGTTTTTCGCCGAGTTCTTCGGTTTCCTCTCCGATAACACGTCTCGGTGTTATCTGTGTTTGTATCTCTCTTCCCTACTCTTGTTCATTTCATTTTTACTGCTGTGTTGCTTTAAATATGGATTAAAGTAATTGTCTTGCTTATACGCTTGTGTTTACACTATTCCGCACTTAGTATTAAGTTAGTGTAAAATCAACCAAGCCGTAACTTTGATTTAGGGGTCTAAACAGCTCGTGTGTTTTCAACACATTTTTGAGCTTTCAATTGGTATCAGAGCGGGTACACTTGATTTGGTTTCAAGCACCGGTCTCAAAAAGAGATGTATTATCCAAAATGGATCAATTGATATAATTTATGCAGAAGCCAAATGAAAAGCTTCTAAGATTTGTAATCAATTTGTGGGAGGTCATATATGTTCATTTCTATAATTGAGATAGACCACTTGACTTAGTTCCAGTTGTGTATGACTTGATTGAATTGATCATTGAAACTTCTCTCTGTTCTAAGGACTATTCCACACTTGATTCACACACATAACACACAAGTTTAATGTTCAATGAATGCCTATTTCATTTGTGTGTTTGTACTTGTTCAAATGTGATGTGTGTGTGCTCAACCATATGTGGATCAAACCAAAAATATTTTTGTTCTTTTTTGAAAGTTCAATATGTGTATAAAACACCCTTGAACGTTTAGACCCTAAATTACAAAATATCACTTCAAGCTTATAATCAAACAATTAATGTGCGGAACATGAACATAAGCCAAACGCAGAATTGATAACTAATCTAAGCCAAATATAAACACATCCACAGCAGTAAATATAAGGCAAAGATAAAGGGAAGGAAGATGCAAATACACGGACAACACACGATGTGTTATCGAAGAGGAAACCGAAGTCCTCAGCGTAAAACCTCTCCGCCGCCCTCCAAGCGGTTAAATAATCCACTAAAGAATGTAGTTGGGATACATGAACAGCAAAAGACTTTCCAAGCCTAATCTACCCAAGTACCTAAGCCTTCCAAGCTTCTTGCTCCAACGAGGTTGCGCCAAACCTATTTCTTCTTTAGCTTCCCGGATTCCGCTACTAGACCATAGCATCAACCAATGAATATTGGTTCCTTCCAAACTGCTTCTCTTAGCACCAAATGAACCTTCTCACAAACGTGGGTGTGGTGAGAAAAGGATTTGGTCAATAACCTCTCAAGGATGTATCAATGGAGAGGAAGAGAGTAGAGGAATTTGTAGAGACTCTAAGGTAAAGATTGTGGATGAATCAATCTTGTTTTTCTCTAGGGCTCCTCTCAAAAATTTGCTCTGGAAGCTCTCTCAATTTAGTGGGTATAAGGGTCTATATATAGTGGTGTGTGTTTGGAATACGAAGAGACAGTACATAAGGGTCTCCATTGTTATATCCTTGAGAGGTTCTTACCCAAATCCTTTTCTCACCATACCCATATATGTGAGAAGGCTATTTGGTGGTTTGGGAAGCAGTTAGGAAGGGAACACTGACTATTGGTTGATGTTATGGGCTATAGCGGAATCCGGTAAGCTAAAGAAAACAAAGGTTCGGTGCAACCTCGTTGGAGCAAGAAGCTTGGAGGGCTTAGGTACACTGGGTAGATTAGGCTTTGAGGGTCTTCTGCTATTCATGTATCCCAACTTCATTCTTTAGTGGATTATTGACCGCTTGGAGGGTGGCGGAGAGGTTTTACGCCGAGGGCTTCGGTTTCCTCTTCGATAACATATCGTTGTGTTGTCCTTGTGTTTGCATCTCTCTTCCCTTTATCTTTGCCATTTAATTTCTACTGTGGATGTGATTTTATTTGGTTTAGATTGTTTATCAATTCTGATATTAGCTTGTGTTTATTTTCCACACATATATTGTTTGACATTAAGCTTCAATTGATAAAGTTTGTAATTGGGGGTCTAAATGTTCATAGTGTTTTATACGCTATTTGAACATTCAATTGGTATCAGAGCGGGTGCATTCTTTGTGGTTTAAACACCTTAGTGCGATCCTTGACCCCGTATTGAGATGGACCAGTCTCAATCTTTAAATGTTCCACCATTTTTTTATGGTAACAATTATGCTTTTTGGAAAGTCCGAATGAAGGCATTCTTGTGTTCTATTGATGATAATGTTTGGGATGCTATAGAAGTAGGTTGGACTAGGCCGGAGGCTGCTAACAGTAAAGCCTTGAATGCTATTTTTTGTGGTGTGTCTCCAGAAGAGTTTTACAGGATTTCACACATCACTGTTGCCAATGAGGCATGGGAAATACTGGAGACCACTTATGAAGGAACGAAGAAAGTAAAGGACACCAAGTTGCAGATGCTGACCACTCGGTTTGAGGAGCTCAAAATGGTGAGAAAGATCCTTCGGTCATTGCCGGAAAGCTTCCGTGCCAAGGTGACAGCAATTGAAGAGAGTAAGGACCTTGATGATATCAAAGTCCAAGAACTGATTGGCTCACTTCAGACGTATGAACTGTCGTTGCCCACACAAAGGAAGAGCAAATCTCTTGCTTTCGTTGCCTAGAAGTTCACGACTCATCGGACGAGGATGTTGTCGATAAAGATGTGGCATACCTTGTGAAAAATTTTAGAAAATTCTTGAAATTCAAGAACAATGGAAAATTTGGTGATAAAGGGAAATTCCAAAGTTCCGGGAAGGAGAGAAGGGAATTCAAGAAGAAAGATGGAAAGGAATCCCAATCTTCACAAGGAATCGCTTGCTTCGAGTGCAACAGGCATGGACACTTCACAAGGAATGTCCCAACTATTTGAAATCGAAGGGCAAGGTGTATGCCACAACTCTTAGTAACTTGGATTCATCAAATTCTGATTTTGAGGAAAGCTGTGACGGAGAAGGGAATTACTTCGCTTTTATGACCATTGCTCATGTTGAGTCTTCGGAGGACTTGAATTTGCTTATACAAGAGCTTGGGGAGCATAGTGATGAGGAATCAATGGGAATTGTAGAAGAATCAGACGGTGAAGAGGATGAGAGTACAGGGGGTCTTCAAGAAAATTTCAATTCACTCCTTGAGAAATTAGGAGAATATGCACGTGTGGCCAAGGCAGCTGTGAGAAAGATGAAGAAGGCAGAAGAGGACTATAGAAGTCTCCTAGTACGACATAAGGAGGCCAAGTATGAGATAGAGACGCTGAATGGAGAGCTGACTGAAGCCTATTCAAAGATAAAGTTTCTTAAGCTTGAGGTAGTTCAAGCAAATGCCAAGGTAGAGAGAGTCTCCACCAAGAGACTAGATGATGTTATTTCCTCTCAAAAACAATTCTCAGACAAATCCGGGTTAGGATATATCGGAGAAGGTAGTTCAGCTGTCAAAATCACCAAGGAAGTGAAATTTGTGCAACCCAAAGACCCTGTAGTGGCTGACTCTATACCTAAGAAAGTAGAGGATGAAAAGAAGAAGAATGTGGCTGACCAACGGGTGTTGAATAAGCCCCGCAACCAATCAGTAATCAAACCTGAAGCTAGAGGAAGATCTCTTCCAAGATCACAAAGAGGTCCAAGAGCAAACCATTTTTGCCATCATTGTGGATTGCAAGGACATACCAGACCAAATTGTCACAAGCTTAAAGCATTGAAGAATGCAACGAATCAAAGGTCAAGAGGACCAAGAAATGACAAGAGGACTTGGGCTGTTGAGTCATCAAGAGGATGAAATGGTGATTTCGGTGTGATGGATGTGATGAAAATGATCGGCACATTCACCACTTGCTTGGAAAGCTTCACTAGAAGGTTTGAAAGTCCTAACACTCGTACCTAATCCTATAGGAATATCACCTCAAATGCACATGACGTGTGGGTGAAGAAGGGTACTCGTGCATAAGCATTACAACATGTCCATGCATTAATTCTTCATATGTTTTGTGAATATGCTTGGTTGTGTGCTTTTTGCTAGTTTGAGTTGGAAATTGTTTGTTTGTTTGTTTTTTTTTCTTTAAAATTTTTTTACACTGTTGCTTTTGATCAATCTTTTCCTTCTTGTGTGTCAAAAATCCAAAAACCACATAAAAAGTGGAAAATCCAAAAAGTTTGATCGACTTTGATGAGTTTTTTTGCCTCAAAACATGTTTTTCCTAGTACCTTTGTACTAATGGCTTTGTGCATCTACGAGCATAGCTTGTTCCCTATGCACTCATATCAGTGTTGGAGAAATTTTGAAATCTATGTGACTATTGTAAATAGATCTTCAACCTTGTCATGAATGACTAGTGAATGATTTTGTTGATCTTAAGATATGTATAGACTTGTGCCTATATATTTTCCCACTCTTTTATTTATTTTTTGCTAAAAGAGCTCATCAAATGTAAAATCTCCAAATGAAAAGAGATATTGAGCTGCAAAAGCCTGTCGCACATACTAGTATTTGAAAGTTCAATATGGGTAAGAAACACCCTTGAACGTTTAGACCCTAAATTATAAAATATCAATTCAACCTTATAATCAAACAATTAATGTGCGGAACATGAACATAAGCCAATCACAGAATTGATAACTAATCTAAGCCAAATATAAACACATCGACAGCAGTAAATATAAGGCAAAGATAAAGGAAAGGAAGATGCAAACACACGGACAACACACGATGTGTTATCGAAGAGGAAACCGAAGTCCTCAGCGTAAAACCTCTCCGCCGCCCTCCAAGCGGTCAAATAATCCACTAAAGAATGTAGTTGGGATACATGAACAGCAGAAGACCCTCCAAGCCTAATCTACCCAAGTACCTAAGCCCTCCAAGCTTCTTGCTCCAACGAGGTTGCGCCGAACCTATTTCTTCTTTAGCTTCCTGGATTCCGCTACTAGACCATAGCATCAACCAATGTATATTGGTTCCTTCCAAACTGCTCCCTTAGCACCAAACAAGCCTTCTCACAGACGTAGGTGTGGTGAGAAAAGGATTTGGTCAATAACCTCTCAAGGGTATGACAATGGAGAGGAAGAGAGTAGAGGAATTTGTAGAGTCTCTAAGGTAAAGATTGTGGATGAATCAATCTTGTATTTCTCTAGGGTTTCTCTCACAAAATTCTCTCTGGAAGCTATCTCAATTTAGTGGGTATAAGGGTTTATATATAGTGGTATGTGTTTGGAATACGAAGAGACAGTTTTTGCCAAACAGGGTAAGTTGGCGGCTTGACCTTGCGGCTTGTCCAAGTCGCGAGTTCAAGTCGCGACATAACGGCCTGGCCAGCCTGGGACTTTTGTCCTGTAGTGCGACAGCTGGCGCGACCCTTCAGCTTCCCTGTGTGCTTTCCACGTGCCTACATTTAGCGGCTTGCCAGTCGCGAGTTAGCCGCTAGTCCTAGCCGCGAAAGTCTGCTTCTTTGCACATACTTGAGCTTTTCTTCACACTCTTTTCACACACTAGCCTTACATGAATCCCAACTAAATTTAGGGTTACTAAGTGCTAAATTACAAGCAAATTGGCACGGAATAAAGCCAACAAGATGGTTGATAAATTTCAATCTTACAATCTCCCCCTTTGGCTATTCCGTGACAAAACCCTAAAACAAGGTGAGTTGGGAACAGTTGGAAAACTTACTCACACCTAACTGTAGAATCTGTGAAGCTTTAGAACCATAAGAACAAGAACTCCTAAAACACAATAAGTTCATTGTATGCAGAAAACTTGTAAAGCATATGGAAGAAACACAATGCGATCAAGCACAATGGAGTAAAGCAATAAACCATGGCAAGACCAAAACATGCAATCACTATAACCAAGTGATCACAATGCTCATTCACACTTGGAATGAACATCCGGACATTCAAGTTGACAAACACAAGGCAAATCACTTGAATGACCAACACTCAACCAATGCACAGTACATGAAGTATGTGCATCTAGGAAAAATCCTACAAGGGCACAAGAGTGACAGTACTTAAAAGGAATGCATAGCATTAAGTTAGAAGTACTGAATTAACAAAGCACAAAGGCTGCATAAAGCATGGTACAAACCACAAAGGCCTACAAGTTTGCATAAGAACAAACCCTTAAAGCTTACAAAAGCAACAAGGGTACAAGAAGAAACATAAACCTTAAAAACCTACAAAGGTAGCAGGTACAAACCAAAGCATAACAGTACATATGCTGAATAACGTCATGTTATATAAACTGAATAACTACAGGAATGAACAACTGTACCAGTGAACCACAAGTTTTTCAAAGTATAGAAACCAAATCAACATATGATAAAAACTATAATAAACACAACAAAGTATGTAGTAACTATAAAAGCTCTAAAAACTCCCCCTTTCAGTATGCACTCTCCTTTTCATTCTTAAGCTTCGCTCCCCCTTACTATGCTACTCTCCCCCTTTTTGGCACGAATAGCTAAAGGCTGTCTTCCAGCTTCTGTTGTATGTTATCTAACTGTAACTCAATGGTTCTGAGACACATTTGACTTTGACTGTGAAAGGAGTTGAGAAGCCGTTCCAAGTCAGAAATCCGATGAAGCACAGTTTCGATGAAGTAACTTTGCTTTGGCATTTGGAATCCAGGAGGAATAGACGGGGTGCCGGTTGATTGTGCAGGAGTAACTGTAGTAGGAGCAGATGGAGATGCCTGTGAGGATGGCTCAGTCTTAGGTTTCTTAGAGGAGTGACTCTTGCTTGCTTGAAGAGTGTATAATGATATTGGTCGAGAACGAGGCAGGAGTTTCTCATTTGATGAAGGACTAACACCTTCACGAAGAACAATCACCTTCATGAAGAACAATCTTCATGATCAAACTGCAGAATGGAAGAATTGTTCGTGTTGCTGAACGAGCCGCTATTTTCCCAATGATCTGGAATATGTGAACACAGATGTCAATCGAGGCACTGGTAATGAGGCCACACAAAAATTTAGCCCTTCCAAGACTGATGAAGGCAGTGGTTGATAGTGGGTAGAGATTTGAAAACATGATCAGCTTCAAGGTTGTCAGTTCATGTGAAAACAATGCAGTGTTTATAGATGATCCTGTGCTTCCCACTTCATGTTCATTCCCAAGAACATGAAGGATGTCTTGTACCTGAAGTTCTCGGTCATCGTATAGAGTTCGATCCACATCTTTTGGTCTGGTGATGCGAAGAACTTTAGCAATGGAGTCTGCATTTATGGAAAATTCTGTTCCTCGTACCCAGCATTTCAACTCGACTCTTGTGTATTTGGCATTTAAGAAGAATTCCTTGACCAATTCTTCAGTTGGATCATCAAAATTTCCAAATAAGTTAGCCCAATCTCTTTCTTCAAAGATCTTAGGGATAAATGTTGTCCCTAGGGTATCAAACTTGACAACTCTTTCCACAATGGGAGAAGACTCTTTGAAGATGTCTTTGTAGGTCTTTGAGTCAGTAGGAGTCCTGAATCTCTCAATGGTAGAGTCCTTGGATGACTTAGACGATAATCGTGTCCGTTTAGCAACCGAAGTTGACGGATCATCAATTACAATGCCTTTGCCTTTGGATGAACAACGAGTTATCTGCAACAAAGTCGACACACAGAAAAGAACCAAAATACAATACCACAAGAAGCAAACATCATATTGATTAGTTTCAGTTAAATAGTGTGACAAGAGATTTCACAAAATCACAACAACACATTAACTAAACTAACACCAAGAGGACATAAGCAACACAGACAAAAGACATAGGCACACAGATAAGATGAATAACAGTAACAACTTAGAAACAAAAGGGCAATGTGTAACACAAAGACACAAATGACGAAAATGCCTGGAAAATGATATGAATGGAGCAACACATTCATGAACCACAACAATTAGCACAGTCTCTCAAAAGATAGAAACATGAAAACGTACACAAATAATGAGAACTAAAGTAAGGGCAAGACAGGAACAGCAAAACACAACATTCACAAACCCTCAAACAAAGTTCAAGCCCATTAAATCTTCAACAAAACAGAAACACTACACATAGCCATTCTCAACATTTTAGGCAAACCCATGTTAGAACACAATATATTGTAGAACACAGATGCAACATTCAAATCAAGAAACTAAAGATCAAAACAATAAGAATGAAGTAAAGGAAGGAAAACCCATTCCTTTTTCTTGGTGTTTGATGAAGACATGATGCAAAAATGGAATCTTTTTCAGTGAGACTCGGAGTGTTTGAGAGAGAGAAATGAAGAAGACAATGAACAGTCACTGATATTCGAGGGAAAAACTGAAAAACCATTTAAAAACTGTCTTTAAAACGCAAAATACGCATTTTTCGCAACTGGATCAAGTCGCCAGTAAATCGCCAGGGTATGCTGCGAAACACTGTGAACCCAAGATTCTTGAAAAATCTTCTGAGTGTTTTTTGCGACTGGAAGATTTACCCGCGAGGGAGTCGCGAGCTGAGCCGCAAAATTCTCTGTGTACCCCTCACGACTGGACCTTCCACTCGCGAACAAGACGCCACATTGAGCCGCAAAATATGCAATAGCACAAATTTTGAAAAATTTCCTAAGTCTTTTTCGCGACTGAGATGCTGACTCGCCAGTGACCCGCGAAAACTCTCAGAGTGAGCTTCGTGACTGGAGCATGCGAATGGACCTACCCGCGACTGAGTCGCCAAAACAGAGCAACAATGTTTTTGAAAATTTTGACATTTTTGTAAAACAAAATACTTTCCAAAAACAAACTAAAACATTCAAAAATCTTTTTGTGTTTGATCAACAAAGATTGAGCTTGTGAAAACACATTTAATCAAGTACAATCACACAAATGAGTATGGCATTCATTGAACATAGACTTGTGTGTTATGTGTGGATATCAAAAATGAGATAGTCCTTAGTCCAATGTGAAGCTTCAATGATCAATTCAATCAAGGCATACACAACTAGCACTAGATAATGTGACCTATCTCAATTATAGAAACATGCATATATGACCTCCCACATGCACTTGATAACAATTCTTTGAAGCTTTTCATTTGGCTCCATATTTAACATATCATTTGCACTTTTTGAGCAAAGAAAATCTCATTGTGAGATAGATGCCTGAAATTTTTGATATTTCAATTGATGAGTTAGCCTTTGACTTTTTGGGCATCATACATTTTATTTTGGTCGCTTTTCCTTTTTCCTAGTCGAATACTAGTATGTGCGACAAGCTTTTGCAGCTCTATATCTCTTTTCATTTAGAGATTTACATTTAGAGAGCTCTTATAAGCATAAAAATAAAAAGTGGGAAGATATATAGGCATGAGTCTATGCATGTGTCAAGATCAACAAAACCATTCACTAATTATTCATGACAAGGTTGAAGATCTATTTACAACAGTCACATAGATTTTAGAATTTCTTCCACAATGATATGAGTGCAAATGAGACAAGCTAAGCTCGTTAAATGCACAAAGCCATAAGTACGAAGGTACAAGGCAAAACATGCTTTGAGACAAAACTCAACAAAGTGATCAAACTTTTTGGATTTTCTACTTTTTATGTGTTTTTGGATTTTTTGACACAAAAGCAGTAAAAGATTGATAAAAAACATAACAAAAAAATGTAAAAATATTTGAACCAAAAACAAACACACACACAAAATAACAACCAAAATACTAGCAAGAAGCACACAACCAAGCATATTCACAAATATGGGAAGTATTGATGCATGACATGTTGTAATGCTTATGCATGAGTACCCTTTGTCACCCACACGTCACGTGCGTTTGGGGTGATATCCTTGACGGATTGGGTATGAGAGTTAGGACTGTCAAACCTTCGTGTGAAGCTTTCCAAGCAATTTGTGAAGGCACCAATCATCTTCATCACGTCCATCATTCCTGGATCACGGTTTTGACTTCTTGGTTGCTCACCACCCCAAGACCTCGTGTCCTTTCTTCTTCCTCGTGACCGAGGTGCGCTTGCATTGTTGTCTGATCTCAGCTTTTGACAGTTGGGTTTGGTATGTCCTTGCAATCCGCAATAATGACACACATAATCCGTTCTAGGACCCTGCTGTGTTCTTGGAAGTGATCTTCCTCTAGTTTCATGTTTGACCACAGATTGATTTCGGGGCTTATTCACCATTCGTTGCTCAGCCACATTCTTCTTCTTTACATCCTTAACTTTCTCAGGAATGGGCTCTTCTATAACCGTCTCATTTGCCTTCACAAACTTTACTTCTTTGGTGACTTTGGCTGATGAGCAACTTCCTTTGGTGTATCCCAACCCAGACTTGTCCGAGGAAGGTTTTTGAGATGATATAACATCTTCTAACTTCTGGGAGGAGACTCTCTCTATCTTGGCATGAGCTTGCACTACCTCTTGCTCAAGAAACCTCACCTTCGTATAGGCTTCAGACAGCTCGATATTTAATGTCTCAATCTCACACTTAACCTCTTTATATCTGACCAAGAGACTTTTATGGTCCTCCTCAGCTCTTTTAATCTTCCTCACAGCCGCCTTGGCTACCCTTGCATACTCTCCCGACTTCTCAAGTAGTAAGGAGTAATTTTCTCGAAGATTAGCTGTATTCTCTTCCTTTTCAGCATCTGATTCTTCCACAATCCCAATAGACTCTGAATCAGAATGCTCACCAAGCTCCTTCACAAGTGTACCCAAGTCATCAGAGGAATCCACCTGAGCAATGGTCATGAAGGCGGAGTAGTTTCCCTCTCCGTCACAGCTCTCTTCCGAGTCAGAATCAGAAGAGTCTGAATCACTGAGCGTTGTGGCATAAGCCTTGCCTTTTCCCCTCAAAAAATTTGGACACTCCTTCTTTAGATGTCCATGGCCATTGTATTCAAAACACACAATGTCTGAAGGTGATTGAAAATCCTTCCATTTTTTCCTCGTAAACTCTTTCCTATCACTTCTTGAAGATGAGAATTTCCCTTTGTTGAATGGTTTCCCACTGTTCTTCATCTTCAGAAATTTGCAGAAGTTTTTCGCAAGATATGCTACTTCCTTCTCCACTCCATCTTCTTCGGAAGAATCATCCATTCTTTCGGTGATGGTTTTGAGAGTGAGCGATTTACTCGCCTTATGGGAAGGCAGTCCAAACTCATACGTTTGAAGTGACCCAATGAGCTCTTGGATCTTAATTTCATCCAAATCCTTGCTTTCCTCTATGGCTGTGACTTTTGCTCTAAAGCTTTCAGGCAAGGACCTCAAGATTTTTCTCACCACCTTAGTATCTTCAATCTTCTCACCAAGATTGAGCTTAGCAATGACAATTTCATTGAGCTTCCCATAGAATGAATCAAATGATTCATCTTCACCCATCTTGAGCTCTTTCAAATTTGGTGGTAAGCATTTGGAGCTTTGTGTCCTTCACCTTCTTAGTCCCCTCATAAGTTGTCTCCAAAATCTCCCAAGCTTCCTTGGCCACTGTCATGTGAGATATCCTGTGGAATTCATTTGGAGACACACCACAGAAAATAGCATTTAAAGCTTTACTATTAGCATTAGCTGCCGCAAGAGCTGCCTTATCCCAGGTGGATTTTGCAGCCTCCGGCCTGGTCCAACCGACTTTAACCGCATCCCAAACGGTGTCATCAACAGAGCATAGAAATGCCCTCATTCTAACTTTCCAGAAGGCATAATTATTACCATCAAAAAATGGTGGAACATTGAGAGATTGAGACTTATCCATCTCAACAAGGGGTCAAGGATCACACTTAGGTATTAAAACCACAACAAGTGTACCCGCTCTGATACCAATTGAAAGTTCAATATGGGTAAGAAACACCCTTGAACGTTTAGACCCCAAATTATAAAATATCAATTCAAGCTTATAATCAAACAATTAATGTGCGGAACATGAACATAAGCCAATCACAAAATTGATAACTAATCTAAGCCAAATATAAACACATCCACAGCAGTAAATATAAGGAAAAGATAAAGGGAAGGAAGATGCAAACACACGGATAACACACGATGTGTTATTGAAGAGGAAACCAAAGTCCTCGGCGTAAAACTTCTCCGCCGCCCTCCAAGCCTAATCTACCCAAGTACCTAAGCCCTCCAAGCTTCTTGCTCCAATGAGGTTGCGCCAAACCTATTTCTGCTTTAGCTTCCCGGATTCCGCTACTAGACCATAGCATCAACCAATGTATATTGGTTCCTTCCAAACTGCTTCCCTTAGCACCAAATGAGCCTTCTCACAGACGTAGGTGTGGTGAGAAAAGGATTTGGTCAATAACCTCTCAAGGGTATGACAATGGAGAGGAAGAGAGTAGAGGAATTTGTAGAGTCTCTAAGGTAAAAATTATGGATGAATCAATCTTGTATTTCTCTAGGGTTTCTCTCACAAAATTCTCTCTGGAAGCTCTCTTAATTTGGTGGGTATAAGGGTCTATATATAGTGGTGTGTGTTTGGAATACGAAGAGACAGTTTTTGCCAAACAGGGTAAGTTGGCTGCTTGACCTCGCGGCTTGTCCAAGTCACGATGTAACGGCCTGGCCAGCCTGGGACTTTTGTCCTGTAGTGCGACAGCTGGAACGACCCTTCAGCTTCCCTGTGTGCTTCTCACGTGCCTGCATTTGGCGGCTTGCCAGTCGCGAGTCAGCCGCGAGTCCTAGCCGCGAAAGTCTGCTTCTTTGCACATACTTGAGCTTTTCTTCATACTCTCTTCACACACTACCCTTACATGAATCCCACCTAAATACAGGGTTACTAAGTGCTAAATTACAAGCAAATTGGCACGGAATGAAGCCAACAAGATGGTTGATAAATTTCAACCTTACAGTAATTGACTAGGAAAAAGGGAAAGCGGCCTAAAATAAAATGTATGATGCCCAAAAAGCCAAAGGCTAACTCATCTAATTGAAATATAAAAAATTTCAGGCATCGATCTCACAATGAGATGTGTTGATTCAAAAAGATCAAATGATATGTTGAATATGGAGCCAAATGAAAAGCTTCAAAGATATTGTACTCATATATGCATATTTCTATAATTGAGATGGGTCACATTATCTAGTGCCAGTTGTGTATGCCTTGATTGAATTGATCATTGAAGCTTCACATTAGACTAAGGACTATCTCATTTTTGATATTCACACACAACACACATGTCTATGTTCAATGAATGCCTTATTCATTTGTGTGATTGTACTTGATTAAATGTGTTTTCACATGCTTAATCTTTGTTGATCAAACACAAATAGTTTTGAGCGTTTTAGTTGTTTTTGGAAAGTATTTTGTGAAAGCTCTAAAATGTGTTGAAAAACACAAGAGCTGTTTAGACCCCCAATTAAAATTACGGCTTGGTTGATTTTACACAAACTTAATACTAAGTGCGGAAACGTGTAAACACAAGCGTATAATCAATAAGCTACTCTAATCCATAAACTAAGCAACACAGCAGTATAATGGAATATAAAAGAGTAGGGAAGAAAGATGCAAACTCAGAAAACACCAAGACGTGTTCTCGAAGAGGAAACCGAAGAACTCGGCGAAAAACCTCTCCGCCGCCCTCCAAGCGGAAATCGATCCACTAGACAATCAGTTGGGATACATGAGTGAGCAAAAGACCCTCCAAGCCTAATCTACCCGATGCACCTAAGCCCTCCAAGCTCCTACTCCAACAAGGCTTCTCGGAACCGTGTCTTGTCTAGTTCTCCGGATCCCGCAACAAGCTCCATGTTGCATCTGCCATCCTTGGGTTCTTCCAATGCTTCCCAGCAGCACCAAAACGTCACTCAACACTCTCAAAAGGTGTGGTAAGTGTTTGGGCTATCAACCTCTCAATGGTGTGGAAATGGAGAGGGAAGGGTTGAGGAGATACCACAAGCAAGTGTATAGAGAAAGGTGGGGATGACAATCTCTAATTGCAAATGTGTTTGGCTAGGGTTTTCTCTCTGAAGCCTTTTTCAACATTTGTGGGTAATGGGGGTTTATATAGGATAGGTACAGAATGTGTGAGTCAGTCAGTACAGGCTGGCAGAACAGCATGTCTCGCGGGTGTCTCGCGGGAAGGCCTTACCCGCGAGATACTCACGAGAGACAGCTGTCTCCATCTGTCCTGACTCTTCGCATTCCAGCATGTGCAAGGCACATGCTTCACTTCGCGGGAAGCTTAGTCGCGACATACCCGCGAGATTCCATCAACTTCCACTTTGCTTGAGTCTTCACACACTCTCTATCACACACCCCTTACATCAATTCCCACAACAAATACAGGGTATAAACAATTGAAAGTAATTACAATCAAATTTGGCACGGAATAAAAGCCAACAAAACACATAGTTGTAAATCACAACTTTACATTTTGTTTTTACAAAAGTTGTCAAAATTTCAAAAACAGTGTTGCCCTATTTTGGCGACTCAGTCGCGGGTTGGTCCAGTCGCATGTCCTAGTCGCAAGCCCACTCTGAGATTTTTCGTGGCTCACTAGAGAGTCAATGTCCCAGTCGCGAAAAATACTTAGAATATTTTTTAAAATTTGGGTTTTTATGTTTCTCGCTGCTCAGTGTGGCATCTCGTTCATGGGTGGAAGGTCTAGTCGCGAGGGATACACAGAGATTTTCGCGGCTCACCTCGTGACTCTCTCACGAGTAGACCTTCTAGTCACCAAAAACACTAAGAAAAATTTTCCAACTTTTTGTGATTAAGTGTTCTGGCTGGCCCTGGCGACTTGCACGCGACTTAATCTAGTCGCAAAAATCGCATGTTTTGCAATTTAAAGACACTTTTTCAAAACTTTTCTGTTTTCCCTCGAATTTTTGTGACTGTTCATTGTCTTCCCCATTTCAACCCTCTCCCAAACACACCATGCACTTAACCCAAACCTCCATTGTTGATCATCTCTCCAACCTCATTCTACAAGAAAAAGGTATGGGTTTCTATTTTCTCACTCTGTTTTACATGTTTATAAGCGTATTTCTTCATTTTGTGAGATTTTGTTGAGTTTGTGTTTTTTGCAATGTTCAAACATGGGTTTTGATTAAAATGTTGGGTTTGGTTTATCTTGTTTTTAGGATACTAAATATGATTGGTATCATGCTTTAGTTTCTTTGGTTAGAGTGTGTGCTCTGAGTTGTGTTTCTTGCCTGTGTTGTTCTACACATATCATGCCCATGGTATTGTGTCACAATGACAGTTAGTTGTGACTGTGTGATGTTCATTGATCACTTTCTTCTGGATTGTACCTGTACAATCATCATTTTTTATCATCGGTTACACTTTCAAATTCACTATGCATCAGTGTTGCTAATGTTTTTCTTGGTACTGCCTTTGGTCATGATATATGATTGAGTGAAATTTGTCTTTGAATGCCAATGCTTATTCAATTTTTTACTAACCTGAAGCTAATCAAGTTGATGTATGTGTCTTAGGTTTTTGTTATTGGTTCTCTGCTGTGTGTCTTCTCTTCTGTAGATGTCACGCCGTTCCTCTAAAGGAAAGGACATTGTAATTGATGTTCCATCCCCTGTTGCTAAGCGGACTCGTTGTTCGACTCAATCATCTCAAGACTTAATCAATGAGAGATTCAGGACACCTATGGACTCACAGACTTCCTCAGATATTTTCATAGATGCTCCTACCATTGTGGAACGTGTAGTAAATTTTGATACCTTTGGAACAATGTGTATCCCTAGGATCTTTGAAGCGAGAGATTGGGTTGATCTGTTCGGGAATTTTGTGGACCCAGCTGATGAATTAGTTAAGGAATTCTACTCTAATGCCAGATACACCGGAGTAGAGTTGAAATGTTTAGTAAGAGGAAAAGAATTCTCCATCAATGCAGACTACATTGCAAAGGTTCTCCGCATCACCAGACCAGCAAATGTGGATCTCACTCCATATGATGACAGACAGCCTAAGTTACAAGAAATTCTTCAAGTTCTTGGATCTAATCATGAAGTTAGAAGCAAAGGTTCATCTATAGGCAGTGCACAGTTTACGCCTGAACTGACGACTCTAAAACTGATCATGTTCTCCAACCTCTACCCATTGTTTAACACTGTTTTCATCAATCTTGGAAGAGCACAATTTCTATGTGATCTTATTACCGGAGTTCCGATTGACATATGTGCCCACATCTTTCAGATTATTGGGAAAGCAGCAGCTAGATCAGCAGCCGGAACGATTCTTCCTTTTTGTAGCCTCATCATGAAGATCATGCTAAGTGAAGGTGTCAGTCCACCAATAGATGGAAAAATTGTGTCACGTCCTCGACCAATATCCATAGTAACTCTTCAAGCAAGCAAGAGTCACTCTTCTAAAACACCTAAGAGTGAGGAACTCACCCATGCCACTCCATCAGGCCAATTTGTGTTTATACTTAGCACAAGTTGCTATTACATGTGAACACAGGATCTTGTATGCTTCCCATTTCCTGCATATGCATGTCATGCGTCGAAGATCAACCCTATGTGTGTGTTGTCCCCCCCCCCCCCCCCCCCATTACTCATAGGATTACACGGTGTATCAACTTGATATAAACGTGCTTATGTGCACATCTGTGTCACCATATGTTCCTTTGCCTTTGCTTCATTTTTTTGGAACTTTTCTGTGGCATATTTACACCATTCTTGACCCATTTCCAACTGATCTAGAGTGAGATTATGATGAGCATAAAAGTACAAGTTAACTTTGATAAAGGTGAACCTCACCATTGCAGTTATTGGCAAGCAGCGTGCACCTTTCAACATTCCATTGAAGCACTCTAATAGGTTGGTTGTCATTGCTCCGTATTGATGCCCTTGGTCGTGTGCAAGTGTCCACTTTTCTTTGTCTTCAACTTTAAGGTAGGTGTATGCAGCTAGCTTGACATTGCGAATTAATTCTAGTATGGCTTCTAACTTTCTGAGTTGATTTGCACTTGTTGCCTTCCATACCAAGTTCTTTAACTCTGGAATTTCCCATTTTGTGTTAACATTACTGGCTACATGGCAAAGGCAGTACTAGTGATGGACCTTGGGAGGATGTAACAAAGTTATACTTCTATCATCAAAGCAAGCTTTTATCCCAAAATGTTGGTCAGACATGATGCAAAGATTGTTTCGATCCATAACAAATCACATCAGACTACATTGCAAAGGTTCTCCGCATCACCAGACCAGACCAGCAAATGTTTTATACGCTATTTGAACATTCACCTTAGATTAAAACTTAATTTCAACGCAGCTACAACTTTCCTTTGTCTAACAGCTACCTAAGATGTTTTCAAGCAAATTATTAGAAATTAGGAATTTCGGGAAAACCCAAATCAATGCAAATTAGGCAAAATCTAATAGAGAAAAATTAAGAACTCTTTAGCCTCAAGAAGCCAAACTCAAATCAGAGTACATGCACAACCCAAACTTAAGTCAGATTAAATGCACAAGCCAAACTTAACTTAGATTAAATGCAAAGGAAAAAAAAATTGAACTCTGAGTTTAGAAATTACCTTAATGCATTTCTAATCCTTTAACTCCGATTTCTAAGCTTGATGGTTAGAGATGCAGGTGAGGGTTATGGTGAGAGTAGCAGGTCACGGTTAGGTTAGGGTGTGGGTTTGGGTTGAGCTTTGGCCTACAGGTAGAAAGAAGACAACTAGAAGATGGACTGACCTTGGAAAGGGTGTACTGAACGGACTAAGGGAGACAGAACGGACTGAGGGAGATAAAGGTGGCTATTGATCGGACTGAGGGAGACAAAGTGCTTTAGAGATGTTACATTCAAAATTTCATTTTATTCTACATATAAGTCGATTTTATTATTGCCGAGTTTTGAATAGTCCAGCTGGAATATTTTATTGCGGAAAAGCCACGGTGGTGATCCAACGTGGAAACAAATTTAAGGATACTCGACTTCAGTATAATCGAGTTTCTTATATAACCCGACTATTGGATTATCGAGTACTAAAACATGGACATGGCCCTAATTAGTTTGGAAATAGGGACATATTGCTGTTTGTTTTTTTTTTTTTTACTAAATAGGGGCAAAAGCCCTTTTTTTTCCATGTATCCCTTAATGTCTCAATTGGGAGTTTTTTTTAGAAGAAAAAAAATGCATGATTTTTTTTTTTTTTTTTTTTGTATCCTTTTTTTTTAGGAAAATTCTTTTTTATCCCTTAATGTTTCAATTGGGGTTAAGTTTAATAGAAAAGTTGCATACATGACATAAGAAACTGATAAACACATGGGATCTAAGCAATTGAGGCATATTTTGATAATTTTTAATCATCTAAATTGACTAAAATGCCCATGGGTTCACTTTTCATACAATCAACTCCTCTCTCTCTCTCTCTCTCTCTCTCTCTTTTCCTCTCACCATCGAACCTCATCTCTTTTGTTCTACCTGGTAATTAATGTATATTTTATTGTGATGAATGATTGTGAATTGCGATTGAGAAACTTCAATGATTGACAGTTTAAACTTAATTCAAGCTTTATATGCATGAACTAAGTCCATGATGGCCTTATTTTTTGTTGATGATAGTCTTATTTTTTTTTCGAGCCATAAAGGAAGATTGTTATAGTCTTGAGAATACTTTGGAAGCATATGAGATTGCATCAAGCCAACAATTAAACCAAGAGAAGACCGCGTTATTCTTAAGTAGTAACACATCACAGGATATTCAAGATGATATCAAGCACAGGTTTGGAGCAGAAGTGATCCATCAGCATGAGACTTACGTAGGTTTACTATCCTTAATAGGTAAATCCAAGAGTAACACCTTTCAGCAACTAAAAGAGAGGTTAGACAATAAGCTGTTAGGCTCGAAGGAGAAAATGTTGTCACGGGCTAGAAAGGAGATTCTGATTAAAGCAGTAGTTCAGGCAATTCCTACGTACACTATGAGTGTTTTTAAACTTCCAAATACTCCAGGCGATGAAATGATTGGCATGGTTCAAAAATTTTGGTGGGGAGAAACAAATGAAAAAAAACTAAGATGGTTAGTTGGGATAAAGTTTGTACCCCAAAGGAGGAGGGTAAGGGCTTTCGTGATCTTAAAGCTTTTAATCTTACACTTTTAGCCAAATAAGGATGGAGGCTTCAAACCAATACATCATCTTTGGTTTATAGGGTGTTAAAAGCTAAATATTTTCTAGATAGCGATTTTCTTAAGGCAAAATTGGGATCCCGTCCATCTTATGCGTGGAGGAGTATTTTGGCGACACTGAATATTGTTAGGAAAGGGTGTAAATGGGAAGTGGGTAATGGCACATCAATTGATATTTGGAGGGATAAATGGCTAAATGGATCATCTACTTTGAAGGTGATTACTAGAGTGAATATTTTACCAGATCAATCATTGGTTAGCTTACTTATTGACTCGAAGACTGGTGGATGGCATGATCAGTTAATGAGACAGGTAGTTATCCCTGCTGATGTTCAATCCATCCTGAGCGTCCCTTTGAGTGTTCACATGCCAAAAGACAGGTTAGTGTGTGACTTCACTCCAAAGGGAAACTTAACTGTTCGTAGTGCGTACAAGATTGCTGTGGCTATATCTATGGAGACACGCATGGAAGGAACTTCAAATGGTGAGAATCACAAATCATTTTGGAGGAGGCTCTGGGGCTTAAATTTACTGAATAAAACGAAGTCTTTTGCATGGCGAGTATGCCGAAATATCATTCTTACGAAGGTGAACTTATGTCATCGGTAGGTTATTGATGATGATATATGTGAAACATGTGGGTCAAGTAAAGAAACTAGTGGGCATCTTTTTTAGGAGTGTCAGGCTGCTCGTGAAGTTTGGGTCTAGTCCAGCATTAGTTTCGAAGCTCATGGAGTCAAGTATAATGAATTTGTGGATCTGGTGTGGTATCTTATATATTTTTCAACATGTGGGGAATGATGTTTTAGAGATGTTCTTTATGATTGTATGGAGTATGTGGCATAATAGAAATGCAGTTAGACATGGAAGCTCACTGTAATTTGCAACTCTGGTAGTGCAGAAAGCTCAGGTCTTGCTGGATGAATTTTAAACTATGAATCACTCTATCACCTAACCATAGGACGACATGCAGGAATCCTGGGTAGCTCCAATTGCTCCTAGCTATAAGGTGAAGGTAGGGTGATAGCAGCGTTAAGCTAACAAGTTCAACAGTCACTAGGACCTTTGGAAACTAAGGCCAAAGTTATAAAGGTTGGGGTTTTATTTGCTTGGGATGTTGGTATAAGGGAAGTGATCGTTGAATGTGACTCCAAGATCATGTCTGGTGCTCTTTAGGGTTTATGCACATCACCTATGATTATCTTAGTTGGGGTATATTATCAGCTCCAGGATCTTAGAGTAGCTCAAGTTTCCCATGTGAGGCGTCAAGGTAATAAGCTAGCACATATTTTGTCTAAACATGCCAAAGATATAGTCAATAGTGATAATTTTGTAACCTAGATAGAAGAAAATTCATCTCTGATTGAGTAAACTATTACTCATGATGTATTGAATTTATCTTCGTCATAACAAAGTTACAAGTTTTCTATTTATAAAAAAAGAAAAGAAAAGTCCAACGGTTGTTGTGGGAAGGGAAGAAGAAAATTAAAAGAGGGGTTAGGCAGTTTAGGTGGACTCCAGCTAGTTACATGTCACGCGTTTATAAAGTATTAACTTTTCCATCGCAACTAACCCCCAATTTAGACCGTAGATTGTAGAGTGTTTATTGTATCAAAAATCTTAAATTAGTAAGGATAATCTTGCAATTTAAAAGTGTAAGGTTGAATTTATTCAATCATGTATTGGCTTTATTCCATGCCAAATTTGCTTATATTTTAGCAATTAGATACCCTGTATTTAGGTGGGAATTATGTAAGGGTTGTGTGAAGAAAACTCAAGATGTTTGAATACAAAGGAGCCTCGTGACTAGATCTCGTGACTAACTCGCGACTGGCAAGTTGCCAAAGTGGTACACGTGTGAAGCATGATGGGAACTGAAGGGTCACGACAACTGGAGCACTATAAGACAAAATGTACAGTCTGGCCACACATTTAGCTCGTGAATCAAACTCGTAACTCGTTCCACTTGCGAGACTGAGTCGCCAAAATGCCCTATTTGGATGAAAACTGACTTTTCGCATTCCTCACATACACCACTATAAATACCCCTATACCCACAAAATGTAGAGAGCTTCTAGAGAGAATTTTGAGAGAGAAATCCTAAAGAAAAACAAGATTGACTCATCCACAATCTTTGTCATTTAATTCTCCAAATTCCTCATCTCTCACCCTCTTCATTGACATATCCTTGAGAGGTACATTTGCCAAATCCTTATCTCACCATACCTATATCTGTGAGGGGGTATTTTGGTGCTTGGGAAGCAGTTCGGAGATGACCAATTTACTTGGTTGATGCAATGGGCTTATTGCGGGATCCGAGAAGCTAAAGAAGACAGGGTTAGGCGTAACCTTGTTAGAGCAAGAAGCTTGGAAGGCTTAGGTGCATTGGGTAGATTAGGCTTGGAGGGTCTTATGCTATTCATGTATCCCAACTTTATTCTTTAGTGGATCATTTGACCGCTTGGAGGGCAGCGAAGAGGTTTTTCGTCGAGTTCTTCGGTTTCCTCTTTGATAACATGTGCCGATGTTATCTTTGTGTTTGCGTCTCTCTTCCCTTACTCTTTATCTTTTACTTACTGTTGTGTTTGCGATTAATTATGGTTTAGAGTGTTTTACCAATTTGGTTATAGCTTATATACATCATTCTGCACATATATTGTTTGTGTATAAGCTTGTGTTGGTATTGTTGAAATTGGGGGTCTAAACAGTTATTAGTGTTTTACACACTAATTGAACTTTCAATTGGTATTAGAGCAAGTGCACTTGCTGTGGTTTCATTACCTAAGTGCGATCCTAGACCCTTTTTGAGATGTATAGATCTCAATTGCTTAATGCTCCTCAGAATTTTTATAGTAGCAACTATGCGTTTTGGAAAGTCCGTATAAGGAAATTTCTATGTTCCATTGATGATAGTGTTTAGGAAGCTGTCGAGATAGGATGGACTAGGCTGAAGGCCATCAAATCTACATAGGATAAGGCAGCCCTTGCGGCAGCTAACGTTAATAGCAAGGCTTTAAATGCTATTTTTTGTGGTGTTTCTCCTGATGAGTCTCACAAGATTTCTCATATTACAATTGCCAGGAAGCCATCATAAATCTTGGAGATGACCTATGAAGGCACCAAAAAGGTGAAGGACACTAAGTTGCAAATGCTTGCCACACGCTTTGAGGAGCTGAAGACGAGTCATTCAACTCATTTTATGGGAAGCTAAATGAAGTGGTGATTGGGAAATTCAACTCGGGAGAAAAGACGGAGGACTCCAAGATTGTGAGGAAGATCCTATGATCATTGTCGTAGAGCTTCCGTGCAAAGGTCACTGCCATCGAAGAGAGCAAAGACCTTGATGAGATTAAAATTCAAGAACTCATCAATTCTCTTCAAACCTATGAGCTATCTCTACCATCACAAAGGAAGAGGAAATCTCTTGCTCTAAAGACAATCAATGAGAGAGTGGAAGCTCAAGACTCCTCGGATAAGGATGAGGTTGAAAAGGAAGTGGCGTACCTTGCTAAGAACTTTCGCAAGTTTATGAAATTCAAGAGAGCTGGGAAGTCATTTGAGAATGGAAAATTCTCAAATTTTAAGAAGGACAAGAAAGACTTCAAGAAGAAGGATTCAAAAGAATCTTCTCCATCTCAAATGGTCACGTGCTTTAAGTGCAATGGGCATGGGCATGTAAAGAAAGAATGCCCCACTTATTTAAAGGCAAAGGGTAAAGTATTTGCCACTACCCTTAGTGACTCAAATAGTTCAAATTCAGATTTAGAAGAAAGCTGTGATGGAGAAGGAAACTACTCCACATTTATGACCATTGCACCCATGGACTCTTCAGAAGATTTGAATGCACTAGTGGAAGAGCTCGGTGAGCACACCAAAGTGGAGTCAATGGGAGTTGGGGAGGAATCTAATGATGACGGTGAAGAATGTGTCTATGAAGAAACAAAGGGATTGCAAGAAACTTATAATTCTCTTCTTGAGAAGACCAGAGAGTATACAAGAGTGGCTAAGGCAGCCATAAGAAAAATGAAGAGAGCAGAGCAAGATTACAAAAGTCTTCTAGTGCGGTACAAGGAGACTAAATGTGAAGTTGAGACACTGAATGGAGAACTAACCGAAGCCTATTCCAAGATCAAGTTTCTTGAGCTTGAAGTGATTCAAGCTAATGCTAAAGTGGAGCGGGTTGCCTCCAAAAAGCTTGATGAAGTGCTTGCACATCAAAAGCCCCTTTCTGACAAAAGTGGCTTAGGATACACCAGAGAGAGTAGTTCAAGCGCCAATGTGTCTAAGGAGATGAAGTTTGTTAAACCAAAGGAATCAGTGGTAGCAACTCCAACTGTTGAGAAAAGGACGTTGGAGAAGAAGCCAAAGGTGATTGCTCAACAGGTTTTAACAAAGCCTCCAAATCCAGTAGTGGCTAAACTCAAGGCGAAAGGAAAATCTCTTTCGAAGTCATAAAGAGGACCACAAACTCAACACTTTTGCCATCATTGTGGAATTCGAGGACACACTAGACCTAATTGCCACAAGCTTCAGGCATTAAAGAGTGGCAGCTCTCAAAGGCCAAGAGGACAAAGAAATGGCAAAGGGAACCTTAAAAAATCAAAAGAGGGAGAAGTTGATTCTAATTTTGGTGATGTGATGAAGATGATAGTCACCATCACCTCTTGTTTGGCAAACTTCACCCTAAGGTTTGAGAATCGTAACTCAAGTACCCAATCTTCTAAGGATATCACCCCAAACGCACGTGCCGTATGGGTGAAGAAGGGTACACATGGATAAACATTAGAACATATCCATGCATCAATTCTTTCTATATGTTGTGACTTTGTTTGGTTGTTTTAATAGTAATCATTCTAGCATGTTTTGACAAATTTTTGTTTGTTTTTAAGAGCTTTGAATGTTTTCTTTTTGATCAATCTCCACTTACTTTTGTGTCAAAAATCCAAAAACACATAAAAAGTAGAAAATCCAAAAAGTTTGATCAGCATTATTGTGTTTTGTCACATGCATGTTTTGCCTTGTACCTTTGTACAAATGGCTTTGTGCATTTACGAGCGTAGCTTGTTTTCTGTGCACTCATATCATTGTGGGAAAAATCTTGACATCTATGTGATTGTTGTAAATAGATCTTCAACCTTGTCATGAATGATTAGTGAATGGTTTTGTTGATCTTGAGACTTGCATAGTTTTGTGCCTATATATCTTCCCACTCTTTTATTTTATTTTTTTGCTTAAAGAGTTCAACCAATGTTAAATCTCAAAATGAAAAGAGATAATGAGCTGTAAAAGCCCGTACATACTAGTATTCGACTTAAAAAAAGGGAAAGCAACTTTTATGAAAATGTATGGTGCCCAAAAGCCAAAGGCTTACTAATCAAATTGAAATATCAAAAATTTCAGGCATCAATCTCAAAATGAGATGTATTTTTCCAAAATGATCAAATGTTATGAAATGTACAAAGCCAAATGAAAAGCTTCAAAATTATGTAATCAAGTTTTGTGGGAGGTCATATATGCATACTTCTATAATTGAGACTGGTCACTCTTCCTAGTGCTAATTGTGTATGTCTTGGTTGAATTGATCATTGAAGCTTCACATAAGACTAAGGACTATCTCATCTTTGGTACCCATACACATCACACATGTTTATGTTCAATGAATTCCTTATTCATTTTTGTGATTGTACTTGATTAAATGTGTTGCACTTACTCAATCATATGTTGATCGAACACAAAAAGATTTTTGAGTATTTTAATTGTTTTTGGAAAGTGTTTTTGTTTTAAAAAAGTCAAAAATTTCAAAAACTGTGCAACTCTGTTCTGACAACTCATTCTCGCGACTCATTCTTACGGGGTCACTCCATTCGCGAGACCCTAGTCGCGAGCTTACACAGAAGCTCTCGCGACTCTCTAGCGAGTCAAGCTCCCTCTCGCAAAAAAGACATAGAAAATTTTCAAAATTTCTTGGTTTTAGCATTTTCTGCGACTCAGTTTGGCTACTGGTTCACGAGTGGAAGCTCCAGTCACGAGTTTACTCAGAATGCTTCGCGACTCCCTTCGTGACTTACTTGCAAATGGACCTTTCAGTCGTGAAAAACACTTAGACAAATTTTTCAAAATTTGTGACACGAGATTTTGGCGACTTAACTTGGCGACTTGTTCAGGACTCATTCTAGTCACGAAAAACGCATGTTTTGCACAAATAGGGTTATATTCAAGGCAGTTTTTAAAAACTTTTCAGTTTTCCCTCGCATCATGTGCTTGTTCATTGTCTTGTCCGCCTCTCCCTCTTCCAAAACCACCATTTTCTCTCATAAAACCTCCATTTTCTTCATCAATCTTTAAGAAAAGGTATGGGTTTTCTTTTATTCTCAAAGTAGTTCATGTTTCTAGCCCTAGATTTCTTGGATTTTGTGTTTTTGTTGAGCTTTGAAAATATGATGTTAGAATATGGTTTATTGATGTTTTGTCGAGTTTGATGTATGGGTTTTGTTGATTTTGTTAGTATAATGCCTATTCTACATGTTTTACATCTTTGTGCTTCATTTTCATGCATATCATGTTCATGATAAATCATCTCTTGGATGCTTTTGTGTGTCTCTTTGGATTCTAAAGAATACAAAGGTTGTAGTGATAATCATGTTTCTTTGATTTTGAAACATCATATGATTATGTGTTCTTACACTTTGCCCTTTGCACACGTTTTGCATTTGATGCACACACACACACTTTGACATGTTTGAGTGCTTAATGTCATGATTCTATCATGTATTGATTATTTATGTCTTTACATATCAATTTTGGTTGAATTACTCTTTAAATTTCTATTTTTAGGGTTGTATTTCAATGTCCATTGTGTTGGTACTAACTGGTTACTAATTGAGTTTGTTATCATATTTTGTGCTCTGTTTTGTGGTACTTGCAGCCCTGTTCTTACAGATGACTCCAAAGAAGAAAACCACTGCCCAACATGCTGACAAGAGCAAGAAAATGGACAATACTCAATTTCGCTCTACCCAACACTTTGAGAGATACAATCAGTTCTTTGAGAAGACTCCAATCATCCAAGAGCAATTCGTGGACCTTGTTGATTTTGAAAGCTCAGGAATGTGTTGAAAACACAAGAGCTGTTTAGACCCCCAAATTAAAGTTACGGCTTGGTTGATTTTACACTTACTTAATACTGAGTGCAGAATAGTGTAAACACAAGCGTATAAGCAAGCCAACTACTCTAATCCATATTTAAAGCAACACAGCAGTAAAAATGAAATGAACAAGAGTAAGGAAGAGAGATGCAAACACAGATAACACCGAGACGTGTTATCGAAGAGGAAACCGAAAAACTCAGCGAAAAACCTCTCCGCTGCCCTCCAAGCAGAAATCGATCCACTAGACAATCAGTTGGGATACATGGGTTAGCAAGAGACCCTCCAAGCCTAATCTACCCGATGTACCTAAGCCCTCCAAGCTCCTACTCCAACAAGGCTTCTCGAAACCGTGTCTTGTCTAGCTCTCTGGATCCCGCAACAAGCTCCATGTTGCATCTGCCATCCTTGGCTACTTCCAATGCTTCCCAGTAGCACCAAAACTTCACTTGACACTCTGAAAGGGTGTGGTAAGTGTTTGGGTATCAACCTCTCAATGGTATGGAAATGGAGAGGTAGGAGATGAGGAAATTCCCAAAACAAATGTGTAGAGGATTGTGGGTATAACAATCTCTAACTCTCAAGGTGTTTGGCTAGGGTTTTCTCTCAAAAGCTCTCCTTTACATTTGTGGGTAATGTGGGTATAAATAGTGTAGGCACAGGAAGGCCTTACTCGCGAGACACAGCTATCTCCGTCTGGCCTGACTCTTCGCATTCCAGCATGTGCAGGGCACATGATATACTTCGTGGGATGCTAAGTCGCGAGATACCCGTGAAACCTTCTCCAGTCTTCAAATGCTTGAGTCTACATACCACTCTCACTATCACACAACCCTTACAATTAAATTCCACAATAAATATAGGTTACAACAGATTGAATATAATTACAATCAAATTTGTCACGGAATATAAGCCAACAAAACGTATAGTTGTAAATAACAACTTTACAATCTCCCCCTTTGGCTATTCTGTGACAAAACCCCTAAAACAGACTCTAGACTTAAACATGAGTTTGGGAACAGTGGCAAAACTCACTCACACCTAATCTAGAAACTATGAAGCACTTGCAAGTATATACATGTTACCTGAAACACTTGCACACAAACACAACTTTGATTAAGCTTATGACAAGTTAAACACAAGGTATGTACATGAGCAAGTAAAGTGCAATCAAGTTTGTAAGCACATCATAACATGTAAGCATATCTTGATCAAACAAAAACAGTCATTAAAGAATGACTACAATGAACATTTATCAAGTAAATGCTCATCCGGACACGCAATGCAATTAAGAACAATCCCTAGGATCAATTGTGCACTCAACCAATGCAAAATACACGAAATAGTTGCATCTAGGAAAAACTCCTACTAGGGCACAAGAGTGAGGTACTCAAGACATAATAGCAATATCTTAAATGTACTAATAAAATGCTACAAAGCATAGAGATAAACATAAAATACTGAAATTAAACTTAAATTAAGAACAATGTATTTAAGTTTTAAACAGAAAACAATAACAGTAAAACACAGCAGTTATAAAAACAAAACAAAAAAAAAAACATGAAAACTTCTTCTTCTAGCTTCTTCTCCCCCTATCACCATACTCCCCCTATCAATAGTCACCATCCTCCCCCTTTTTGTCATGGAATAGCTAGTCATTTTCTTCTAGCTTCCGTTGAATTTCGTCCAATTGAGTTTGGAGAGATGTGAACTTTGAATCAAAACGACTATGGAGAGAGTACATGATAGATGCTAGTCCAGATATCTTGGTATTGATCTCTTGAATAGCAGTAGTAATGTTGTCTAATTGTTCATCATAGGCATGGGGTGTAGATGTCAAGCTCCCTGGAGTTGCATGGCTTTCTTGCTTAACATTCTTCTTGGTGTGACTCATACTTGCATGGAGAGTACGAACGGTAATTGGACTTGGTCTTGGGTATGTGCGCTCATCCTCAGAAGGATGCACACCTTTGAGTTTCAAAATCCTTGAGATAAGGCGACAGAAAGGAATACAATTCCTTGAAGCAGTCCGGTCAACCGTCTTTGCCAAGATGTGGAAAATATGAGAGACACATCAATTTCTTCATCAGTAATTAGATCACGCAAGAATAATGCTCGACCAAGATTCATATATCCGATGCTTGACAAAGGATAGAGGTTGCTACACATGATCATTGTGAGAAGTCTCAATTCTAGAGAGAGAGATGCCACATTGATTGACTTCTTATTAGAGGAGAATTCCAAATTCGCTCCTAAATTTTTTTTCAGAAACTCTTCATCTGGATTCAACTCATCATATACCGGCGGTATGGGGAGTATTGGCCGGTTAATGTGTAAAATTTCCGCCAAGCACACTGGTGAAACAGAGAAACTTTTTCCACTAACCCAACATTTTATCTCTTTTCCATCAACAATGGCATTGGCATAGAACTCCTTAACCATGTTCTTGTATGCATCCTCGAGAGTTGAAAGCAGAAAGTTCCAATCTTTCGTGGCAAACCATATGGGTATATTTGTGTCACAGAGAGATGGTTGATCAACGGCCCTTTCAACTAGCAATGGAGCGTCTCGAAAATAGTTCCTATAGTTCTGAAAAGCAATATAGGATCTGGATAGATCAGGGTCATAGACTTCTGTTGAGAAACGAGTCCTTTTTGACCTTGGTGATAGTTCATCAACATCAATGATTAGCTCTTTCCCTTTGTTGCTGCCTCCTTTCACTGCGGAGCTTTTAAAAGGAGACATCTACACAAAGAACATACAGAGAACAAGTGCAAAAACACAAAACAGAACACAAAACTTGATTAGATTCAAGTTAGTTCAAAAAAAATAAAAATACCTAAAACAGAGCATAACCAACTCAAAACAATATGCTAAAGCATATACAACAAGGAATTATAAACACAATGCATGAAAAAAATTACTGTGCATGTGTGTGCATATGTGTGTATATGCTGATGCATGTGTGTGCAGCATGAGATGCATGAGGTGTGCCTAGAAGGTGCCTAGGTGTGTGCCTAGTGTGTGCATGGCATGGCATTAAGGCATAAAATGGACAATGTATGTAAAACACATAGCCATTGACTGAAGCATGATAAACATGACCAAAAAAAAAAAAAAAAAAAAAAAAAAAACTAGACCAATGATTGGAACTCAATTTAGTCCAATTCAACATACAAATGTCACTTAGACATTTTTTCAAACACCTAACATGCAACAAAGCAAAAAAAACATGAAAAATGCATGAACATGGTGAATTCTTGCCTCAATACATGTTAAAATGCCTCATGGGGCCAACTCAGATGCACAAACATCACATGGGACTCAGCCCAATAAAAAATATTGGAAAAAATTGCACGAAAAATAGAAACCCAACCCAATTTTCGAAAATCCCCAATTTCAAAACCCTAAGCATAAATTTCTGCATACATGAAGAAAAACATGAAGCAAATGTTTTAGAAAACATACCTTGAAGTTGAAAATGCAGAAAATATGCTGGAGAATGATGGGGTTTGAGAGAAATAGTGATTTAGGTTGAAAATGGTTCGAGAGAGCTATGCAAGGGAAATGAGAAAGTTTTGAAAAACTGTCACATCTGCTACATTAAAACTGAAAATACGCGTTTTTTGTGGGTTAGATAGCAGCGACGCAATCGCGAGAAGCACACCTGATGCACAAAAACTTTCGCGAGAAGCGTTAAGTCACGAGACAGTAGCAATACAGTCGCGATAGCTTCTGTCTGATTTTGGAAAACTCCAATTTTGGCCAAACAGCAGAAGCTGTTGGTCGTGAAGTAGTCGCGAGACAGTCGCGAGAGTTTCTGTGTAAAACGATGAAACATTTATTTCCCTCAAGCTCATTTCGCGGGAAGCTCTAAGTCGCAAGAAAACCTCTGAACCAGTTTTTGAAGAAAAACACAAAAATGCATTTTGAACAAAAACTAAAGACACGAAAGTATAAAATCACTTTCAAAAAGTTATAAAACACTCAAAAATCTTTTTGATCAGCAAGTACTTAAGCATACACATCACATTTGAACATGTACAATCACATGAATGAGATAATGCATTCATTGAAACAAAGACTTGTGTGTTGTGTGTGAGCATCAAATGTGAAATAGTCCTTAGACTAGAGTGAAGCTTCAATGATCAATTCAAACGAGTCATACACAACTGATATGAAATCAAGTGGACTATCTCAATTATAGAAATGAGTATATATAACCTCCCACAAAGTGATTACACAACTTAGAAGCTTTTCATTTGGCTTCGGCATAAATCATGACATTTGATCCTTTTTGGATAATACATCTCTTTTTGAGATTGGTGCTTGAAATTTTTGATATTTCAACATTTGAGAAGTAGCCTTTGGCTTTTTGAGCACCATACATTTCAATATAAAAAGTCGCTTTCCCTTTTTCCTAGTCAAATACTAGTACGTGCGACAGGTTTTTGCAGCTCGATATCTCTTTTCATTTGGAGATTTACATTTGGCGAGCTCTTTTGCAAAAACATAAAAAATAAAGTGGGAAGATATATAGGCACAAGTCTATGCAAGTATCAAGACCATCAAGACTATTGACCAATCATTCATGACAAGCTTGAAGATCTATTTACAACAATCACACATAGTTTTCAAGATTTCTCCCACACAGATAAAAGTGCATATAAAAACAAGCTAAGCTCATAAATGCACTACGCCATTAGTACGAAGGTACTAGGCCAAACTCACATGAGATATACACACAACGAGCGATCAAACTTTTTGAAGATTTTTCAACTTTTTATGGGTTTTTGAATTTTTTGAACACACTCAAAAACAGAACAAAAACAAAAACAAAGCAAAAGCTTGTAAAAGAAACATGCTAAAACCAGAAGCAAATGATACAAAACACATCAAGCATGTAGATATGCATGAGCAAATGTCCCTAAATATCAAAAGAATTAATGCATGGACATGTCAAAAAACTTATGCATGAGTACCCCTTCTCACCCACACAGCATGTGCGTTTGGAGTAATATCCTTAAAGGATTGGGTACGAGAGTTAGGACTTTCAAACCGTCTAGTGAAGTTCTCCAAGCAAGTGGTGAAGGCACCGATCATTTTCATCACGTCCATCACGCCGGAGTCACCATTTTGACCTCTTGATTGATCACCAACCTAATTTCGTTTGTCATTTTTAGGGCTTTTTGACCTTTGACTACTTGCATTTTTCAAGGCCTTCAATTTATGGCAATTTGATCTGGTGTGTTTTTGAAATCCATAGAAATGATAGAAATGTTGAGTTCTCGGACCTCTTTGTAAGTTTGGAGATGATTTCCCTTGAACCTTAGGCTTGACCACAGTTTGATTACGGGGCTTATTCAACACCCGTTGGTCAGCTACATTCTTCTTCTTTTCATCCTTTATTTTCTCAGGAGTAGGGACAACTACAACCGGCTCTCTGGCTTTCACAAATTTCACATCTTTAGTGGCAATGGCCGATGAGCTACTACCTCCAGTATATCCCAACCCGGACATGTCAGAGAAATGTTTTTGAGATGAAATAACATCATCTAACTTCTTCGTGGATACCCTCTCTATCTTGGCATTGGCTTGCACTACTTCTAGCTCAAGAAATCTGATTTTTGAATAGGCTTCAGTCAGCTCACCATTCAGTGTCTCAATCTCACACTTGTCCTCTTTATAACGCACTAGAAGACTTTTATAGTCCTCTACCTTTTTCATTTTCTTTACGGCTGCCTTGGCCACCCTTGTATATTCTCCTGACTTTCAAGTAGGGAATTGTAGTTTTCTTGAAGACCAGCTGAATTCTCATCCTCTTCAGCATCTGATTCTTCCATAATCCCCATGGATTCTTCATCACTGTGCTCCCCAAGTTCTTGTACAAGTTGTTTCAAATCTTCAGAGTACTTAACATGTTCAATGGTCATAAATGCGGAGTAATTTCCTTCTCCATCACAGTCATCCTCGGAATCAGAATTTGATGAATCCGAGTCACTTAGAATAGTATCATAGACCTTGCCTTTCCCTCTCAGGAAATTGGGACACTCCTTCTTGAGATGTCCATGACCATTGCATTCATAACACACAATGTCTGAAGAAGATTGAGAATCCTTCCCTTCTTTCTTCCTAAACTCTTTCCTATCACCTCTTAAAGACGAAAACTTCCCTCTGTTGAACGGTTTCCCACTGTTCTTCATCTTCAGAAATTTGTGAAAGTTCTTCGCAAGAAATGCTACCTCCTTCTCCACACCGTCTTCTTCAGAGGAATCATCCATTCTTTCGGTGATGGTTTTAAGAGCAAGAGATTTACTTGTCTTATAAGAAGGCAGTCCAAGCTCATACGTTTGAAGAGACCCAATGAGCTCTTAGATCTTAATTTCATCCAAATCTTTGCTTTCCTCAATGGCTGTGACTTTTGCTCGAAAGCTCTCCAGTAAGGACCTCAAAATTTTTCTCACCACCTTAGCATCTTCAATCTTCTCACCAAGATTGAGCTTCGCAATCACAATTTTGTTGAGCTTTCCATAAAACAAATCAAAGGACTCATCATCTCCCATCTTAAGCTCTTCGAATTTGGTGATAAGCATCTGAAGCTTTGTATCCTTTACTTTCTTTGTTCCTTCATAGGTGGTCTCCAATATCTCCCAAGCTTCCTTGGCTACTGTCATGTGAGAGATCCTGTGAAACTCGTCTGGAGACATACCACAAAATATAGCATTCAAAGCTTTACTGTTAGCATTAGCTGCCGCAAGAGCTGCTTTATCCCAAGTGGATTTAGTGGCCTTCAGTCTAGTCCAACCTATTTCAACCGCATCCTAAACGGTATCATCAATAGAGCATAAAAATGCCCTCATTCTGACTTTCCAGAAAGAATAATTGTTACCATCAAAAAATGGGGAACATTTAGGGATTGAGACCTATCCATCTCAAAAATGGTCAAGGATCACACTTAGGTATTTAAACCACAACAAGTGTACCCGCTCTGATACCAATTGAAAGCTCAGAAATGTGTTGAAAACACAAGAGCTGTTTAGACCCCCAAATTAAAGTTACGGCTTGGTTGATTTTACACTTACTTAATACTAAGTGCGGAATAGTGTAAACACAAGCGTATAAGCAAGCAAACTACTCTAATCCATATTTTAAGCAACACAGTAGTAAAAATGAAATGAACAAGAGTAAGGAAGAGAGATACAAACACAGATAACACCGAGACGTGTTATCGAAGAGGAAACCAAAGAACTCGGCGAAAAACCTCTCCGCCGCCCTCCAAGCGGAAATCGATCCACTAGACAATCAGTTGGGATACATGGGTTAGCAAGAGACCCTCCAAGCCTAATCTACCCGATGTACCTAAGCCCTCCAAGCTCCTACTCCATCAAAGTTCGTCTTCCGTGTGATGAAGATGAGGGTGATCCAACACAAGGAGAGCCTATGGACACCGAGACTGAAGCGGAAGGACAACCCTCAACTTCACAAAGTCGTGGTAAAAGGAGCAGAGCCTCATCAACTTCAAAAGTGCCTCTAGATGCATTTCAGATCATTCTTGAGAGGATTGACGGCTTGCAAGAAGTCCAAAATGAGCACTCTGACAGGCTAACTACTATTCAAGAACAGATCAACTTGCTTACAGCCAAGTTTGATAGCTTCACTGACCAGCCTTAGCCCTTTGGCCATTTCGGTCAAAAATGGGGAGTAGATGGAGTAGCTCTTGAGGGAGAGCCTTACCTTGAGGGGGAGAAAATTTATAAGTTTTTATAGTTTTTATGGTTTATGTTTGGATTTAGTTTCTATTATGGGTTTTCATAGCACTTATTTTAGTACCTTGGTTTGATTTTTAAGTACTCTATAACTTTAGTACTTGGTTTTAAAATATTTGGACATGGTGTGTTATGAATGCTTGAATGTTTTAGCTATTTAAACCATATTTGTTTTTGTACCTTTGCTTTGTAGCTTATTAGTACTTTTAGTTAATGTTATGCATTTTCTTTAGTATTCCACACTTGTGCCCATGTTGGATCTTATATCCTTGATGCAACTACCTTTGTGTTTTTGTATCGGTTGTGTGTTGGACATGCAAATGATATTTTTGCATTGAGCTTATTTGCTTGCATGTTCAGATATTCATTCCTTGTGTGAAAGATCATTGTGATCGCTATTTATAGTGATTGTTCATGTTTGGTCAAGCCTTGATTTATTGCTATAGTCTTTATTGCTTGAGCGCATTGTGCTTGTTCCATATGTATTTCAAGATTTCTACTTACAATGATCATCTTGTGTTATTGTTTTCAAGAAAACTTGTCCATTTGGTTCAAGAGCTTCACAGTTTCTAGAGTTAGGTGTGAGTGAGTTTTGGTATCTGTTCCCAACTCACATTTTAAGTCTAGAGTCTGTTTTAGGGTTTTGTCATGGAATAGCCAAAGGGGAAGATTGTAAGGTTGAATTTATTCAATCATGTGTTGGCTTTATTCCGTGCCAAATTTGCTTGTATTTTAGCAATTAGATACCCTGTATTTACGTGGGACTTATGTAAGGGTTATGTGTGAGAAAGTGTGAAGAAAACTCAAGATGTGTGCATACACGCCATGATCCCATCATCACTAGGTCTTGCGCAAGAGAGATGTCTACTAGCGGTACTTCTCCCCATGAGGAAAATGCTCAAGAAATTGCACTTCTGAAGGAGCAAATGGCGGAAATGATGCGTATGATGCAACAACTGGTTGTAGGAAGAAGACAGAACCCCTCTGGTTAAAGTTAGGGAGGTCCCTGAACTAAGAATGAAAAATAAGCCCCACCAGTATAGGAGTAGGGCCATAATGTACCGCCCTTGAATCTGGGTATGGACAAGTCAAGAGCCAAGTGGAAACTCTAGCTGAGGAGCTTCGTATCATAGAGGGCTCCAGCGCATATGGAAGCGTTGATCTAGACAATCTGACCAACTTCCCTCAGGTTATTATGCCTCCCAAGTTCAAGGCACTAGAGTTCATCAAGTATAATGGTACAGGAGACCCTTGCGCGCACTTGTGCATGTTCTGTAGGAAGAAGGCTCCCCATGGGGATAATCACCCTCTGCTTTGCCAAATTTTCCTTGATAGTTTGACTGACCCTGCGGCTACATGGTATGCAAGATTGGAAAAGACCTCTAGCTGGAGGGAAATGGCCAACTCTTTCTTGGAATAATACAGGTTCAACACCGAGACAGCTCCCAACTGCACGGTCCTTATGAGAATAAAGAAGAAAAGTGGGGAGTCTTTACGAGAATATGCCCAGAGGTGGCGTGAGCTAGCTGCATAAGTGCAACCCCTATGATGGAAAATGAGATGATCAAATGATTCATTAACAACCTCAAGCCTCCTTATTATGAAAAGATGATTAACACCTAAGTCACTCATTTTGCTAGCCTTATCCCTATTGGGGAGCGCATTGACGAGGGTATTAGGAGCAAAAAGATCATGGAAGCTGAGTCTTTGAGTTCCGTGGTCGAATAACAGGTTAAGAAAATGACTGCCCACAAGACTAAGGAAGTCGATGTTCATATGGTCGATTATGCATTAGAAAGGCCTAAGGGTGTTGCTTCTGCTTATGCAACCCCAACTGCTAGACGTTATCAACAACAGGTTTAGTCTACTCAAGCAACTAATCGAGCCTATAACTAGAGAGGGAGGTTGGGCCCACCTTATCCCTTTAAGAGAGAAAACCGGAAGTACACTCCATTACCCATGCCCATGGCAAATCTTTGCACTTACATGTTGGAAAGGAAGTTAATGATCGCGATGTTTGCAAAGGCCAGAGAAGGACCTCCCCCACCCGGCTTTGATCCGTCCAAGAAATGTGAACACCATTTTAGGGCCGAAGGGCAGAAGAATGCTACTAGTTGATAGTCTGTATCTAGGATCTCATTGACAACAAGTTGATACAGTTCGATAATGCAGCTGCTTCGAATATCATCACCAACCCTTTGCCTCCCCATCAGGAAGGGAATGTGAATGCCATCATCACAGTGGAAGAAACGATGCTAGATTTCTCTTCACTGTCATTCCCATGGAAGGCTATGCTCCAAGCCTTGGTCCAAGAGAGCCACCTTGATCTTGAGGGTATAGGAACCTTGGGATTTGATTGGGGAATCTACTCATTCTATGACAGTGAAGATAGTCATGCCCTGTTTGATTGTAAAGTGCTCCGAGCACAAGTGCAGAGTCTAACCAATTGCGATATCATCTAGATTGAAAGGGAAACTGTGCGAAGAGGTGATTGCATGGCAGCTAGCCTGTGTCCTCTAACCACCCAGTTAGGAACCAGCTACAATGCCATATTAGTTGGGTCAAGGAAGGATTGGGATGAATATCTACAGAAACGCCTTGGTAAGGTTACTTCAGCACCCCCTCTTCAGTAGTCATTGAGGATATGATAGAATCACCTGCGGATTCAGGGTCATTAGATTCAAGAAAAGCGTAAGCCCCACCAGCCATTGAGGGATCCACTCTTCTAGTTCTTGCATTGCCTACAGTCGCAGGGCCAGCTCCATCATCAGTTCAAGAGGGAACCACCATTGTTCTCGCTATCCGAGGTTTTGATCCTCTTATTTTGCAGCCTGCCTTAGGAATCTCGAGGGTACCCACCTCAAAGGCCCTTGAAGTCATTCTGCCAAGTCCGATGGTCATTAATTCAAGAATGTTCTCCATAGCGCCTAATTTGCAAACTCAGGAGGGTGTTATCATTCGCATACCAAAGTCATTCCCTTACGAAGATAGCCATCGTGTCCCCTGGAAATACGATGTGTCCTTAATCTCCACTCGAACTAAAAAAGAGGAGGTCTGCTTTAATATCTCCTCAGGTCTTTCTAGGCTTACTAGGAGCGGCCGCTGCTATACTACGTGATAACCTGATCCTTCCTACTGGAGGTACATAGGCAGCCATCTTGGTTCGGTCACGTCTTAAAAGAAAAATCAGTCAACTTGGCTTGCTTGAATTCCTAGTCAAGATTAGAAAATTAGATGGATCCAACGTCCAAGACAAGATATGAAGACACCTCTGAGATTGCTCTCTATCTACAATATCGCCATGACCTGGTGGTCTGCTCAAGATGTTCTGGCTCATACTAATGGGAAATGTACCTCAATGGGAAAAGGAAAAGATCCGTCTAGAATAGGATGTATCCTTGGAAAAATAAGATATTGATATGCATGGATTTTACATTTATCACTTATTTGTATAATCTTGCATTTTCAAAGCATTTGCTTGCATATTCATTAACATGCCTATATTGTGCCATTCAGTTTCTTTCGTGCATTTTGATACCAAAACATGAAATCTCATCTCATAGATATATCATAAATATCATCATCAACATCTCTCTCCACCATTTCTCAGTTGCTAAGCATGCCTAACATACTAGACTATGCTTTAAGAACTCAAACAAAAACAGGAAGGCCTTACGCAATTACCTAGCAATTTACGAAGGACCTTTCCATACATGGTGGGATACTAACTACATAGCTTATGTGTAGAAACAAAATAAGCAAAAAAGAACACCAGCAAGTCAAACATGGCCCAGGCGATCAGACACGGCCTGGCACAATCTCCTAAAAACCAATACGGAGAATCGGGTCATCATGAGCATGAATGTGAAGTAACCCGGCTGCCATGTGAATGTCGAAGACAGACCAGCTCCCTCTCCATCATGGAATTAGAAGAAGAGCCCTGTCTCACAATGTCTAGCAAAGCCTACAAGGTGCCCACCTCTGTAGTAGCAACTCTCAAAGCCTCCTCCCTTTTAGCCAACTTAGTCTGAAGATGACGGAAGGACAACTGCGTCTCGCTAGGCTCGTCGCCCTCTCGCCCATACTCCATGCTCAAAATGGAATGAATGTAGGCCTTCGCCAATACTAGCTCCAATGCTAAACCATCGATCCTGCTACTAGCCTCAGCCCTACGGCTTCCAATGCGGTCCTTTCCTCATCCCAAGTGTGATCCAAAGCGACAAATCTATGAGTAAGATCTGCAAGCTCATCCTCCAAACCCACAGCTCAAGATCTCAGCTAAAAGGACTCCGTCTTTAAACTTGGAGGGGCTGGCCCCCTCCAATCAAGCTTCGCCTAAAGAGTAGCAAGCTCACTCTCATGTGCACTGCTCATCTCCTTAGTATCCTCCATAAGGGTATCAACTAGCTCCCTGCAATAGCCTCTATCCCTGACGGCCTCCCTTAGGCACTCCTTTAGATCCATAAGGGCCCGCTTAACCCTGATCTCAAACTCCAGAGTATAGTCTCTCAAAACATCAGCCGAAAGTGGCAACTCAACTGAGACTGGTGATGATAAGTCAAACACAAAGCTGAGATCTCTGGTGTCCTGGCACACTTTAAACTCAATAGAAAACCACTCCTGGTCATCCCTAGAACAAAGGGGGTAGTTAATGCTCGACTTACGCACCTCCCAAAACTCAGAGGCACCCTATCATTGCTACATCAATATCCACGAGCCCGTACTCGCAAGTGATAATAGAAAGATTGCTAAGTCGGGGGATGTGCTGGATACCCCCGAACTGTAGCATGGCCATACCCGGAAAGTACCCCATGCACCCCTAGATACCCACCAGTGGAATGCTAAATAAACCAACGCAATGGGTTCACCCCTGCCACCTAATGATACCCCACTTGACTCTTTAGGTCCAATCAGCAGGACTCAGGCTGCACAAGTACCTCAGCCAACCCTCAGTATCCCTAGAAAAAGGAAGATCAAGAACTACAGTAGCCCAGACTCTATTCCTATTCACAAAGCCCACAGGCTGATCCCTAGCAATAACAATCAAGTGGCTACAGAACCACAGCTGTAACATATGAACATAGCAACATGGCCTACCCCTACCGGTCTCTCAACACAAAGACAAGAACCTAATTGTCTCAAAAAGTAGAGTAGGAATGAAAGAGATACCATGAGGTAGGGCATTCACCAGAGGGAGAATGGTAAAGTTGACAGCTCCTGACGATGAAGGAAACATTATCGTACCAAAGAAATCCACCAGGAAGGCCTAGCGCTGGTAGGATGTCCACCGCTCCTCTAAGTCCACAAATTCACCTCGGTAGCCAACAGGGCACTCCAATGAGTGGAACCGATCATACAGGAAATCAAAGGACATACTCCCCCCTATCCCACTGCCATACCAAGTCAGCGCCTCCACGGTGGGCCTCTTGAACCCCAATAGATCAGTGAGTCTCTTATGGTAGCATGGCCGCACCGGTGGAACAAAAATAGTTCTTAGAGGGGTAGAAAGAGAAAGAAAATGATCAGACTCCTCTAGAGTGGGCACCAGATCAATATCTCCAATGGTGACACATCTCAAGACAAGGTCCCAACAAGAGGTAATGTCCTCCAACAAATGCCAATCCAATGAGGTATGAAGAAAAGCAGTAGCATCTCCAAGCTGTTGTCGGATGAATGCCCGATCACCGCAAGAAAAAGAGCTCAACCATCTTCTAAGCTTCTTCTCATAGTATGACTCCCTCTTAAGCTCGACCAAAGGCACTCAACCATCCATGAACAGATCTTGTTAAATCTGACGATCTGATGAGAATCTATGTGAAAAATATGAAAAATAGTGTTTTCTGGACGTTGTGGGTAAAGAAAAGGGTAGAAGAAGACCCCAAAAAATTGCAAACCAGAATGAGCTGGGGCTGGGCTAGACCCAGCCTTTTAAGCACGAGAACCGAGGCGGCAATCCTTGAAGGGCCGCTGACCCTTATGACACGTGCTAGGGCTTTTCAGCGCCCCAGGCACAAACCCTCATGTATTTTGACCACTCCCCCTGGGTTTAGAATGTTTTTGACCACCTTGGAGCAAAAATTCCTCTGTTTCAACACTCGCCATAGTGCGCAGTCGACCTGGTAGTGAACCAGATTGTTAGGAACTCCCACTCGTGCATCCAAGACCACACAAATCCTATACTGGGGCAATTTATCTTTGTGCGTCTTGCTCAGCACCTCCATATATCTTGAACCTCATTTTCTAAATCCCGGTTCACCTAGTTCAGGGGACGGTTCAACCCTAGTAATCAGAGCTCACAACAGAAAGACACTAGAGCCTACTCTCAGCCATGCAGCAGCCTTTTTAGCTTATTTTGAGGATGGAGGGAGTCATTTCCCATAAAGGTAACCCCAAGAAACCCGTCTTTGAATTGATAGCCGTCTCGGGCAATAACGGGAGCAACTAGTGCATACCGCCTCATGGCGCGTCTAAGGAGATCTCGTTCAGAATGTTTACATTCATTACCCATATTTGGTATGGTCTACAAAGTTGAGGCCATTTTTAGCTAGTCCGCAGGCTTAGAACCCCACAAAACCCTAAATTGGGGCAGTTTATTTTGCGCGGTTCCCTCCCCTTGTCCAATATACAATAATGGGTCCGTCCCGCTGAGGATGTGTCTCTCATATTGAGGATCGCATGAAACCCTAAATTGGGGCCATTTATTTCATACGATCTCTCCATCCCCTCTCTTCCCTGTGGGAAAATCATCATTAAAATCCACCAATAAACCCGTGAAAACTGCGGTACAAAACAAGTGAATGTGACATAAGCTGGTTCGAAACCACCATCCACAATGAAAATGCGATAGTGCATACATACGGCAGTAGCCCTTTAAACGGCGACATCCAAAATCATACATGTGAGTCCTACCTGGAGTCATTGTTTCATGCATACGTCGGCAGCCCTATTAAAGGCAATTTTTTATGGTGATAGATTAGCTCCCTAAAGGCGATTTCTTAAGTCCTAATTAGAGGCATTGTTTTTCACATATATCAGCAGCCCTCTCAAAGGCACTTTTCCTAAAGTTATACATCGGCCATTTCAAAGACATTTTCCGAAATCATACATGTAAGACCTAACAAGAGGCATTGTTTAATACATACACCATGAAGCTACAAAGAGATAATATCATACATCAATGCCCACTGTGGGGCATTATAATACACACATGTCTTGGCCTATCAAGAGGCGATACATAATATACATACATAAATGGCCCATCATGGGGCAATGTCTACAAGATACATGAAGAATACAATGCCCACGCAGGGGCTACATCATGCTACAACAAAAGGCTAACCCTACTAAGAATCATCATCCATAAAATACTGGTCACCATCATCATCATCACCATCGCCTGCAAGAGAACCGTCTTGCCATCACACAGCTATCAAGTCACTCAAAAGTTCAAGTTCCTGATCTACAGTGGGTTAACTAGCTGTCGCACCGTATATTCACATCCCATCTTGAGTTTAACTAGTGGCCGTGCCGTACGCCTCACCATCACACAGCTATCAAGTCACTCAAAAGTTCAAGTTCCTGATCTACAGTGGGTTAACTAGCGACCGCACCGTATGCCTCGCCATCACACAGCTATCAAGTCACTCAAAAGTTCAAGTTCCTGATCTACAATGGGTTAACTAGCAGCCGCACCGTATACTCACATTCCATCTCGAGGTTAACTAGTGGCCACGCCTAACCATCACACAATTCTCCTTGTCCAATCCTATTCTGAGACTAACTAGCAGCCACGTCGTACGTCTCACTATTTCCACTATTCCCGATTACCAGGGAAGTCCCCTTACCTGTATCCTGCTTTTTTTTTTTAGCATTTAAATTCGCACATATTTGTGTACCCATATAACACAGACAAAAAGAAAAAATATATATGCATTCCCCTAAGATAGCATGGCATAAATCATGGCAAAAATATATGAATATGAAAATTCCAAGAATAAAATAAGCACTAGCATGCATCTCTTGTAGTATTGCAACTAACATGTTGCAGAAAATTGAAGAGAAGAAGAACGATAGATACTGATCTCAAGTGCAGAAAAGACTGAAACAGCAAACTGAAGCTAAAAAGCCGAACCCGCTAAGTTCGTAGTCGCTCCAGAGAATTTTCTGGAAGTCGGAAGTCAAAGGAAAGGGTAAAATGAGGTCAAATTGAGCCCAAAAGAGGTTTTTATAGACCTTTGGGTGGCTTGGCTGCTCGATGCACCTTTTAGGGCCGCCGGGTCAACCCGGCGCACCTTGAAGGGCTGCCGGTTAGTGTTGACCCAATCAAACCACAAAAAAAGAAAAAGAAAAAGAAAAAGCAGGGGGGGGGGGCTTTTCCTGTCCCAGAGTTCAGAGACATGTTTGGAATATATTTCAGAAGCAGCTGCAGCAGATCGGTCCATACAGGTAAAGTCTGGTCTCGATTCGTGAATAGTCTTCGCATGCAATTTGTGGGCGACAAAATTTGAAATCATGTTCTTTATCCGACTACTTTCGTTGCACTTGATATGTCAAATAAAGAAGGGGCAGCTGTTGATACTGTATTTTGTTCTCCCTCGATTTGCGTGCTGGAGCTCGAAAAATCCAAAAATATTATTTTCTCTCCATGGGGCCGCGAGAACATCTAGATTGACATGGCGCAACCCGTTTGGACACTGGAGCACCCAAATTGCCTTTTTCAGCTAAAATGACCAAAATGCCCCTAGTCAACCCTGGGTTGACTAAAAGTCATATAAAGTCAAAATCCCTTCAAAATATAACTTTTCATAGTTTTACATCAAACCCGAGCTTCTTCGATATTTTTGGCAACTTTGACCAAGTTTGACCTAGTCTGACCTAGAGTTGACCTCGAATGGCCCCCGAAAACCCAAATTTTGATTCGGCACTTAGAACGGGTTGAAACCAATGTCATTACGAAGATTATCAAATTCTTAGTCCAATGACTATTCATGGGTCAAAATCAAAGTTAGAACGGCCAAGATATCATGAAAACTGGGTTAACGCACCGATCGATGAACCACTAACTTCCGATAGCCATAACTTTTGATCTAATCGTTGGATTTTCAAGTTCCATACCTTTTCAAAAATGAGAATTAAAGATATTTGCAGGAGTTTCAAGATCAGCCCAATCCAAAACCTTTTGAAGATGGTGCCCCTTGAAGGGCTGCCGCCTCGTAAAGCGTGTCGGGGCTATAGAAAGGCCCCAAGCACCTCCGAACCCAAAAAGAAAAGGGAACTTCATGGATTTTTGCTCTCTGCCTGAATGTCTTTTACACATTATTCCTCTCCTCCAAACATAAAGAACACATCAAAACCTCTTGATTCCTCTCTTCACCAAAAATACAAGCTATTGTTCCTATACCCAATCTTATTTTCCTTGGTTCATACCTTGGGATTTGGGGTTTATGGGTGTGGATGTAGTTTTTTAGCTACTATCCACACCCCTAACTTTCTAAATCTTTTTCTAGCATTTATCTTGTTCTTTTTTTCTTGAATAACATGATTTATTGCTTTCTTTAGCATGTTTCTTGCTTTATCTTGCTCCTAGCATGTTCTTAGTTTAGATCCATGTTCTTACATGCTTGTTTACATGTCCATGTGTCTTGATCTACATGCTTATGCTTTATGCCATGTTTTCCTATGTTTTGTTCCTCGTTTTGTTCTATGCTCACATGCTTGCATGATGTTGTTGGCTATGCCTTGCTTGGATCTATGTGTTTATGTGTGTATTTCCATACATTATGGCTAGATCCTTGTCTTCACATGCTTGTATGCTCGGATTCATGTTCTTCCATGTTTATGTGCCAGGCTTATACATGTCGATGTGTATGTTTCCATGCCTACTTGTCTTGACCTATGTTTTCACATGCCTATATGCTTGGATCTATGTTCTCTACATGCTATATTCTATCTTCTATGTGCTTGTGCACTCCATGCCATGTTTGTGTGCCTAGACCTAGGCTATGTTTGTCATGCCATGTGCTATTGTAGCCCTTTTGTTCCTTTTATCGCATTTTCTTGTGTTTTGGCCTATTGGTTCGGACTCGATCTAGACCTTATAGTATTTGTTATTGTTGGCCCATATCAAAGGGTTTGGATCATCCTATTTGCATGTCTATGCTTGCTTGCTTCTATGCTTTATGCTCTGTGTTAGCCTCTCCAGTTCTAGGCTTTGCCATGTTTAGTGCCCTTCGTAGGCTTATCCATTTTAGAGGCATCTCCAGATGTTGGGTTGCTCCGTGTGTACCCTTCCCTTTTCTTTTCCGTATGATGTTATGCTTACCATGCTTGTTTGTGCCACCCGTTGGCTTTCTATGCATATTTTCTGCATGAGTCTTGCTTGCTAGTGTGTCGTCCGTGCTTCAACACAATGAAGTTATGGACATTCGATCCAACCCTACATTTGTCCCTCGCGGATACCACCCTTTGTTTGTGATAGGCCAAGAATGTATTAACCCTTTGTGACGAATTAACAAATTAATTAGCCAGGTTAATTAATTAATTAAATTAGCATGCAATACGTGTGGTAGCACAAAAAAATCAACAATTAACTAAAATGCTGCAAAAATTAAATTGACACGGTGATTTGTTTATGAATGGGGAAAACCTATACGACAAAAACCTCCACCAGGTGATTTTAAGGTCACCACTCCCGAGAATTCACTATTATCACAACAAGCGGTTACAAGTAATGGAATCCCAGTACCTTATACCAACCTACAGTTGAACCCTTACCCCAATACCCAATTGGACTTGTTTTGTAGAGACAATCTCTCCTTTTCAATGCATGGCTCCTAGTACATGACTAACCAATTCGATGCATGGATCCCAGTACGCAGCTTACTCACTCACTTGAGAAAGATGTTGGCTGCAAAGTTCTTCAATTCATCACACGATGAAGATCACGAAGCTTCTTGGTCACAAAACCCTACAATGTACAAACACAGCAGCTTCTTCAAGAGAAAGATGAACTAAGGCAAATTCTGTCTCCGGTCACAATTTGCATGAACACAACTTTGCTTCACACTCGCACAACCTTTGACGGCCCTTAAAATAACCCTTATATATGTTTAGGGTTGTGAGAAAAAAAAAAGCCTAAACATATACACACATATTGGATGAAAATCAGAGCTGAAAATCTGTTTTTCATAAACCTGGATAGATCGCTTATCTGTCAAGCTAGCTGTTGAGCATCGGGCTTCAGAAGCTTTTAAACCTCGATAGATACTAGCTGTCGAGATTTAAAATCTAGCACTTCTTCACTTGTTTCTGGGACAGATTTGCATGGCTTTAACACTTGAACTTGAAACCTTGTTCCTTGAAGCATTAAACATATCCTAGATCTACCTAATTACAAGTAAAGTGCGTTTTGTCAAAGGATTAGCCAATTCTAATTTGACATATGTTCCTGACATTAAATCACATATGTCCTAACAGTTTGCTTTCTTGCTTGTTTGCCTTTTGTTTGCTTGCTTTCTTGTTTCTTTTCCTTCCATAGCTTGTCTACTGGTTTCTTGTCTTTGCCTTTGCATGTACACACGTGGAGCGAGAACGCATGGAGCTAAGGCATGGTCTCCCAGGTGGAAGCAAAAAGGGCGAAGACGCAAGCATTTAGATATAAGCCAAGTAGCAATGTTCAGTAGTTTTAGGGGTCTAGCTTCTCCCATTTGGTTATGTAATCTTTTAAAACCCCTTCCTTCCTCCTTCCCTCCTCTCTTAGATGGTTTGTATGAGGTATATCATGCCATGTACAACTCGCCCTCATCTCTAGAGTATGGCGACCCTTGTTTACTTTCCTACACCTATATTTTGGGCCATGCTCTAGGGATGTAGGCATTTACTTTCCCGCTTTGTGTTTTTGCATTATGCATGATGTATGTATATATATACCTGCTCGCCCCTTTTGGTGTGATTGTCACAGTCCATGTCACCTAAGGCAAAGCAATGCCTAATTTCCGCCGTGAAAGTAAGGTGACATGTCGCCAGATTTTGGCCATGAAAATTTGGTACTTTGCCCGAATGCCTTAGGAAAGCATAGATTAGGACCATACCTACTCAAATGCCAAACCTCAAAGCCCCATGCATGCAAAACCCAGAAAGCCAATGCCAAAATCACATTTTTACTGCCAATCTTCGAAAATTAAGGTTTTATCGAAACAAAGGATTGTCCTTGGACAGGCGTTGTGGGGTGCCTAACACCTTCCCCGCGCGTAACCAAACTTCCAAACTGAAGAATCAAGATTTTTTTGCCACCCACATTAGATTAGGAAAAATGTATTTTTTTTCTTAGCCTAGGATTGGTAATAAAATCAACTAGAAATAGGTGACCAATCACACCTTAGAAAAATCCAATGATTAATGGCGACTTCACTTACCTTTAGTAATCACCTAAAATTTGGCCAAGATTCCTGCCTCACCTCCAAAGGTAGATGCCTACATTCCTCCACCGAGAGAGAAAGCACTCGAAGCTCCGCGTGAAACATGCACCAGTCAATCGAGAAGGGCCTCCAATAGGCCCTGCATGCACGGGAGCGTTGCCATGGCGGGTGGTCAAACGAAGGCCCAAGACAGTGGGTTTCCTCTTCGATCGAGGTCGGGCATCGACAACTCCCTCATACAAAGTATTCTATAACAGCATCAAAATTGGTGGGCATATTGAAGTCGTGCCCATCCATGTCGGTCAGGATCAAGGCTCCTCCGGAGAAGGCTTTCTTCATCAAATACGGGCCATCGTAGGTTGGGGCAAACTTTCTTCTGTGATCAAGCATGGCCTGGTTATGCTTTGTCAAGACTAGGTCGCCTTCTTCAAAGACTCTAGGTCTAACTTTCTTGTTTAACGCTCACTCGATGCGGCGTAGGTACAACCGCCTATGGCACATTGCTGTCATGCACTTCTCATCTATCTTGTTCAATTGCCCGTATTAGGAACGGGCCTATTCAGCGTCTGACAGCTCTGTTTGTGACAAGATTCTAAGAGATGGGATCTCTACCTCCGCGGGGAGGATAGCTTCCATGCCATAGACTAAGGAATATAAGGTTGCACCTGTGGAAGTACGAACAGAAGTGCAATAGGCGCACAAGGCAAATGGCAAGAACTCGTGCCAATTCTTATTGGTGTCTGTCATCTTCACCAAGATCTTCTATATGTTCTTGTTGGTGGCTTCCACTGTGCCATTCATCTGAGGACAATAAGGAAACGAAATTCTGTGTTCAATCTTGAACTGTTAACAAAGTTTCTCGATCATTTTCCCATTTAGGTTTTTCCCATTATCGGTAATGAGCTCTCCTAGTATGCCATAGCGGCAAATGATGTTTTGTTTCAAGAATCGAGCCACCACAGCTTGGGTGACGCTTTTGTAGGAAGTGGCTTCCACCCACTTGGTGAAGTAATCAATGGCTATCAAGATATACTCATGCCCATTTGAAGCTTTCGGAATAACGAGATCGATGACGTCCATTCCCCAGGCTAAAAAAGGCCATGGCGCTGCTAGAGAGTGCAAGGGTTGGGGAGGAACATTCTTTCTATTCTGATAGACTTGGCAATGGTGACACGTCTCGACATGCTTGATGCAGCCGCTTTCCATGGTAAGCCAATAGTAACTAGCTCTCATAATCTTTCAGGCCAACAAGGGTCCACTGGCACGGGCTCCAAGCAAGTCTTCATGCATTTCTTCAATCAAATGGTTAGCCTCGGGGACATCTATGCATTGAAGCAAAGTTGTGTCGTCGTTCCTTTTATATAGGACTTCCCCACTCAAGAAGAATTGTCACATCATGCGCCTGATAAACTTCCTATCATTGTCCGTAGCTCTGGACGAGTATTCACCATTCTTGATATAAGCCTTGATATCGTGGTACCATGGCTTTCCATCGATTTCGACTTTGACTTTCATGCATTCCTTGATGTTCATGCAGTAGGCCGGCACTCTGCGGACCTCTATGCGCAATTGTTGCATCTCATCTCCTTCTACCAACTTAACCATGCTAGCTAGGATTGCTAAAGCATCTGCGAACTGATTATGGGTTCGGGGCAAATAAGCAAAGGTAATGTTCTAGAATTTTGGGATTAAATAGCTGACACATTTCTGATACGGAATCAACTTGGTGTCTGATGTGCATGAAATATACAATAAAGTACTCACATATCTACATATTTAGCATTACTTTTATGTTATTTTGTGACTGATTATATAATATCTTTGTGTTGAAGGTAACAAGGGCTTTACATGCAAAGTGGGGCTAGGCCAATTGAATCAAGCCAACTAACATCCAGCCAGGCATGAATTCAAGAGAAGACCAACCCAATTAAATTTAAGTCCAATTGGAGTAAGGAATCAAAGGAAATTTGCACCAAATCCAAGTCCAATTCGGATTAGGATTCCAGCCTGCACATCAGTTAGTATTTTCAGCATAACTTTCGACTTAGATGTCCAATCGAGATGACTCAAGTTGGGCTGGAAAGTTAACTTAAAGGGCTACAAGTTTACCAAAAGCCCAAATTCTAATGTTAAATGGGCCAAAAGAGTCGGTTAGGTGAAGCCTAAAAATCTGGGATTTTCTCCAAACGGGAATTCAACTTGTAATAGGATTCCTTGACCTACTTAAAGGCTCTTTAGGGAAAAATTCAGAGAGGCTAGTGCTAGGGCTGGGGGCTGAACATAGAGAGAGCTACGCCTGTGGCTACCTCTTTGGTTTTCTTCCATAATAGTTTGTTTTATTTTATTTGTCTAGTTTAATGTTTAGTGTTTTATTCTTGTGTTTTATTTCAATTACCATGAGTAGCTAAATATATAATTAGGGTTGAGGATGCAACTTTGTTAAGTAGTACCAATAATATTTATGTGATTTAATTTTTCCCACAATAGTTGTTCTTTAATGATTTAAATTGTTCTTGCTTCATATCAATTGACTAAGATGGGATTCTAGATATGAGTTCAATCATGATTTTCTCATGATTTAGGATTTGTCTTAATTAATTGAATGCTTGGTTTATTAATTCTTGATTATAAAATTGGATATCGCTTGTGATTTGTCTGTCAATGGATACAATTTATGATTTGATTTTTAGAATTGGATATATCTTGTGATTTGTATGGTTATGGATACAATTGATGATTTGATTTTATACGTAAAAAGCAAATAACAACATGCTTTAGATATTTAAATAGACGTTTTAATGATAATATTTTCCATGGTAGCAAGATTGATTTCTAGATTATCATGTAGTGGTTGGGAAAAATTAATGATCATAAATATATGCTGATATGACTTACAAGGCAGATTCCAAAACCTTAATTCCTTTCTCTTGATTGTTTACATCTTTTTATTGCTTTATATCTTTTGCTTAGTTTAACTATTTGCTTAATTTTATTATTTGCTTAGTTTTTTTTAATCATAGAAAAACCAATTTTTATTAAACTAGATTAGGATTAATTTGGTTAAGGTTTAATTAATTTTCCTACGTTCATTCAAGTCCCTGTGGGTTCGACCTCGTTCTTGTCAAACTATACTTCGGTACGGTTCGTACACTTGCGAGTACTTTAAAATTTCACAACAAGTTTTTGGCGCCGTTGCCAGGGACTTGGTTAGGAAAATAAATTAGATCTTAATTGAATTTTTCCTTCTACTTGTTGTAGTTAAAAAAATTTTTCTTAAATAAATAAAAAAAAGATTAAAAAAAAATATTTCTTTCTTTGTGCTTGGTGTATGAGAACTTGGATACGTGATAAAGAAAATCGTCTTGTTAGTTTTTATTATTCTTTCACAATGGGAGAAAAAGGAGATGATTCAAAAACTCTTAGGGAGCTATTCTCACCCATAACCACCAACCCTCTATCTTGCATAGTATTTCCTGCAACCACTGCTGCACATTTTGAGTTGAAGCCACAGATAATCCACCTTCTTCCTACTTTTCATGGATTGGATAGAGAAGATCCTTATATGCATGTGAAGGATTTTCTTGAGATTTGTGCTACTTGTAAGTTCCAGAATTTCACTGATGACTCTGTTCGCTTGCGTTTATTCCCTTTTTCCTTGAAGGATAAGGCAAAAGCATGGCTTAATTCTTTGTCACCTAGATCTATCACTTCATAGGAACTATTGGTCACAAAATTCCTCTCTAAATTTTTCCCAATGGCCAAGACCAATGCTTTGAGAAGAGAAATTGTAGATTTTTATCAGGATGAACAAGAGAAGTTTTATGAAAGTTGGGAGAGATTTAAGGACTTGATCTTAAAGTGTCCTCATCATGGTTTTGAAACATGGAGACTAATACAATATTTTTATAATGGTTTGACTCTGACAAATCGTAACATGATTGAGTCCATGAATGGTGGTGGATTTTTGAGTCTTATGGATGATGAGGCATACAAATTTCTAGAGAATTTATCAGAAAGTTCACAACAATGGGATTTTTCCAATCGTAGAGAGAGATCTGCCCCTGCAGTTAAGAAATGAGGATTGTATGAAGTCAGTGAAGATTTAGACAAAAAAGCTAAGTTGGACAATCTTACTTGTAAGGTTGAAGCCTTAGCTTTAGGTAGAGGAATGAATTCTGCCAATCAAGTTCAAAGTGAAACATGCTCTATTTGTGCAAGTCCTATGCATACAACACAAATGTGTCCTTCCACAATTGGTTACCTTGAATACTATACTGAGCAAGCAAATGCACTGAATAATTATGGAAGGCCACTTGCTAGTCCATTTTCAGAGACATACAATCCAAATTGGAAAAACCATCCTAATTTCTCTTGGAGGCAAAATCAGCCTCCCACAAATGTAGGTGGACAACAAGTGCATCAACAAAGTCAATTTCGTCCTCCTACTCAAGCATATCCTCCCATTCCTCAATCAACACCTCAGTTTGTAGCACCACCAAGACAACAACCATCTTTGGAGGAGTCTCTCAAAACTTTCATGCAATCAACTAGCCAAGCCATTCAAGAGATAAAAAGTTCCACCCATTTGAATACTCAAGCTATTTCAAAGTTGGAAAATCAAGTTGGCCAGTTAGCAACCCAAGTTGGAGAGAGGGAAAAAGGAAAGTTTCCTAGTCAACCCATACCTAACCCAAAAGGACAGTATGCCATCAATGGTTCTTCTAGTTCTACCCATGGACAAGAACACGTTCAGTCTATTACTACCCTTAGGTCTGGTAAGCAAGTTGATAATAAAGTGAAAATGCCAGAAGTGAAGGATGATGAAAATATTGTGTTAAAGGAAAAAGGAACTCATAGTTCACATGATGATCATGGAGAAAAGAAGGACAACCCACCCGCCACTCCAATTCAAGATCTTAGTTCCCCCCTTGATAAGAGGTTTGTTCCTAAAGCTCCATTTCCTCAAAGGTTAATTAGTCCTTAGAAAAGTGCACAATTTGGAGACATTTTAGAGGTTTTTAAGCAAGTGCAAATTAATATTCCATTTCTTGATGCAATTCAGCAAGTTCCTGCTTGTGCTAAGTTTCTAAAAGATCTTGTGACAATGAAGAGAAAGACAAATGTTCCTAAAAAGGCATTTTTGACAGAGCAAGTCAGTTCAATCATTCAGAATAAATATCCAGTGAAATGTAAGGACCCTGGATCTCCTATAATTTCATGCAAGATTGGGGATCGTCTCATTGAGCGAGTTTTGTTAGATTTGGGGGCAAGTGTGAACCTAATGCCATATTCAGTTTATTTACAGCTAGGTTTGGGGGAGCTAAAACCCACAACCATGACACTTCAATTAGCTGATAGGTCTGTGAAAATCCCTAGAGGTATTGTTGAGGACGTGCTGATTAAGGTGAATGCATTCTACTTTCCTGTTGATTTTGTTGTGTTAGACACCGAGCCTGCTCTAAATGCCAATACACAAATCCATATCATTTTAGGTCGCCCTTTCTTAGCCACATCCAATGCTTTGATCAATTGTCGGAGTGGTGTAATGAAGATTTTTTTTGGAAATATGACTATTGAGCTTAATATCTCCCACATAAGTAAACAAGTGCTAGACAATGAGGTTGACATGATTGAGAGTCTAGCCCATGATACTTTCCTACAATCGAGTTATGAGGATCCTCTAGAGGCTTTCTTAAATATTTTTGGTTGCAGTTTTGATATTGAACACTCAATTGAAGAGGTCAATGCATTGTTAGATTTTGTTCCTCTCTTAAGTACTGGTAGTTGGCAACTAAAAGTGATCCCTCTTCCATTTTCTTCATCCCCACCCCCATCTGCTGTGGAACACACCAAAGTTGGAGTTGAAACCATTACCTAACACACTTAAGTATGCCTTTTTAAGTTCTTTTGAGACCTTACCTGTCATTATAGCTTCAGATTTGGATGACCTTAGGGAACGCCAATTGATAAGTGTACTTCAAGAGTATAAGGAAGCTATAGGTTGGTCAATTGCTAATATCAAAGGTATTAGTCCATCTGTGGTTATGCATAGAATTCACTTAGAAGAGAATGCTAAAATTCACGTGAACCGTAGAGACGTCTAAACCCTATTATGCAAGAGGTAGTGAGAGCTGAAGTTTTGAAGCTTTTGGATGTGGGTATTGTCTACCCAATTTCTGATAGTAATTGGGTGAGTCCAGTTCAAGTTGTACCAAAGAAATCTGGCATAACAGTTGTCAAGAATGAGGATGATCAGTTTGTTCCAACTCGTGTGCAAACAGGATGGAGAGTATGCATTGATTACCGTAAGTTGAATGCCATGACAAGAAACGATCATTTTCCTCTTCCTTTTATAGATCAAATGTTGGAAAGGTTAGCTGGTCATGCTTATTATTGTTTTCTTGATGGATATTCTGGATATAATCAAATTCCCATTGCACCAAAAGATCAAGAAAAGACTACCTTCACATGCCCCTTTGGGACATTTGCCTACTGTCACATGCCATTTGGTTTATGTAATGCTCCTGGTACATTTCAAAGGTGCATGATTAGTAATTTTTCTAATATGGTGGGACGATTTTTGGAGGTATTTATGGATGACTTTTCAGTATTTGGGTCCACTTTTGAAGAATTTTTGCACCACCTATCCTTAGTGTTAGTGCGGTGTAAGGAGAAGAATCTTGTTCTTAATTGGGAGAAATGTCATTTTATGGTGAAAAAGGGAATTGTTCTTGGGCATGTCATATCACAAAGTGGTATTGAGGTTGATAAGGCCAAAATAGATTTGATTTCTAACCTTCCACCTCCTCGATCTGTTAAGGAAATTAGATCATTTTTGGGTCATGTAGGATTCTATCGAAGGTTCATCAAGGATTTTAGTAAAATCTCAAGGCCCTTATGCAACTTACTTGCCAAAGATGCCCCTTTTGTGTTTGATGATGAGTGTCTCCATGCATTTAAGAGACTAAAAATTGAGTTGGCTTATGCACCTATCATTCAACCACTGATTGGAAAGTGCCTTTTAAGATTATGTGTGATGCCTCGGATTATGCAATTGGTGCTGTTTTAGGACAGCGGGTTGGAAAGGTTCCCCATGTGATTTATTATGCTAGTAAGACTCTAAATGATGCTAAAATGAACTACTCTACAACAGAGAAGGAGTTGTTAGCAATTGTTTTTGCCTTGGATAAATTTAGGTCCTATTTGTTAGGGTCTAAGGTCTTAATCTGTTCGGATCATGCTACACTGAAGTATCTTTTCTCCAAAAAAGATGCTAAAGCTCAACTTATCCGATGGATTTTACTATTACAAGAATTTGATCTTGAGATTCGAGACAAGAAGGGAACCAAAAATGTAGTAGCTGACCATTTGTCTAGATTAATTGTTGAGCACACTGATGACAATTTACCTATTCTTGAATCTTTCCCTGATGAACAGTTGTTGCATGTATCCCATAGACCTTGGTATGCTGATGTTGCAAACTATCTTGTCATTAATCAAATGCCTTCGCATTGGAATAAACAAGATAGGTCTAAATTTCTGGCTTAGGTTAAGTGTTTCTTTTGTGATGATCCATACTTGTTTAAGTACTATTCTGATCAAATAATTAGAAGATGCATATCTGAGAGTGACCAACAAAATGTTATATCCTTTTGTCATGATCATGCTTGTGGAGGCCACTTTAGTTCAAGAAAGACTGCTGACAAGATTTTGCAATGTGGATTTTATTGGCCTTCCATTTTTCGTGATTCCCATGCATATTGTTCAACCTGTGAGAGATGCCAAAATTTGGGGAGTATTGGAAAAAGAAATATGATGCCATTGAACCCTATTTTGATTGTTGAGGTATTTTATTTTTGGGGTAATGATTTTATGGGTCATTTTCCTAATTCTTTTGGTAACTTATACATCCTTGTTGCTGTTGATTATGTTTCTAAGTGGGTTGAGGCCATTGCATGTAGAACTAATGATCACAAGGTTGTAGTCAAGTTTTTGAGAGAGAATGTGTTTGCACGGTTTGGTACACCACGTGCCATTATTAGTGATGGAGGACAGCACTTTTGCAATAGAGTTTTTGAGCAGCTAATGAAGAAATATGGCATCACTCATAAGGTTTCAACACCTTATCACCCACAGACAAGTGGTCAAGTAGAGATATCTAATAGGGAAATCAAGAGAATATTGGAGAAAACAGTTAGCCCTACTCGAAAAGATTGGTCTTTAAGACTCAATGATGCATTGTGGGCATACCGTACAACATTTAAGACTCCCATTGGAATGTCTACCTATCGAATTGTGTATGGTAAGGCTTGTCACCTCCTTGTTGAGTTAGAGCATAGAGCTTATTGGGCTATTAAGCGGTTGAATTTTGATCTTGACAAAGCAGGTGCTGAAAGGAAACTCCAAATCAATGAGTTAGAGGAAATTCACAATGATGCATACAATTGTGCCAAATCGTATAAGGATCGAATGAAAAGGGTTCATGATAAAAACATCTTGAGAAAATCATTTGAACCTGGTCAGAAAGTTCTTCTTTATGATTCTCGTTTGCATATTTTCCTAGGTAAGTTACGATCTCGATGGACTAGTCCATTCATAGTTCGCACTGTTTATCCTTATGGTGCTATTGAGATTGCAAATCCTAAAAATGGTGATATGTTTAAAGTTAATGACCAACGTTTGAAACCATTTTTAGAACTTGAGCCTTCAGAAGTTGAAGAAGTCCTCTTGGATGATCCTGTTTATCAGGATTGATCCCAGTTGTGTTTATCAGGTTTGCATTTTTTTTTCTTTTCTTTTTCTCTTGTTTATTTTCAACTTCTAGATTAGACTTTGTGTTTATATTCTTGTTTAGTTTTATGCTCTTTTGTCCTGGCTGATATTTGACAAAAATTAAAATTTATAACAATTAGCTTAATCAAGGTACGTCTCCTCCTTCTCCTTACCTTACTTGTTTCTACTTGGTTCTCGTGTTGCATATTAATATTTTACTCTCTTTTTATTCAAGACATATATTTGAGAATATCATTTTTAACATTGAGGACAATGTTTGGTTTAGGTTTGGGGGGGTTGTATATAGATTTCTTTCTTTTTGTTTTGTTTTGTTTAGTTGTGTTAAAAAAAAAAAAAAAAAAAAGAAAAAAAGAAAAAATTCTTTTGCCTAGCTTGAGGTTTATGTTTTGAGTTTGTTATACCACTCTTGCTTAAAGAATTTCATTGCTTTCATGCTCAATTCATTGCACATGCACATAGCCACTTAGACACAACTTGTTGTTGAAGGATAAAAATGATTAGAAAATCTTGATGATAACAATGTGGAGACTGTAACCCCTGTGAGTCTCGAGCCAATCATTATTTTTTGAGGGTTATTTATTGTTTCTAATCTTAAAGTTCATTTGGAAGTGCGCAATATATTTCCCTTGTTGTAGTCTCATTGTTCTTTCTTTTGGCCAAGAAAAAAAAAATGATTTTATGCCACACTTGAATCTTTTGAAGTCATTGATATTGAATGAACTATACTAGTCTTTAAGAGATGAGATTAGACCATTTTTGTCTACTTTGAGCCATATATGTGTTTTTCTTTTTCTTTCTTGATACATTATCGCTGTTCACCCCATTGAGCCTTTTTAATTAGCCTTTCTTTCTTAAAACCCTTATCTATAATGTTTCAAGATGGAATTTGATCAGTTTGTTTCAATGTGGTGGTTTGTGCGAGAATTCAAAGAAAAAGAAAAAGAAATTCAAAGAAGAAAAAAAGAAAAAAAGAAAAAAGAAGGGAAAAGTGTCAAAAAGAAGAAAATAAAAAGGGTTCTCATCAAATTTTGAGAAGTGAAATGGAAGGAAGGAGTACTGCTCTGAAGAAGAAGAGGTGAAAAAAAAATAGTTGAATGGAAATTCCAAAAAGAGTTGACATTCCGATTAATCTTGAAAACACTTCTTATATTTACCTTTACCCATTTTTGTTTCATTCCCTTTACTTTTACCCTACATTACGTCCTAATAAAGTCCTTATTTAATCTTGAAGATTGTGTAGTTCAGATATTGACATGACTGAATAAAAAGTGTGGTATAAATTCTTTTTGGCATCCTTTCATGAGACTACTTGTTCTTTCTTGATTAAGCGTTTTTCATGTGATTTATATGTGAGATGTTTGATTTTGCTTACATTATTCCGCTCACATATATTGTTGAGAGTGTTACACCCCATTTCAGAGTGATTTCATTTGTTGAGTGATAACACCAGAAAGATTTGAGTTGAAGCATACTTTTAAATAGAGATTCAAGTCAATTTTATTCTAAAACTAAGAGTATTTTTGGGTTGGCTACCACTTTTCACTCACATTGAGTTTTGATGGCATGAGAAATTTTTTTAGCATTTGTAGTGTTTTTGAACTTGAACTAATCCTCTTTGTAAAAGGCAATTGAAAAAAAAAATAAAAAATTTTGATTTTATTTTTTTTGTTTATTTTAGTATTCATTCTCAGAATTTTGTGGGTATATTCCCTGCAAACCCTCACGAGACTACAACTCGTCCACTACTGTAAGCTAGGGGTTTAAAGGCTTGTTGCATACACTAAATGCAATCGAAATTTCCAGCGAAAGTCTATTAGGATATTTTCTTTGTTTTGTTTTACTCTTTATCTGTTTTGCTCGAGGACTAGCAAAATGTAGGTTTGGGGCTATTTGATGTGCATAAAATATATACAATAAAGTACTCACATATCTACATATTTAGCTTTACTTTTATGTTATTCTGTGACTGATTATATAATATCTTTGTGTTGCAGGTAACAAGGGCTTTACATGCAAAGTGGGGCTAGGCCAATTGAATTAAGCCAACTTACATCCAGCCAGGCATGAATTCAAGAGAAGACCAATCCAATTAAATTTAAGTCCAATTGGAGTAAAGAATCAAAGGAAATTTGCACAAAATCCAAGTCAATTCGGATTAGGATTCCAGCCAGCACATCAGTTAGTATTTTTGGCATAACATTTGGCTTAGATGTCCAATCGAGATGATTCAAGTTGGGCTGGAAATTTAACTTAAAGGGCTACAATGTTTTAGTTTACCAAAAGCCCGAATTCTGATGTTAAATGGGCCAAAAGAGTTGGTTAGGTGAAGCCTAAAAATCTGGAATTTTCTCCAAACGGGAATTCAACTTGTAATAGGATTCCTTGACCTATTTAAAGGCTCTTTAGGGCAGAATTCAGAGAGGCTAATGCTAGGGCTGGGGGCTGAACGTAAAGAGAGCTGCGGCTATGGCTACCTCTTTGGTTTTCTTCCATAATAGTTAGTTTTATTTTACTTGTCTAGTTTAATGTTTAGTGTTTTATTCTTGTGTTTTATTTCAATTACCATGAGTAGCTAAATTTATAATTAGGGTTGAGGATGAAACCTTGTTAAGGAGTATCAATAATATTTATGTGATTTAATTTTTCCCACAATAGTTGTTCTTTAATGATTTAAATTGTTCTTGCTTCATATCAATTGACTAAGATGGGATTCTAGATATGAGTTCAATCATGTTTTTCTCATGATTTAGGATTTTTCTTAATTAATTGAATGTTTGGTTTATTAATTCTTGATTATAAAGTTGGATATCGCTTGTGATTTGTCTGTCAATGGATACAATTTATGATTTGATTTTTAGAATTGGATATATCTTGTGATTTGTTTGGCTACGGATACAATTGATGATTTGATTTTATACATAAGAAGCGAAGAAGAACATGCTTTAGATATTTAAATAGAAGTTTTAATGATAATATTTTCCATGGTAGCAAGATTGATTTCTAGATTATCATGTCGTGGTTGGGAAAACTTAATGATCATAAATATATGTTGATATGACTTACAAGGCGGATTCCAAAACCTTAATTCCTTTCTCTTGATTGTTTACATCTTTTTATTACTTTATATCTTTTGCTTACTTTAACTATTTGCTTAATTTTATTATTTGCTTAGTTTTTTTTAATCTTAGAAAAACCAATTTTTATTAAACTAGATTAGGATTAATTTGGTTAAGGTTTAATTAATTTTCCTACATTCATTCAAGCCCCTGTGGGTTCGACCTCGTTCTTGTCAAACTATACTTCGGTACGGTTCGTACACTTGCGAGTACTTTAAAATTTCACAATAGTGTCTCAGGCTTGCCACTTTCCCTCTATTTAGGAGATGATCAATAGGGAATCTCCAAAGATGCTTAAATCATACGTGTCGAAATCTAAGGCAACTTGTAGGCCCACTATGCACGCCTTGTACTCTGTGACGTTGTTCGTGCAATCAAAATTCAGCTTGACTGAAATAGGGATTTGCTGGCCTTTCGGGGATACTAGAACTACTCCCACTCCATTTCCAATGCTATTGGCAACTCCATCAAAATAAAGCTTCCAACGCCACGGTTCTACATTGCTGGGTTCTGGCTCTATTGCCAAAACATCCTCATTTGGGAAGAGGGATTCTAAGAAATTGGGATCGTTTAATGGCTCGTCTACTAGGTAATCGACTATGTTCTGGCCGTTGGCCTTTCGCACCACAAACAAAATATTGAACTCAGATAGCAACATCCACCAACAGGAATCCTCCCTGTGAGGGCAGCCTTTTCAAAGATATACTTGATGGTGTCCATGTGGGAAATCAATTGTGTGTTGAAGTAAAGCATGTACTACTGTAACTTTTGTAAGGCCCATGCTAGGATGCAACATGTCTTCTCGATGGCGATGTAATTGACCTCACAACTAGTGAACTTCTTACTTAGGTAGTAAATTGCCTTCTCTTTTTGATCGAGTTCATTTAGCTGGCCTAACATGCAACCCATGGATGCTTCTTGCACTGCTACATAAAGAATCAACGGATGTCCCGGCGTCAAAGGAACCAGAATAGGAGGGTTCAACAAATATCGCTTAATCCTGTCAAAGGCCACTTGACACTCATCTATCCATTCTATCTTCGTATCCTTTCTTAAGAGCTTGAACAAAGGATCGCATGTGAAGGTTAACTACGCTATGAAGTGGGCCATGTAATTGATCCTTACAAAGAAGCTTCGAACTTGTTTCTTAGTTTTCGGCGCAGGCATGTCCTTGATGGCCTGGACTTTTGCTGGGTCCACTTCAATTCCTCTCTAGCTGACTATGAAACTGAGCAATTTCCCTCAACTGGCTCCGAAGATGCACTTGTTAAAGTTAAGCCTTAACTTGTACTTGATGAGGCACTTGAATAGCTTTCTTAAATCTATCAAATGATCTGTAGGAGTGGATTTGGCAATCATACGTCCACATAGACTTCAATCTCCGTATGCATCATATCATGGAACAAGGTTATCATGGCTCGCTAATAGGTCGCCCCAACATTCTTCAAGCCAAATGGCATGACGTTGTAGGTGTAAGTTCCCTAATGGCTGGTGAATGCTGTCTTGGCTTTGTCCTCTTCAGCCATCTTAATCTAATTATAACCCAAGAATCCATCTATAAAGGAGAAGAACATGTTGGTCACGGTGTTATTGATCAAGGTATCTATATATGGTAGGGGAATATTATCCTTCAGGCTGGCCCGATTCAAATCTCTATAATCGACGCATATACATACTTTCCCATCTTTCTTTGACATAAGAACAATGTTAGCAACCTAATCTAAGTAGGCTCTGGCGGTAAGAAAGCTGGCTTTCAACTACTTTTCTACTTTTTCTTTAATTTTCAAGATAATCTCTGTCTTCATCCTTCAGAGAGCTTGCCGCACTGAGGAGCATTCGAATTTAACTAGGATCCTATGGATGAAATTCTCAATATCCAATCCTGGCATATCTTGATAGGACCAAGCAAAGATTTCCTTGAATTCTTTCTGTAGAGCTATAAGCTTGTCTTTCATGTCTTTAGGAAAGTTTACCCCAATCTTGACGGGTTTTTCTGTCTCACCTTCATCGGCTAGGTTTATCACCTCTATCTCTTCTATATTGGGCTTGGACCATTCGCTCTCTCTGTTCAGAGCTTCTAGGATGTCTCGAGGTAATTTCGAGAACTCTTCCATTCCTTCAACATCGTGATCCAACTTTATTATCTCATTCACATCATCCACACCCTCGTTATGGCAAAGGGATAATGTACTTGTTTGGGAATCAGAACAGATCATATAGAGCAAAACATATACAGAGAAACATAAGTTAATTTGCACACACATATTCATAGGAAAGCAAATAAAGACAGATGCAAGAATTTTCCTGAATAATACGCTGAATATTTCATTAATGGATTATAGGTAGGGGGAAAACAAATTTCATGCCTGATAATGATAAAAGGGAAATGCTCTTTTTTTTTTTTTTTTTTTCCTGGGAAAACAAACTGGGGAAATGAACAAGAAGTACAAATAAAGCAAGAAATGATGTAAGCATGCAAAACAAACTAGATATGCTATTCTAACCCTATCGAATGATCGGGAGGCCCAATCATTTGATGTTGGAATACTCCTTACTCAGCCGGTGCAACCACAAAGCAAGGCTCTCGCCTGGCATCCCTAGTTGGATAATAGAAGTCGGATTATCTTCGAGAGTCACAGAGAACTCTTCGGGACAGAGTGGAATAATGCAAGCCAGATCGAGCTCTTCTTTTTCCAATTCCTTGAAAGGTTCTATCATAATGACCTTGGTTGGAGACAGAAATGTGGTTTTGATATCGTGAATAGACATTCCTAAAGTGTCACACTTCCTCTTCTTTTCTCTAGAAGCTTGAAAGAGTTCTTCATGAGTGGGTTCGTACCCCAAACTGAATCTTCCTTTGTTATCTGAGAGTTCAATGAGAGCAAGGCTCCCACATCCCCTTGGCCTAGTTGATACCCAAACTTAAGCATTTCCTTCGCGGCCATTAGAACTACTGCGGGCCAACTGGACTTAAGCTCTAAAGCATTGTGAATCATGGAAACTAGCTCGAAGCTATGGAATGACGCCTCTGGAAAAGCATTATCATCGATGTAAAGGATAGATGTCTCTTGGAAGATAGTCATGGGTATAACAATCTCTACCCCTCAAGGTTTGTGGCTAAGGTTTTCTCTCTGAAGCACTCCTCAACATATGTGGGTAATGTGGGTATATATAGTGTGGGTACAAAAAGTGTGTATCAGATAGGACAATCGGGCAAAACAGAATATTTCATGGGTATCTCACGGGAATGCCTTACCCACGAGACACTCGCGAAAACTAGCTGTTTCCATCCTCTCCTGACTCTTCGCATTCTAGTCATGTGCAAGGCACATGCTTCACTTCGCGGGTCGCTTAGTCGCGACCTACCCGCGAAAACACTTCAGTCTTCAATTTGCCTTGGTCTTCACACACACTCTCTCTCACACAACCCTTACAATGAAATCCCACATAAAATACAGGGTATAAAAGATTGAACATAATTACAATCAAATTTGGCACGAAATAAAAGCCAACAAAACACATAGTTGTATATTACAACTTTACAATCTCCCCCTTTGGCTATTCCGTGACAAAACCCCTAAAACAGACTCTAGACTTAAACGTGAGTTTGGGAATAGTGGCAACACTCACTCACGCCTAGTCTATACAGGTAACCTGAAACAAGGTACGTACATGACAAGTAACCTGAAACACTCGCACACATACAAAACTTTTGTTAAGCTTATGACAAGTTGAATACAAGGTACGTACATGAGCAAGTAAAGTGCGATCAAGTTCATAAACACTATAAAACATATAAGCATGTCTTGATCAAACAAGGTCAGTCATTAAAGAATGACTACAATGAACATTTACCTAGTAAATGCTCATCCGGACATGCAAAGCAATAAAGCGCAATCGCAATGATCAATTGCATGTCCAACACACAACCAATGCAGAATACATGAAGTATATGCATCTAGGATACAAGATCTTACTAGGGTACAAGTGTGAGGTAATTAAGATAGTTTTGCAACATCTAAAAGTATGAAAAAATTGCTACAAAAGCAATGAGATCAACACAAGTACTGAATATAAACTGAAATATAAAAACAAAGTACTTAAGCTTTAAAAGAAAGCAATAAAAGCAACTGTAAACAAACAGCAGCTACTAGCTACTCCTCCCCCTATCACTACACTCCCTCTTTTTGTCATGGAATAGCTATTCTCCATGTTCTTCTAGCTTCCTTTGAATTTGGTTCAACTGAGTCTGGAGAGATGTGAACTTTGTGTCGAAGCGAATGTGCTGGGAGTGCATTATGGTAGCTAATCCAGATATTTTGGTATTAATCTCTTGAAGTGCAGCCATGATGTTGTCTAGCTATTCATCATAGGCATGGGAGGTAGGGCTTGAACTTCTCGGAGTAGCATGACTTTCTTGCTTGGTAATCTTTTTGGTGTGACTCATACTGGCATGGAGTGTGCGGATGTTAATAGGACTTGGCCGAGGATATGGATGCTCATCTTCCGAGGGATGCACGCCTTTGAGCTTCAAAATCTTTGAGATAGGGTGGCAGAAAGGAAGACAATTCCTTGAAGCAATCCGTTCAATCGTTTTTGCCAAGATGTGAAAAATATGAGAACACACATCAATCTCCTCATCAGTGATCAAATCATGCAAGAATAATGCTCGAACAAGATTCGTGTACCCGATTCTTGATAAAGGATAGAGATTGCTAAACATGATCGTAATGAGTAGCCTCAACTCGGGAGACAAAGATGTCGCACTTACTAACTTCCCACTGGATGCGAACTCCAAATTATCTCCTAAAGCTTCTAGAAGAACCTTCTTATCCGGATTCAACTCATCATATACCGGTGGTGTAGGGAATATTGGCCAATTAATATGTAGGATCTCCGCCAGATACACTGGTGTTACTGAGAAACTCTTTCCTCTAGCCCAATATTTCAGCTCCTCTCCTTCAACAATGGCATTGGCATAGAACTCTTTCACCAAGTTCTCGTATGCATCATCAAGATTGGAGAGGAGAAAGTTCCAATCCTTGGTGACAAACCATTTAGGAATATTGGTGTCAAGGAGAGATGGCTGATCAACGGCCCTTTCAACCAACAATGGAGCCTCTCGAAAATAGGTTGCATAATTCTGAAATGCAGCATAGGATCTAAACTTTTCAGGTTCAAAAACTCCTATTGATGATCGAGTCCTTTTTGGCCTTGGTGAAAGATTATCAACATCAATTACAAGCTTTTTTCCTTTGTTACTGCCTCCTTTCACAACTGAGGTCTTGAATGGAGACATCTACACACATAATTACCAAGGAAGAGAAAAACAAGTGTAATAACCCAAAATAGACCACAAAACTTGATAAGATTCAAGTTAGTCCAAAATATAAGTGAAGATACTTAAAACAGAACACAACAAACTTAAAATAGGACAAAACACGGTTAAAACAACATGCTTAAAGTGATAGATCATGTGAACATTAGCAAAATGCAGGAAAATAGCAACTGTGCATGTGTGTGCATGTGCTATGCATGTGTGTGCATGAGGTGATGCATGGTGTGTGCCTAAAGGGTGCCTAGTGTGTGCCTAGGTGGTGCATGGTATGGCATTGAGGCACAAATTGGGCAAAGTGTGTAAAACACACCCATTGACCAAAACATGTCAAGCATGTTCAATCAAGAGTAATCCCAAGCAATGGAACTCATTTGAGTCCAAATCAACACAAAAATGCCACTTGAGCATTTTGTCAAACACAAAGCACGCAACACTACAAAACACCAATGGACAATGTATGAACACATGTAAAAATGCCTTAATACATGATTAAAATGCCACAAAGGGCCAACACAAATACACACAAACCAAATGGGAGTCATCCCAATCAAAATTTTGAAAAAAATTGGGTGAAAGTAAAGAATCCCAACCCTTTTTCGAAAAAATCCCCATATTTAAAAACCTAAGATAATTTCTGCATAATCGAAGTGGAAAGGATGAAAAGAATGTCAAGAACATACCTTTGAGATTGATTTTGTAGAGATTTGCTTGAAAGTGATGGGGTTTTGAATGAAAAATAGTTTTGGGTTGAGAGGGGTTCGAGAGAGGCAATGCGAGGGAAATGAGAGTGTTTATAAAACAAAAAACATGCATTTTTCTCGGGTTAGGCAGTCGCGAAAACACCACTGAAGCACAAAAGCTTTCGTGAGAAGCTTTTGGTCATGAAACAGTCGTGAGATAGTCGCAATAGCCTCTGTATGAATTGAAAAAATTCCAGATTTAGCCCAAAAACATTTTGCGAGAAAGGTTTAATCATGAAATACTCAAGAGATAGTCGCGAGACTCTCTGTATGAAATTGGAAAATTTTTTATTTCCCTTAAGTTGTTTTTGCGGGAAGCTCTAAGTCACAAGCTTCTCTCGAAACTGTCTCTGAACCAGTTTTTGAAGAAAAACGCTAAATGCATTTTGAACAAAAACTAAAAACACAAAAGTATAAAATCACGTTCAAAAACATATAAAACACTCAAAAATCTTTTTGGGTTTGATTGGCAAGCACTTGAGCATACACATCACATTTGAACATGTACAATCACACAAATGAAATAAGCATTATTTGAACAAAGTCTTGTGTGTTGTGGGTGAGTATCAAATGTGGAAAAGTCCTTAGACCAGAGTGAAGCTTCAATGATCAATTCAATCAAGTCATACACAAGTGGTACTAAGTCAAGTGGTCTATCTCAATTATAGAAATGAACATATATGACCTCCCACAAGAGAATGATTACAAATCATAGAAGCTTTTCATTTGGCTTCTGCACAAATCATAACATTTGATCTTTTTGAACAATACATCTCATTTTTGAGATCAGTGCTTCAAATTTTTGATATTTCAACATTGAGAGATAGCCTTTGGCTTTTTGAGCACCATACATTTCAAATTAAAATGTTGCTTTCCCTTTTTCCTAGTAAAATACTAGTATGTGCGATGGCTTTTGCAGCTCATTATCTCTTTTCATTTTGAGATTTACATTTGTTGAGCTCTTTAAGCAAAAACATAAAAATAAAGGTGGGAAGAGATATAGGCACAAGTCTATGCATGTATCAAGACCAACAAAACTATTGACCAATCATTCATGACAAGCTTGAAGATCTATTTACAACAATCACACATAGTTTTTAAGATTTTTCCCATAAAGATATATGTGCATACATAACAAGCTAAGCTCGTAAATGCACTACGCCATTAGTATGAAGGTACTAGGCCAAACTCACATGTGATATACACAACACAAGCGATCAACCTTTTTTGAGATTTTTCAATTTTTATAGGTTTTTGAAATTTTGAACACACTAAAAAACAGAACAAGTAAGGTAAGAACAACAAAAACAAGTACAAACCAAAACTTGTAAAAGAAACATGATCTATCTAAACATGTGAGACCTATACAACAAGTATGCAACAATGAACAAAATAGGGTCACACAAGAGATAGAGTTCAAGGAATGATACCGACACCAATGGTCTTATGCAAAGACTCAAACCTCGGACCATCAAGAGGTTTAGTATATATGTCTGCCTTCTGGTTGTCAGTGTTGATGAACTCTAAATACACAATCTTTTCCTCCACCAAATCTCGAATGAAGTGGTACCGGATCTCGATATGCTTTGATTTTGAGTGTTGAACTGGATTTTTTGACAAATTTATGGCACTCGTATTATCACAGAACACACATATAGTGTCTTGAGTAATTCCATAATTATGTAGAAGCTTCTTCATCCATAATAATTGTGCACAACAACTCGCCGCTGCAATGTACTCAGCTTTAGGCGTTGATAGAGAAACTGAATTTTGCTTTTTGCTCGTCCACGACACCAAGTTATTTCCAAGATAGAAACAACCACCGGAAGTGCTCTTCCTATCATCAATGCACCCGGCCCAATCAACATCCAAATACCCAGCTAAGCACTATTCGAGTCTCTTGAATACCAAATTCCATAATCAGATGTGCCATTGATGTAGCGGATAATTAGTTTGACTGGTGTCAAGTGTGATTCTTTGGGTGCTACCTGAAATCGAGCACATACTCCTACTTTGAAAGCGATGTCTAGTTTACTCGCAGTGAGATAGAGAAGACTACCGATCATGCTTCGATAAAGTGTTGGATCCACTTCTACACCGACTGCATCACGACTTAGTTTTGCTAAGAAACTCATGGGAGTGGAAGTATGTTTCTTAGAGTGTAGGCCGGACCTCTTTACATGATTTTTGGCATATTTTTCTTGAGAGATAAATATCTCATCTTTCCGTTGTTTCACTTGAAGCCCTAGAAACTAGTTTTGCTCCCCCACCATGCTCATCTCAAACTGCCTTTTCATTTCTTCTGAAAATTCATGAGTTAGGTGATCGATTGTGGTTACGAAGACAATGTCATCCACATATACTTGAGCAACAAGGAGAGATCTCTCATCTCTTTTGACAAACAGGGTTCAATCGGCTTGACCTCTCTTAAAACCATGATCCAAGAGGTATGTGGTGAGACGATCATACCAAGCTCTTGGTGCTTGTTTCAGCCCATATAATACCTTCTTCAGCCTTAACACACGGTCCAGAAAGTGAGGGTCATGAAACCCCTTTGGTTGCTCAACAAACACTTCTTTGTTTAAAAACCCGTTCAAGAATGCATTCTTCACATTCATTTGGTATAACTTGAAGTTCATAATGCATGCTATGGAGAGAAGAATTCAGATTGACTCTAGTCTTGCAACTGGAGCAAATGACTCATCAAAATCTATGCCTTCAACTTGAGTATATCCTTAAGCCACCAATCTAGATTTGTTTTGGACAACTTCACCATCTTCATCGGTCTTGTTCTTGAAGATCCACTTGGTGCCGATTACATGTGTATCCTTGGGCCTTGGTACCAACTCCCATACATCATTTCTAACAAATTAATGCAACTCTTGGTGCATGGACTCTACCCAATTCTCATATTTCAAGCCTTCCTCCACTTTCTTGGGTTCAAATTGAGCAAGATAACAGTTGTACGTCTCATGATTCACACTACAGACTTGTCCTTTTCTCAAACGAAGTCCTTGATCTACATCACCAATGATATTGCTTGAGGGATGATTGAGAGTTACCTTTGACAATGGTCTCTTGGAAGTGGAAGGTTACTCATCACGAGAGATTGGAGGTTGAACATCCGGAGGGGTGAGTAGGCTTGAAGCTCCTTGTGTTGATCTAGTCTCTCTTCTTGATATGGGAGGTGTAGACTCTTTTTCTAGCGATTCTTTCTCAACATCATCACCTTGAGACATGTTGTCATCACCCTCATTCTTCTTAAGGTTTGGTCCTCCACCATCATCATCAATATCCTTTTCAGAGATGGTGTCATCGATGACCACATTTATCGATTCCATCACTGTCTTAATGCGCTTATTGTACACTCTACATGCTCGGCTATTTGTGGAGTAGCCTAGGAATATCCCTTCATCATTCTTTGCATCAAATTTTCCAAGATTCCCCCTATCATTGAGAATGTAACATTTACTTCCAAATATTCAGAAATATTTCACCTTCGGTTTCTTTTCTCTCCAAATTTCATACGGTGTTTTCTTTGTTCTTGCTCGGAAGTAAATTCTATTCCCAATGTGACACGAAGTATTCACTGCTTCAGACCAAAACTTTTGAGGAATGTTTTTGTTGAGTAACATTACTCTTGCCATCTCTTGGATCACCCGGTTCTTTCTTTCAACCACCCCATTCTATTGTGGAGTCTTTGGAGCTGAAAATTCCTTCTTGATATCGCGTTCATTGCAAAATACTTCAAACTTTGCATTTTCAAACTCCTTCCCATGATCACTTCTGATTTTGACTATGGGAACTCCCTTTTCATTCTGCAGCCTCTTGCATAACCTTTCCATCTTGTCACATGCTTCCGACTTCTCTCTAAGGAATTCCACCCAAGTGTATCTCGAGAAATCGTCAACTACCACCATAATATAGCACTTTCCACCCATGCTTTCTGTTCTCGTTAGACCCATTAGATCCACATGTAGTAACTCCAAAGGGCGAGAAGTAGTAAATACATTTACTTTAGGGTGGGTTAACTTTGTTTGTTTTCCCAATTGACATGGACCACAAACATTCTTCTCAATTTTCCCAAACTTTTGGTAAACCTACCGCTGCTTCAAGCTTTGAGACTTTTGCCACTTGCTTGTAATTAGCATGTCCAAGGCGTTGATGCCATAACGCCAAAAGATTCACTCGAGCACTTTGACATGCTATGCTTGGTTTAGGAATAACCCCATAACAATTGTCAGTGGTCCTAAGTCCCTTCAAAACTTGAACACCTTCTTCATTTAGGATTAGACACCCTTTCTTTGAAAATTGGACTAAGAAGTCTTCATCGCATATTTGAGTGATACTCAGCAAGTTCACTTTCAATCATTTAATGTACAGTACATCAGTCAATAAAGGCAATCCCGAAACATCAACAGTTCCCTTTCCAAGAACCTGTGAGTGACTACCATCTCCAAATGTCACAAAGCCATCTTCCTTCTCTTTAAGAGTTTTGAACAAGGATTTATCTCCAGTCATATGCCTTGAACAACCGCTGTCAAGATACCACAAACATGAATTAAACACTTTAAATGCAGTACGAACAAAAGGACAAGCATGAGATAGGCATTCTTGACCATCAAAGCAAGACTCATCTTTCTTTACCTCATTCATAGATGAGTGAAGCTTTCTTTTCAGACAGTCAAGTTTATCACACAAATGTCTATTCCTTCTCTTATATTTATCAATTAAGGAATTTGACTCACACAAGCTATTATGAATATCGTGATTCCTATGAACTAATGATTTCAACATGTGTATAAAGATTCTAGCATGTTTCTTTGATTTGAATAACTCTAAAAGCTCATTACTAGGACAGTCTCCAAATATGCTCATAGAGTCATTATCACAAACACCTTTGCTACACTTCATGTTAGCCTCTGCCATATCACTTTCCATAGCAAACCAAGGGGTCTAGGATCACACTCAGATATTAAAACCACAACGAGTGTACCCACTCTGATACCAATTGAAAGCTCGAAAATGTGTTAAAAACACAAAAGCTGTTTAGACCCCCAAATTAAAATAATGGCTCGATTGATTTTACTCTAACTTAATACTAAGTGCGGAATAGAGTAAATGTGAGTGAATAAACAAACAAACTACTCTAACCCATAATCATTATAACACAGCAATAAAATGAAAGCTAAAAGAGTAGGGAAGAAGAATGCAAACACAAGATAACACGCCGATGTTTTATCGAAGAGGAAACCGAAGAACTCGGCAAAAAACCTCTATGCCACCCTCCAAGCGGTAATCGATCCACTAGACAATCAGTTGGGATACATGGGTTAGTAAGAGACCCTCCAAGCCTAATCTGCCCGATTCACCTAAGCCCTCCAAGCTCCTACTCCAATAAGGCTTCTCGGAACCGTGTCTTGTCTAGCTCTCCGGATCCTGCAATATACCCGATTGCATCCTCCAAAGCCTGGCTTCTTCCAATGCTTCCCAGCAGCACCAAAACCTTACTTGACACTCTAAAAGGGTGTGGTAAGTGTTTGTGCTATCAACCTCTCAATGGTATGGAAATGGAGATGTAGGAGTTGAGAAAAATCCACAAGCAATTATATAGAGAATTGTGGGTATAACAGTCTCTAACTCTCAAGGTTTATGGCCAGAGTTTTCTCTCTGAAGAACTCCTTAACATATGTGGGTAATGTGGGTATATATAGTGTGGGTACAAAAAGTGTGCATCAGATAGGACAATCTGGCAAAATAGAATGTTTCGCAGGTATCTCGCGAGAAAGCCATACCGCTAGACACTCGTAAAAACTAGCTGTCTCCATCCTGTCCTGACTCTTCGCATTCCAGTCATGTGCAGGGCACATGCTTCACTTCACGGGATGCTTAGTCGCAAGCTACCCACGAAAACACTTCAGGCTTCAATTTGCCTTGGCCTTCACACACTCTCTCTCTCTCTCTCGCACAATCCTTACAATGAAATCCCACATAAAATACAGGGTACAAAAGATTGAACACAATTACAATCAAATTTGGCACGAAATAAAAGCCAACAAAATACATAGTTGAAACTTACAACTTTACAATCTCCCCCTTTGGAAATTCCGAGACAAAACCCCTAAAACAAACTCTAGACTTAAACGTGAATTTGGGAACAGTGGCAAAACTCACTCACACCTAGTTTAGAAGTTGTGAAGCACTTGCACGTATATACCTGTAACCTAAAACACTCGCACACAAACAAAACTTTCATTAAGCTTATGACAAGTTGAATACAAGGTACATACATGAGCAAGTAAAGTGCGATCAAGTTCATAAACACTATAAAACATATAAGAATATCTTGATCAAACAAGGTCAATCATTAAAGAATGACTACAATGAACATTTACCTAGTAAATGCTCACTCGGACATGCAGAGCAATAAAGCGCAATCGCAATGATCAATTGCATGTCCAACACACAACCAAGGCAGAATACATGAAGTATATGCATCTAGGATACAAGATCCTGCTAGGGTACAAGTGTGAGGTACTTAAGATAGTTTTGCAACATCTAAAAGTATGAAAAAATTGCAACAAAAGCAATGAGATAAACACAAGTACAGAATATAAACTGAAATATAAAAACAAAGTACTTAAGCTTTAAAAGAAAGCAATAAAAGCAACTGTAAACGAACAACAGCCACTAGCTACTCCTTCCCCTATCACTACACTCCCCCTATCAACGACACCATCTCCCCCTTTTTGTCATGGAATAGCTATTCTCCATGTTCTTCTAGCTTCCTTTGAATTTGGTCCAACTGAGTCAGGAGAGGTGTCAACTTTGTGTCGAAGCGAATGTGCTGGGAGTGCATGATGGTAGCTAATCCGGATATTTTGGTATTAATCTCTTGAAGTGTAGCCATGATGTTGTCTAGCTGTTCATCATAGGTATGGGAGATAGGGCTTGAACTTCCCAGAGCAGCATGACTTTCTTGCTTGTTACTCTTTTTGGAGTGACTCATATTGGCATGGAGTGTGCGGATGTTAATAGGACTTGGCTGAGGATATGGATGCTCATCTTCCGAGGGATGCACGCCTTTGAGCTTCAAAATCTTTGAGATAAGGTGGTAGAAAGGAAGACAGTTCCTTGAAGCAGTTTGTTCAACCGTTTTTGCCAAGATGTGAAAAATATGAGAACACACATCAATCTCCTCATCAGTGACCAGATCATTCAAGAATAATGCTCGATCGAGATTCATGTACCCAGTGCTTGATAAAGGATAGAGATTCCTAAACATGATCATCATGAGTAGCCTCAACTCGGGAGATAGAGATGCCACACTTATTGACTTCCCATTGGATGTGAACTCCAAATTATCTCCTAAAGCTTCTAGAAGAACCTTCTCATCCGGATTCAGCTCATCATACACCGATGGTGTAGGGAATATTAGCCAGTTAATATGTAGGATCTCTGCCAGATACACTGGTGTTACTAAGAAACTCTTTCCTCTAACCCAACATTTCAGCTCCTCTCCTTCAACAATGGCATTGGCATAGGACTCTTTCACCAAGTTCTCGTATGCATCATCAAGATTGGAGAGGAGATAGTTCCAATCCTTGGTGGCAAACCAATTGGGAATATTGGTGTCAAGGAGAGATGGCTGATCAACAGCCCTTTCAACCAACAATGGAGCCTCTCGAAAATAGGTTGCATAATTCTGAAATGCAGCATAGGATCTGAACTTTTCAGGTTTAAAAACTTCTATTGATGATCGAGTCCTTTTTGGCCTTGGCGAAGGATCATCAACACTAATTACAGGCTCTTTTCCTTTGTTGCTGCCTCCTTTCACAGCTAAGGTCTTGAATGAAGACATCTGCACACACAATTACCAAGCAAGAGAAAAACAAGTGCAATAACACAAAATAGACCACAAAACTTGATTAGATTCAAGTTAGTCCAAAATATAAGTAAAGATACTTAAAACAGAACACAACAAAGTTAAAATAAGACAAAACACAGTTAAAACAACATGCTTAAAGTGATAGATTATGTGAACATTAGAAAAATGCAGGAAAATAGCAACTGTGCATATGTGTGCATGAGGTGATGCATGGTGTGTTCCTAGTGGGTGCCTAGTGTGTGCCTAGGTGGTGCATGGTATGGCATTGAGGCACAAATTGGGAAAATTGTGTAAAACACACACGCATTGACCAAAGCATGTCAAGCATGTTCAATCAAGAGTAAACCCAAGCAATGGAACTCGTTTGAGTCCAAATCAACACAAAAATGCCACTAAAACATTTTGTCAAACACAAAGCATGCGACACTGCAAAACACCAATGGACAATGCATGAACACATGTAAAAATGCCTTTATACATGATTAAAATGCCACAAGGGGACAACACAAATACACACAAACCAAATGGGACTCAGTCCAATCAAAATTTTGAAAAAAAATTTGTGAAAGTAAAGAATCCCAACCCTTTTTCAAAAAAATCACCATATTTAAAAACCTAAGATAATTTCTACATAATCGAAGTGGAAAAGATGAAAATAATGTTGAGAACATACCTTTGAGATTGATTTTGCAGAGATTTTCTTGAAAGTGATGGGGTTTTGAGTGAAAAAAAGTTTTGGGTTGAAAGGGGATTAAGAGAGGCAAGGCGAGGGAAATGAGAGTGTTTTTGAAAATTTGTCACATCTACCTTATAAAACTGAAAACATGCGTTTTTCATAGGTTAGGTAGTCGCGAAAAACACCATTGAATCACAAAAGCTTTTGCGAGAAGCTTTTAGTCACGAAACAATCGGGAGACAATCGCAATAGCCTCTGTATGAATTGAAAAAATTCTAGATTTTGCCCAAAAAACATTTTACGAGAAAGGTTTAATCGTGAAATACTCGTGAAACTCTCTGTATGAAATTGGAAAAAAATTTATTTCCCTTAAGTTGTTTTCGCAGGAATCTCTAAGTCGCAGGCTTCTCGCGAAACTGCCTCTGAACCAGTTTTTAAAGAAAAACACTAAAAGCATTTTGAACAAAAACTAAAAACACAAAAGTATAAAATTACGTTCAAAATCATATAAAACACTCAAAAATCTTTTTGGGTTTGATTGGCAAGCACTTGAGCATACACATCACATTTGAACATGTACAATCACACAAACGAAATAAGAATTATTTGAACAAAGTCTTGTGTATTGTGGGTGAGTATCAAATGTGGAAAAGTCCTTACACCAAAGTGAAACTTCAATGATCAATTCAATCAAGTCATACACAACTGGTACTAAGTCAAGTGGTCTATCTCAATTATAGAAATGAACATATATGGCCTCCCACAAGAAAATGATTACAAATCTTAGAAGCTTTTCATTTGGCTTCTCCACAAATCATAACATTTGATCTTTTTGAACAATACATCTCATTTTTTAGATCGGTGCTTGAAATTTTTGATATTTCAACATTGAGAGTTAGCTTTTGGCTTTTTGAGCACCATACATTTCAAATTAAAATGTCTCTTTCCCTTTTTCCTAGTCAAATACTAGTATGTGCGATGGCTTTTGCAGCTCATTATCTCTTTTCATTTTGAGATTTACATTTGTTGAGCTCTTTAAGCAAAACCATAAAAATAAAGGTGGGAAGAGATATAGGCACAAGTCTATGCAAATATCAAGACCAACAAGACTATTGATCAATCATTCATGACAAGCTTGAAGATCTATTTACAACAATCACACATAGTTTTCAAGATTTCTCCCACAAAGATATATGTGCATACATAACAAGCTAAGCTCGTAAATGCACTACGCCATTAGTATGAAGGTACTAGGCCAAACTCACATGTGATATACACAACACAAGCGATCAAACTTTTTGGAGATTTTTCAATTTTTGTGGGTTTTTGAAATTTTGAACACACTAAAAAACAGAACAAGTAAAGTAAGAACAACAAAAACAAGTACAAACCAAAACTTGTAAAAGAAACATGATCTATTTAAACATGTGAGACCTATACAACAAGTATGCATCAATGAACAAAATAGGGTCACACAAGAGATCGAGTTCAAGAAATGATACCGACACCAATGGTCTTACGTAAAGACTCAAACCTCAGACTGCACATGACTGGCTCTTCGTACTCCAGTGATGTGCAGGGCACATGCTTCACTTCGCGAGATGCTTAGTCGCAAGCTACCTGCGAAAGCACTTCAGTCTTCAATTTGCCTTGAGTCTTCACACACACTCTCTCTCACACAACCCTTACAATGAAATCCCACATAAAATACAGGGTACAAAAGATTGAACATAATTACAATCAAATTTGGCACGGAAATAAAAGCCAACAAAACACATAGTTGTAAATTACAACTTTACAAAAAGAAACCATGGCGGGAAAATGGGAAAGAATCTTGGCAAATAAGATGACGTGAGTTCACTGTCCTAGTCCTGTGTCAAGTCTACCAACAACGAAAAATCCAAGAATAGATCCGAACTCCAACACGGACAACCTTGTTATAGACTTCTGCCATCAAAGTTGTTTGTTCTAAAGAAAGGGCCTAAATGGTTAAGGGTTATGACTTACAGAGTTCTAGAGAGTGGGCTTGTCAGGAGGAGGGAAAAGTGATCTATTGATGCATGCCCCTATTTCTGCTGTGTTTTCTCTCTTCCTTTTTTACCACTTTCTTTCTTTCTTTCTTTTAGTTCTTTACTCTTAGTCTCACCGTGTTTTCCCCATCCTTCATCTATGACTACCTCTTCCTTTTATAGTAAATTAATTCAATGAGATTTCTCCCTTTCGTCCCTAGGGCTTCACCAACCGCTTTTGGTTTCTTATGGGCATTCCTTCAGGATTGCTCACTAACCAATTGGTTGCCCAACCACTACCTCTGCTTAAAGTGTGATTGGTGCACCACTCCTCATTCTAGGACAAAACTCTACTTTGTTTTGTTTCTCCCTTTACCTTTCCTGCCTTATCTAAATAGATAAAGGCTTGAGCTCCTTTCTTTACCTACTTCTATGGCATGCATCAGGTGGTCTCAGCCCTTTGTTTACTACTTTTGGGCCAAATGCCATTCTAGCAAGGCATTTTTCCCGAAAGAAGTCTTGGCAGAAACCACAAAATAAACCCCTTTTCCTCCCACCACCAAACCACACCCTCTAAGTCTCTTGACCAAAGGCCCACCTCTCATATATTGGCTAGGTACAAGTGGGTGGTGCTCCGACCCTTATGTATGAGTTCCACTACCCTCTGCATTTGTCTTCTTTTACTCCCATGTCATTTCTACCGCTCTTACCATGTCTCATCCTACTATGTATCTCTTGTTCGTGCTTATCCTTCATGGCATGGAGGCTATGGGTTCTTGGGCTGGTACTGTTTCCTCTTATTTCCTTATGGGCTTGGTAGAAGTCCCTGTCCATCCAATCCCTTGGGCTTTTGCTCTTGTTACTTCTCTTCCTGCTATGCCTTTGGACTTGCTAGTTGTCATTCCTACCATGTTGGCCCTTTGAGCTTTTTACCTCTTTTCTTGGGCTTCCATGGCCCATTTACTTTAATTTTACCTCTTGTTGTGCCTATGGGCTTGCTAGCTATCATTCTTGCCATGTTGGCCCATTGGGATTTTTACCTCTTTTCTTGGGCTTCCATGGCCCATTTACTTTAATTTTACCTCTTATTGTGCTTATGGGCCTGCTAGCTATCATTCCAACCATGTTGGTCCATTAGGCTTTTTACCTCCTTTCTTGGGCTTCTACAGCCCATTTACTTTACTTTTACCTCATGGGTATCAACAAAGAGTAATTTAATTCCTGGCCCGTCCAAGAATTTTTTAAAATGTATACATATAAAAGTATTTTGATATAAAGAACCCCAAAAAAAAAAATTAAATAAAATAAAAAATTGGACCATTAGTTGGCCCATAGTTCCTTCCAAATACCAGATTACAAGCAAATAAATAATTTTAATCAATTCACAATAATATTAAAAAAAAGATAAATTATAAATAAATATATAAAAATCCCCCAAATCCCTTCTACACATGGTTTTCAAACTCGAACTGGATCGGCCAGTCCGACCGGGTTAACCATGTACAGCTAATGAAACTGGTTTTTTATATATGAGAACTGGGTATGTAAGAAATTTGAAAGAACCATGTTTGAACTTAGAAAATCGTGTGACCCATAAGCCAGGTCAAATGATTGCCTTTTTTTCAAAAAATTAGAGAAAGAGGCACAGTAACTGTTGCAAAATCTGGTTTTGTATCTCATACAAAACACACAGCGGAAGCAACAACCACGGATCTACTTCAATTATGCAAGATAACATGTAATCATGAATTTTAGAATAAAGAATAGAAAGCGTACCTTGATGCAGTGAATTTCAAAACATGACTTGAGAATACCTTCAATCTTCATCTCAATTCCACATGGTGCCCAAGATGTGTGGTCTCTCAATCAGTCTTTTGTACATAGATTCTCAAAGAAAAAAAAAACATTATTCTTCTCCTTGTGGAGAAAAACTGATTTCTTTTCTTTTCATCATACGTGCTTTTTAAACTATTCTCATAGTTTCTTTATTTAATAACTCTTATTAAATAAAGACTGATTATCTAATTGGGTTAGCCTTTTGGGCCTACCCAATTGGGCTTTAGTTTGTGGCTTGAGATGGGACCAAAGGGAACAAATAAGACTCTAGCTCCAATGGGCCTTAGGCTTTTCTATCAACTCTTGACAAGTCCAAAGTTACCATTAATTATATTCAATACCACTATAAGAATATAATTGCACTCTAGGCCTTATTAATAAATTATATCCCAAGACTTTATTATACATACAACTCTTTCATTAAAATATTTGTAGTAATACAAAGTCATGAATATAGACTGCCACTTTGAAGATTACTACATCTTAATTCTTGAGTACCCGGTTTAATCCTTTATGTTATTCATCATATATTTATGTAATCCAATTCCCTAAATATATACTTTAGTAAATCCTTACTAAAGTGGTTGGGCCCAACACTCTGAATAACCAAACTCATTAAACTTATCTCAAGGGAATATTTTAAATCTCCGTTAAGAGATTATGAATTTCATCTTGAGAATATATGTTCCATCAACACTAAATGCGGCTGCCCAACATACTGAGGTTTTGACCGTAACTTATAGATCTCACTCCTAATATATCAAAGCAACCTACACCTCATGATCAGGTCCATTAGTCTCTCAGGATTTAGAGTTGATGTAAATAGAAGTCGTAAGATTTATTATTCATTTGACAGTCATTAGGAGAATAATAAATCTAACAGCAGTCTAGTTCAATATGTCTTAACTCTTAAAACATATCAACATATCAACTAGAAGTTTCCACTTCCATGATCAAGACAAATCATCTTAGTTGATACATTATAGTTTTCGCAGATGAAATGCCCAATTTCATCACCGACTATGAACTAAAATTCTGAGTTTACAAAGAACTTGTGATTTATATCTTTCTGTGACTTTTCACATAAATCACATACTATGCATCTCATGGACTAAGATAATGTCCCATTAGTTCATTTATAAATAGTCTAATATAATTAAACAATTTAATTATTTATGTCATGCCAATAAATTGGATTTTAGGGCATAAATCCCAACAGTAACTGGGAGTAAGACTTGATCAGCCAGTCTGATCGGATTAACCGTAAACCACTGATGAAACTAGTTTTTTATATATGAGAACTAGGTATGCAAGAAATTTCAAAGAACCGTGTTTCAACTCAAAAAATCGTGTGACCCATAAGCCAGTTCAACTGGGTCAAATGATTGACTTTTTTTCAAAAAATTAGAGAAAGAGGCACAGTAACTAGGAGTAGAACCAAAGACCTCTTCCACTTAAGCACTATGGATAATAGTATGACCAACAGACCCGGTAAGCCTCTTGTGAACTACTAAGAAGTATTATTAAAAATATATATATTAGATTTACATGATTTATACTTTCCAAACTTCTATTTCACTTTTCTCTCAATGTACTAAATATTACTAAATTTGTTTAAATTGCTAAATTAACTTGTGATTTAAGAGTAATACCTTTGCATAGGAATTTATTATTTATGAATTTATTCAAAAAGTCATTTTTATTTAATCAAAATGATTTCTACTTGAGGGATTATTATACAATTTTTTTTAATGCTTATTTATGCTATACTATTTTATATTAACCTTATAATGTACTATTTTATGTTAACCTTTGTTGATGTCCATTTTTGCAAATCTGTACCAGTCTGCCGCAATCCATATGCTCAAGGCTTATGAGGAAGAAAGCCCAATGAAGAGCAAGGCCCAAAGGCCCACGAAGAAGACGAAAGAACAAGAAGGGTTCAAAGAAAGAAACACAAGTCTGCCGCAGGATACAGTTCTTTGGCAGGATGGCTCCGGCAGATGAAGATAAATTGGGCCCAAGACCCTTTTGATCCAGTCAACATTATTTGGCCCACAAAAGCCCAAATCCTTTTGTATAAAAAAGATAGGCGTGAGAACTGATATGAAAAAGAACGACGAAAGGAAACAAGGAGTAGCAGGAAGTGTTAGCAGCAGGAAACGCGTGAAGGAAAGAAAAGCCCAAACTAAAGAAGATGACAAACACAGCAGGAAACGTGTGAAAGACTTGCAGCAGGACAAAACAGAGTTGATCTGCTACAGCAGGAATGGCGTGGGAGACAAACACATAAGACAGTGGAGCAAGCACAGAAGGGCCGGGGCACCACCAATCTGTACCCAACCAATACAAGGGAGGTGGGCCCACGGTCAAAGAGATTCAGAGGGCATGGTTTGGTAGTGGGGGGAAAAGGGGGTCTATATTTGGTTTCCTGCCATAACCTCTTTTGGGAACATATCCTGCTGGGATGATATCTTACCCAAAAGAAGTAATAAATGGTTGGGACCACTGATGCATGTCATAGAGCTAGGTAGTGAGGTAGAGGTATACGGCAGGAACAAACAAAAAAGAATTTTGTCATGCAGCAAATATGTTCTGAGCAGATGGTAGTGGTCGGGGCAACCAATGGGTGAGTGAGTAATCTTGAAAGGATGCCCACAACAAACCAAAAACAGTTGGTGAAGCCCTAGGGGTAAAAGGGAGAAATCCATTAAATTAGCTCACTATAAAAGGGAGGTAACCACAGACCAAAAGGGGGACCAAAGTGGAGGAAAAAACAGGAGAAATAGTAAAAAACAGGGGAAGAAGAAAAACACCCAGAGGGGAGAAAAAGAAAGAAAGAAAGAAAGAAAAAGAAGAGAGAAAACGCGGCAGGAATAGGGGCATGCATCAATAGACCATCTTTTCCCTCCCTCTTAGCAAACCCACTCTTTGAAATCTCCAAAAGTAATAGCTAGTAGCCATTTAGGCCTATTCTCCAAAATGAACAACTTTTGCGGCAAGAGCCCATGATAAGGTTGTTGAAGTTGGAGTTTGGGTTCCTTCTGATGGTTATAAAGATAAATGCAGCGGAAAATAAGTTTTAAACGGATCTACTTCATTCGATATTGATAACATATACTAAGTAAATTTTAGAATTTTGAGAACAAGAGATCGTACCTTGAAGCGGTAAATTTCAAAACTGAAGATTGAATCACTTGGGAATACTTTTAATCTTCACTCCAATTCCACTAACGCCCAAGATGTGTGGTCTCTCGATTGGTAACAAAGGGATCACTTGTGAGTGACAAAAACTCACTTCTACACCATTACAATGTTGTTTTTCTCACTTATACATTTCTGTACGTTTTTCCCTTTGTATCTAACCAATTTATCTAATTGGGCTGGCCTTTTGGGCCTTACCAATTGGGCTTAAGTGTGTGGCTTGGAGCGGGACCAAAAGGGACAAATAAGACACTAGCTCCAATGGGCCTTGGGCTTTTCTGTCAACTCTTGACAAGTCCAAAGTTACCATTAACTATTTTTAATACCACTATATAAAAATAGTTGCACTCTAGGTCTTATCTATAAATTATATCCCAAGACTTTATTATACATGCAACCCCTTCATAAAATATTCGTAGTAATACAAAGTCATTAATGTAGACTGCCACTTTGTAAATTACTACATCTTAATCCTTGAGTACCCGGTTTAATCTTTAAATGTTATTCATTATATATTTATGAAATCCAATTCCATAAATATATACTTTAGTCTTACTAAAGTGGTTAGGCCTAACTCTCTGAATAACAAACTTATTAAACTTATCTCAAGGGAATACTTTATATCTCCGTTAAGAGACTATGAATTCCATCTTGAGAATACATGTTCCATCAACACTAAATGTGGCTGCCCAACATACTAAGGTTTTGACCATAACTTTAGATCTCACTCCTGATATATCAAAGCAACCTACACCTCATGATCAGGTCCATTATTCTCTCAAGATTAAGAGTTCATGCAAATGTAAGTCATGAGATTTATTATTCATTTGACAGTCTTTAGGAGAATAATAAATCTCACAGCGGTCCAATTCAATATGTCTTAACTCTTAAAACATATTAACACATCAACCAGAAGTCTCCACTTCCATGATCAAGACAAATCATCATGGTTGATATGTTATAGTCTTCGCAGATGAAATGCCCAATTTCATCACCGACTACGAACTATAATTCTGAGTTTACAAAGAACTTGTGATTTATATCTTCTGTGACTTTTCACATAAATCACATATTATGCATCTCATGGACTTATTGATAATGTCCGAATATTCATGTTACCATTATTTCAGATAATAATAAAACAAATTTATTAAACATAATATTAAGTCATACATAATGTCAAACACAATGTCACACTTAATATCATACATAGCATCATACAATAGGATTTAAGGGCACTAATCCTAACACCTTCTTGGTTTACTTATCTTATGGGCAGATTTAATACTTAATTTTGATTGCAAATATATTTGATTTTCAACTTATATCCGCCATATTTAGTCATCCTGCCGTAGCACGTTTTTATCACGTCTACCGCATTAGTTGTCCTGCTGCGGTGTCTTTACTTGCTGTATCTGTTATTCTGCCGTAGCACATTTTCATTATATTTACCGTGTTAATTATTATACAAGCTAATCATTTCCTGCCGAAGCTTTCTTCTCTATTTGTTATTACGTATTTTGCTTTTGACACAAACTAACCATTATCCTGCCGTAAGTATATATATACATATACCCTGTTTCTCATGTTCTGGAAAAATATATTTTATATATGCATATGTGAATACGTATAAGTATATATATACATATATATATATATATATATATATGTATATATTTGAGAATATGCTAACCCATTTAAACTAACACTTGTTTAATAGGTATTTTCTTTGGGTTTTTTAGATTTGTTTATGCGCAGGAAGTAGAAAAGTGTTTCTGCAGTACAAATGGTAGTCATTCACATTGCCGAAGGCTTTACTGCACAGCAGACAGCTTTAAAGCACGGCATGCAGCTTCATTGCATAGCAGAAACTTTTATTGCACGGCAGACGGCTTCATTCCACGGCATAAGGCCTTACGGTAGAGAGCTTTAATGCACGGCAAGAAGTTTTGTTGCACAGCAAAAGGCTTTACGGTAGGAAGCTTTACGGCAGACAGCTTTAAAGCATGGCAGATAGCTCTATTGCACAAGGCTTTACGGCAGGAAGCTTTAAAGCACGGCAGGCAGGAAGCTTTAAAGTACGACAGGAAGCTTTAAAGCACGGCAGACAATTTTAAAGCACGGAAGGAAGCTTTAAAGCACGGCAGACAGACTTGCTGCATAGCAGAAAAATCAATCCTGCGGCAGAAACAGGGGATAAGCCCACTTCGCAGCGCCTTCCCTTGGACTTGGACTCAACGTTTGCGCACAAGCCGGCCTAAGTTGAGTTCCAGTTGGACCGGTCTCAACTCCCTTACTCAGAATACTCGGGTCTACTACCGCGGCAGGCAGCCCAGCCCAACGCACAACAAAAAAGGCCCCCCACATTTAAAATGGCGACTTCACTGGGGAGTTGGGATCAAGATGGGGAGAATGAGAAATTTCTCCCTCGTAAACATGTTTCCAAGTCCTTACCAAAAGCAAGACATACAAATGTTCTTAAACCTTCCAAGTTATACTTCCAAGAAAGTATCCAAAAAGTCACAACGGTCCCATAGCAGAATTTTGTGGCAGAATACAGCAACATTACCACAGGACAGTACCATAGCAGAATTTTATGGCAGAACGCAGCAGTGTTACCGCAGGACAGTACCATAGCAGAATTCTATGGCAGAACGCAGCAGCGTTACCGTAGGACAGTACCGTAGCAGAATTTTGTGGCAGAATATAGCAACGTTACAGCAAGACAGTGCCGTAGCAAAATTCTGCACAGCAATGTTAAAACAGAGCAGAAATATATTGAGAACTCTACAATAGAAGGCCTTCACAATACTTGGTCCTTAAATGCCACTTGTTTTCCTTGTCATGCATGTAAGACATGTGGCAAGCCACTCATTCAAACATGCAACTCTCCTAAAAGCTTTCTAAGCCACTTATCACCTTTTGTTCTCATTTCTTTCAAGGAAACACTAGAAGCTTTCTAAACTCTCTACATCTCCACCTTTGAGTTTAGCACTAAGAGGAGAAAAATCCCTTCATTCCCTCATAAGGTTTCGATCATTTTCTTCATGATGGTGATTCTAGCTCTACTTCCCTTCAAGAACCAAAAGCTAGAAACAAACAAAAAAAAAAAAAAATGAAGCTATAGCAGCCAAAGGAAAACTTTCATCATCACTATACTATTGAAAATCACTATTTCCTCCGCAAAGTATCCCTTAGCAGACTTTTCCAAAAGTGTAAAATGTCCCTCCGCAGAAATTTCGTAGCAAAAAGTACAGATCCTTCGGCAGGCTGTTCACAGCAGAATCTGTTGAATTTCAGAAGTGCAGAATGTTCATCTGCTGAATATTTTACAGCAGAAAATTTTAGAAGCCAGAACGTAGATCTCTCCGCAGATTATTTACAGCAGAATCTGCTGAATTTCAGAATGTTCTTCGGCAGACTGTTCACGGCAGACTGTTCTTCGGCAGACTGTTCACGGCAGAATATTTTGTAGCAGAATTTTGTATTCCAGCAGTCCCTTTTACAGAATATCCTACCACAAAATTCAGCACAACAAATTTGAGATTTGTTCTCAAAGTAAGAAAGGTGCATACAAAGCCTTTCATATTCACTTTTGCCGAATCAATTTTTTGCTACTACATCAGCAAATATATCAGTATCAATGAAGGGAGGAGGGAGAAGTAATCGATTCGGCGATATCAAAACATCCGTTTTCAACCAAAGCATACATTGAAGACATGTGATAGGGTGGTGAAGTGTCCAAATTGAATCCAGACCTTGGAATGAAGCCAATCATTAGTTACTGCATACTCTCCATAAAGAAGCCCAAATCTACAAGCTGCTCTTTGTCCATCATTGGGTCTAGCAAACCGATTCAACAACCTTGAAGAGTTGAGAAGTTTTCTGCGAATCACCTCAGAGGATTTATGCCTAGAGTGGCATTACTGATCATTATCTTTATGATGTTTCTAAAAAAAGAATGTATCAGATTACTTGTTCTACAAACTATGCAACTCCACCATCACTCTTCAAGTCATGAAGCTCATTGATGCCCATGTCTCATCCTAGAAGAACTCTGAAACAAAGTGCAGAAACAATTACTCACACACATCCTGCCGTAAATAGAGTTGCTTGTCTTATTATCGCAGAAAACTACTACGTGGTTTTTTATTGAAGGCGTTCTGCTGCAAGGGCATTCTGCCACAAGAATAAAGAAGCATGATGTCCCAGGAAGATGTTGGCACGTCATGGGAAATTCTATATTAGAAGCCGCTGACTTTTGGCTATTACTAGCCAACCATAAAGCAAGAGACGTAGCAAGCTCCATCTAAATATGCCCATACTCAAAGCAAGCAAAGAAGAAACCCATGAAATATGGGTCTTGGTAGCAATAGCCAGCATAAGGGTCGTGGTTATGAATTCTTGGCTAAAAGCCAGCAAAGGAACCATAGTTGTGAGTTCTTGGCAAAAGCCCATAATGGGGGCTACACTCAATCAAACCCGCAAAGGAGCCATGATCGCAAGTCTTTAGAAAGAATCTGCGGAAGAGCTATAGCCACAATCATATGTAGCATAAAATACATGGGAAGTAATTGTGCTTGCAGTGGAACGATGTCAAAGCATGCTTGGGAAGTAACTTTTTCCCAAATTCTCTAGCAACGAAGAATTTCTACAATATGGCAACTTGTAGATCCATAGCATCTAAGTTTTTTTTTACTAAAGAATGCATGAACCACATGACGGAGCATCAACACCAAGAGAAAGTGATATCAAGCTCATCCAATTGTCTCACGCGTTGGGGGCTAAAGCTCATTCTGCGGCAAACACGGGAAGCCTTCTACTGAAAGCTAAGGGAAGATTCTTATATATTGGGGGCTGTCTCATTCTGCAACAAAATTTGGGAAGTCTTCTTTAAAAAGCCAAAGACTCATCCAGTTGTCTCACATGCTGGGGGCTAAGGCCCATTCTGCAGTAAATTTAGAAAGCCTGCCGCAAAGTGCTTAGAGTATCAATATGAAGCAGCAACATCATGTATCTTCTACAAAGCTTGGTGTGTTGCGTGGTTCAAGAAAGCTTGGAGGAGGAGAGTAATGAAGGGAAAAACAAAGAAGTTGTGGCAGAAAAGGATATATAGGTTGTGGCAGAAGAAAAATTGGAGGAAATTTAACCTGGGGTCGGACCCACAGGAACCAAGACCCATCTCAATTAGCTCAAGACTTTCAGAAAAGGAGAAATCATAATTGATACTATTGCTGAAAAAATTCAAAGATGTCTTCGCATGGGATTACAGTGAAAATGTCAAGATGGGATCTTGGGCTAATAGTGCATACATTGAATGTGGACCGCGAGGCCAAGCTAGTAGCCCAGCCTGCCAGGGTGTTCCACACAGCCTGCCAGGGCGTTCCACACTGCCTGTCAGGATACTCCACACTGCCTGCCAGGGCGTTCCATACTGCCTGTCAGGATACTTCACACTGCCTGCCAGGGTGTTCCATACTACCTGCCAGGGTATTCCGCACTGCCTGCCAGGGTGTTTCACACTGCCTGCCAGGGTATTCCACACTGCCTGCCAGGGCGTTTCACACTGCCTGCAAGGGTATTCCACGCTGAGATAGAAGGGGCAAAGCTTTGAGGAAAGAAGTACAGCAGACAGCCTTCAAAAGGCTACAACAGATCACGATGAACCTTCCTACTGTGCAAGCCCCAATCCCCAAAAAGCCATTGATACTCTACCTAGCCACCAATTCATGTGCCATTGGTGCATTAATGGCCTAGAAGATGGAAGAAAAGTTTTCAACTCTTGAAATAGAACATGCTCCAAGGAATGAAAATCAGTTTGCCAATGCTTTGGCCACACTAGGCTCGCAAATAATTTTCAAAGGGGATAGCACCAGAGTAGAGGTCAGCAAGAGAAAAGAGTCCATAATTGAGAGGCTGAAAGAAAGATTCAAAGAAGAACAGTGCGAAGGGGACTGGCAAATCCCCATAAAAAAGCTTTGACGAAGGAAGGAAATGACGCAAAACTAAAAGTATTGAAAGACTACGTCCTGGTGAGAGAAGAATTGTACCGCAGGATGCCGGGTGGTGTATTGTCCAGGTGCGTGCGGCAGGCGGAAGCCCAAAGAAAGTTAAAAGAAGTATATGACAAGACTTACGGATCCTGCGGGGAAGCCAGCCTTTACCGCAGGCTTCAAAGGGCAGGCTTCTATTAGCCAAGTATGGGTAAAGACGCAGATCAAGTCCAAACCCAGTGTGGGACCTTCCAGCTTGCGGCAGACAGAGAAGAAAGTTACACTGTGTTCGTCAACGGAGACTGGAGAAGCCCATTCACGCAGTACCTGACATAAGGCATCCTGCCGCAAAAACACAGCAAAAGATACAAGCTTAAGCGATTGGCAACACGATATTTTTTTTTTTTTTGCGTGATACGGTCCTTTTCAAAAAAGGGTACGGTGGGGACCCCTTAAGATGTTTGGGCCTTGAAGAAGCAAAAGAAATTATAAAAGAAATACACTCAGGAGAGTGTGGGGAGCACCAGAGGAAGAAAAAGCTTTACAGATGCCTGCTGCAAATGGGTTACTACTGGCCTGCCATGAAGAAAGATACGACAGAAACATATGAAAAGGAACAAAAGGTGGAAATCAACGATGAAGTCTAAACATCTCTCGAGCAACACATTCAATGGCAGACCACAAGAATTGGAGAGACACAGCCAAGCTTAGCAACTTGAGAAAGAAGAATTGGGAGAAATAAGATCTGTGGAAGACTACAACAAAGTTAAGAGATTTAGTTCACAACATCTATGCCTTTTTCATCAAAGAGGCAGTAATATCCTCACCAACAGCGGCTGTGGCAGAATGACAAAGAAAGTGTTTAGAAAGTGAAGATTTCTAATAAAAGCATCCTCATTTCCCCTTGGAAAAATATCTATAGTGGCACCACTTGTAGGAGCCTTAAAATGAGTGACAGACTCAGTCACTTCTACCGGAAGATCACTTTTGCAACAGAACCAGAATTTATGGCAGAATTAGAAACAGCCCGTAATGCAAACAGCAAAGGTACAAGAGTGTTGATGATCTTTGGGGCTAAAAAGTCTTCTACTATTACAACAATACATTTGCCCATGTTAGTAGCAGCTCCGAATAAGGAGGTCTTCCATATATACATCATCACTGAAAGAAACTTGCCTTTCCACAAGGCCCAACATCTTTCTCCGCAGAAACTTCATTCTGCCAAAGAATACGTGTGTTCTTCAACACGGCAGAAAGTATTATCAGCAAATGAAAGAGTACTCTACTACGATGAGGGCTTGCAATGATAGCTCTACGCTTTGTTTTGAGCAAAAGGAATGAAGATGTGTGAATGCAAAGAGAAGAAGAAGGCACAAGAAAAAGGGAGCGAAGCCACCCTTTGATCTACACAATTAGAAGAAGCTTTCCTCTTGTGAAAGAACTCTACTTGAAGAAAGTGGAGTGGCAGAGCTGTTTTGATGAAACTCTTTTCAGTCATCGGCTTAGATGCGAAGGTAGTAGAAGAAAACACTTTCTCTATTTTTAGAGAATGAATGAAGCCGAAGTGAAGCAACCTTAAGTGGCTAAAAGAAAAGAAAAATGAAGACTGTAAGAAGGATCCTTGGTCCACAAAAGTGTTGTTCGCGAAGTTGGCAGAAAGAAGAGTTAAAGAATCCAAAGAGCCAATTTTTGAGCATTCTGCAGAGATGAGAAAATGTAAAACATCATAATGAAGAAGAACCCAACAAGAAATGATGAAGAGATGAAGAGATGATGCTAAGGAATACGTGGAGAAAGTAAGCAGTCAAGCCTAATTCTTCTGCCGCAGAATCTGCTACAACCTTCACTTCCTACAGTATAGATGAAGCTCTAGCAGAAGCAGAGTAAGAGGTGCATTAACACAGAGAAATAAGTGTATGTATTGCGGCAGAAAGTTTCTACATATTCTGCGGAAGCAGAAAAATGAGTATTTATCCCTACAAAAGCAAAGAAATGAGTACGTGCTGCTGCAGAAACGTGAAGAAATAAGTATACAAATTGCCGCAGACATAAAGAAATGAGTACCATTGTAGAAGTTCAAGATCACAAGGAATTTCCGAGAAGCAAACCAAGAAACAAGCGAAGAAATGATGAAGAGAAGGATGCACACATCATCATCATCAACAATCCCTTTGAACGAAAACCATATGGGAAGAAAAGAGTTAGTAAAGTGAGAAAAAAACCATTAAGCCCAAGCGGCAGGAATAATGGATCACAGGTCCATGAAATAAACAAATGGGCCTTGAAGGAGCAAACGGGCTTAAAGGAGCCAGGAAAGAGAGAATAACAAACCCATGGGCAGTGTATGACGTGAAAAAGTGAGAATGGGCCACAGCAAGCCCGAAGTAATGTAAACAAAGAAAGTAAGAGGTTGATAGCAAGCCCATGAGCCCCAAAGATAGTATACAGTAATTGGGCTGGGGAAGCCCAATGAAATTAGTAAAAGCCCATGGGAGTAAAGAATTGAAACGGGCCAAGGATGCCCAAAAGAGTAAAATGGGACAAAGGACCCCAAACGGGACAAAGGAGCCCAAATGGGACAAAGGAGCCCAAAAGTGATGAAACGGGCCGAGGATGCCCAAAAGAGTAAAATGGGACAAAGGAGCCCAAATGGGACAAAGGAGCCCGAAAGTGATAAAATGGGCCGAGGATGCCCAAAAGAATAAAATGGGACAAAGGAGCCCGAAAGCAATGAAATGAGCCAAGGAGGCCCGAAACTGCATAGTACAAGCCCAATGATAGTACTGGGCTAATGAAGAGCAAAAGGAAAACATACAGCAGGCCCAAAGAGGCCTAGCAGGCACAAGTCTTGAAGGGCAAAAGGAAAGCATACAGCAGGCCTAAAGAGGCCCAACACCACCCTCATGAACAACAACTTTTTGGCTACCCTTAGAGGGTCATAAAATTGTAGAAAGAAAGAAAACAAAGGAGAGTAGGCACGCGAAAAAAAGAAGAGAAGCATTCGCATGTGAGTTGTTAAACAACTCGCAAAAGAAAAACTGCATGAGTTTCGCATACGAATTGCAAGAGCAACCCATATGCTCAGGGGGCTAAATGTTGATGCCCATTTTTGCAAATCTGTACCAGTCTGCCGCAATCCATATGCTCAATCCATATGCTCAAGGCTTATGAGGAAGAAAGCCCAATGAAGAGCAAGGCCCAAAGGCCCACGAAGAAGACCAAAGAACAAGAAGGGTTCAAAGAAAGAAATACAAGTCTGTCGCAGAATACAAGTCTGCCGCAGGATACAAGTCTGCCGCAGAATACAAGTCTGCCGTAGGATACAGTTCTTTGGCAGGATGGCTCTGGCAGATGAAGATGAATTGGGCCCAAGACCCTTTTGATCCAGTCAACATTATTTGGCCCACAAAAGCCCAAATCCTTTTGTATAAAAAAGATAGGCGTGAGAACTGATATGAAAAAGAACGACGAAAGGAAACAAGGAGCAGCAGGAAGTGTTAGCAGCAGGAAATGCGTGAAGGAAAGAAAAGCCCAAACTAAAGAAGATGACAAACACAGCAGGAAACGTGTGAAAGACTTGCAGTAGGACAAAACAGAGTTGATCTGCTACGGCAGGAATGGTGTGGGAGACAAACACAGAAGACAGTGGAGCAAGCACAGAAGGGCCAGGGCACCACCAACCTGTACCCAGCCAACACAAGGGAGGTGGGCACACGGTCAAAGAGATTCAGAGGGCATGGTTTGGTGGTGGGGGGAAAAGGGGGTCTATATTTGGTTTCTTGCCATAACCTCTTTTGGGAACATATCCTGCTGGGATGATATCTTACCCAAAAGAAGTAATAAATGGTTGAGACCACTGATGCATGTCATAGAGCTAGGTAGTGAGGTAGAGGTATACGGCAGGAACAAACAAAAAAGAATTTTGTCATGCAGCAAATATGTTCTGAGCAGATGGTAGTGGTCAGGGCAACCAATGGGTGAGTGGGTAATCTTGAAAGGATGCCCACAACAAACCAAAAACAGTTGATGAAGCCCTAGGAGTAAAAGGGAGAAATCCATTAAATTAGCTCACTATAAAAGGGAGGTAACCACAGACCAAAAGGGGGACCGAAGTGGAGGAAAAAACAGGGGAAATAGTAAAAAACAGGGGAAGAAGAAAAACACCCAGAGGGGAGAAAAAGAAAGAAAGAAAGAAAGAAAAAGAAGAGAGAAAACGCGGCAGGAATAGGGGCATGCATCAATAGACCATCTTTTCCCTCCCTCTTAGCAAACCCACTCTTTGAAATCTCCAAAAGTAATAGCTAGTAGCCATTTAGGCCTATTCTCCAAAATGAACAACTTTTGCGGTAAGAGCCCATGATAAGGTTGTTGAAGTTGGAGTTTGGGTTCCTTCTTGGTTTACTTATCTTATGGGCAGATTTAATACTTAATTTTGATTGCAAATATATTTGATTTTCAACTTATATCCGCCATATTTAGTCATCCTGCCGTAGCACGTTTTTATCACGTCTGCCGCATCAGTTGTCCTGCTGCAGTGTCTTTACTTGCTGTATCTGTTATTCTGCCATAGCACATTTTCATTATATTTACCGTGTTAATTATTATACAAGCTAATCATTTCCTGCCAAAGCTTTCTTCTCTATTTGTTATTACGTATTTTGCTTTTGACACAAACTAACCATTATCCTGCCGTAAGTATATATATACATATACCCTGTTTCTCATGTTCTGGAAAAATATATTTTATATATGCATATGTGAATACGTATAAGTATATATACTTATATATGTATGTATATATTTGAGAATATGCTAACCCATTTAAACTAACACTTGTTTGATAGGTATTTTCTTTGGGTTTTTTAGATTTGTTTATACGCAGGAAGTAGAAAAGTGTTTCTGCAGTAAAAATGGTAGTCATTCGCATTGCCGAAGGCTTTTACTGCACGGCAGACAGCTTTAAAGCACGGCAGGCAGCTTCACTGCATAGCAGAAACTTTTATTGCACGGCAGACGGCTTCATTCCACGGCATAAGGCCTTACGGTAGAGAGCTTTAATGCACGGCAGGAAGTTTTGTTGCACAGCAAAAGGCTTTACGGTAGGAAGCTTTACGGCAGATAACTTTAAAGCACGGCAGACAGCTTTATTGCACAAGGCTTTACGACATGAAGCTTTAAAGCACGGCAGGCAGGAAGCTTTAAAGTACGGCAGGAAGCTTTAAAGCACGACAGAGAGCTTTAAAGCACGGCAGGAAGCTTTAAAGCACGGCAGACAGACTTGCTGCATAGCAGAAAAATCAATCCTGCGGCAGAAACTGGAAAAAGTTCCTGCGGCAGAAACAGGGGATAAGCCCACTTCGCAGCGCCTTCCCTTGGACTTGGACTCAACGGTTGGGCACAAGCCAGCCCAAGTTGAGTTCCAGTTGGACCGGTCTCAACTCCCTTACTCAGAATACTCGGGCCTACTACCGCGGCAGGCAGCCCAGCCCAACGCACAACAAAAAAGGCCCCCCACAACCTTATAATATCGTGAAAATTTATTTGAAAATTTTAAGTTATTTTTAGTCAATTTTTCTAATATATACAAATTTAATACATATATTTTATTTTAATTAATTAAAAATTTAATTATGAGATCATCACAATTGGACCTCGATCAAATCTCAGACCAACCATAAAAACCTTAACCTCTCCCTTCACCAGTTCCTTGAACGGTCCGAATTTGAAAACCATTTTTCTATATGAATTCCTCTTAAATCAAGTCTGTTCCAAATGAAAAGAAAATAATATAAAATCTCCTAAACAACTCCAAAATTCATCGTCGTTCTCTCCCAAATCAAAATATGAATATATATATATATATATAATGCCCTTAGCATTTACGTCGTCAGGTGTAAGAGCTCCATCCAGTCGAAGATCGGACCAACAAAGATGACTAGCATCCACTGTCGCACCAGTTCAATGACTCTTTGATTCTCAAAAAATAAGGTTTCAATGACTAGCAAAGTTGCTAAAGTAGCTTATAGGCTTATAGCTTTGTTAGTTCCGGGGAAATTATAGCCTTGTTAATTAATACATGTAGTTCAATCCAACATGGAATATCAATACATGTAGTACTGTAGTGGGATTCTAAGAAAGGCCAAAATGGCCAAATACCACATTTTTTTTTTTAATTTTTAGCAAAAAAACACTGTTTCGGAAATAAATGGCGATCTACCACTTTTTCTAGTACTTGAGTCCATGACACTCGAGTACCCTATTTTCTATTCCACTGTGGCACGGCTGATGTGGAAATTGGGCAATAAAAAAAAATAACGTGGTACTCAAGCTTGGTATACTCGAGTACCATGCAACACAATACTCGAGTATACCAGGCTCGATCGAGTACCTTTTATTTGTAGATAATCGCAAAAAAAAAAATTACAAGGTACTCGAGCGTGGTAAACTCGAGTACCTTGTAACTTTTTTTTTTTTTTTTTTTGGGATTATCGACAAATAAACATAAACATAAAAATAAGTAGTTTTTTTATGTTTTAATTTATTTAAATAGAAGCATTGTAAAATATAGAGATTTTAATTTGAGCTCGAGTACCTTGTAACTTTTTTTTTTTTTTTTGGATTATCGACAAATAAACATAAACAGAAAAATAAGTAGCTTTTTTATGTTCTTATTTATTTAAATAGAAGCATTGTAAAATGTAGAGATTTTAATTTCAAAATATGAATTTAATTTCTACATTAAGTAAAACTATTCATTGTTTTCTCATAAAAATTGTTCACTGTTTTCTGCATAAACTATTTCAAGCATTCTGCGTAAAATTATTTTTTATTCAGCATTATTTAAAAAATTGTTCACTCTCTTTTCAGCGTAAATTATTTTCTGTTCATTATTTAAAAAATTGTTCACTGTTTTCTCATAAAACACCTAGTGAAATCGTGTTTTCTAAATTTAAATGCCAAATCTGAATGCTTTTTCTTGTTTGAATTTCACAATAATCGAATCTATTTTTCTGCATTGATAAAATCTGTTTCTACATTAATACAATTTTCTCTCTACACATCATGCTTACTGTGTATTCGAATCTGCTTACTGAATTCATAAAATTTGTTTTCTGCATTAAGTACAATTGTTCACTGTTTTCTCATAAAAATTGTTCGATGTTTTTTGCATAAACTGTTTTTAGCATTGGCATAAAATTATTTTCTGCTCAGCATTATTTAAAAAATTGTTCAGTCTCTTTTCTGCGTAAATTATTTTATGTTCACTATTTAAAAAATTGTTCCCTGTTTTCTCATAAAACACCTAGTGAAATCGTGTTTTCTAAATTTAAACGCCAAATCTAAATGCTTTTTCATGTTTGAATTTCACAATAATCGAATCTATTTTTCTGCATTGATAAAATCTACTTCTACATTAATAAAATTTGCTCTCTGCACATCATGCTTACTATATATTCGAATCTGCTTACTGCATTCATAAAATCTATTTTCTGCATTAAGTAAAACTGTTCACTGTTTTCTCATAAAAATTGTTCACTGTTTTCTGCATAAACTGTTTTTAGCATTGGCATAAAATTATTTTTGTTCAGCATTATTTAAAAAAATTGTTCTCTTTCTTTTCTACATAAATTATTCTCTGTTCACTGCATAAATTGTTCACTATTTTCTCATAAAACACCCAGTGAAATCGTGTTTTCTAAATTTAAAAGCCAAATTTGAATGTTTTTTCATTTTTAAATTTCACAATAATCAAATCTATTTTTCTGCATTGATAAAATCTATTTTGATACACACTTTGTCAAAATTATCCAACAATGATAGACTATGATTGGTTGTTTATCATTTTCTAATAAACTCACTATTTTTTCTACTTCACCTACAGTCTACCATGTAGAAGTATAGAACAAGCGTGACAAAATGAGTAGAAATTAGAGATGATTTGAATACAATGAATCGTAATGTATTGAAAATATCCCTTTATTACTTTTTATTATTATTATTACTCCTTATTTAGTTTCTCTAAAAAGTTAAACATTTTTGGGTTTATCCAAAAATCTATGCCACGAAATACATGGCAGGAAATCTAGACCAAAGAACCGCCAAAATAAAAATTTGAGCGGCATTGTTTCTGTACTTAAATAAGTTGTCAAAAGCAACATAAATTACCAACCAACCAAAAAACAGAAACTGCTTCCACCTGATCAAATAAAGGTGGTAGCTTGGGTTTTAAGTTTTCACATACAACTTTGAAGCAGGTTCTTGACCAAATATTTTGTTTCTTTAAAGTCTTTCAATATCAGATTTGTTATATACTTTGCCTCTTGACCAACTTCGAAGCATGTAATGTGGAAAATTGGGATAAAACAATAAGCCACTATTTGTTATATACTTTGTTCACTGTTTTCTCATAAAATCAGTTTTCTGCATTATATGACTGGACAGTGTGTGAAATCGTGCTGAGCTATTGAGCAGCACGTGTGAAACAGTGGCGTTTATTGGCGCATGTGGTTCGTATGACTACAGTTGGTGCTACAGCAGCGGGCTGGTGACGTGTCTTCAAAAAACTACTCATGCCACAGTTGGTGCTACATCATGTTTACTATATATTCAAATTTGCTTACTGCATTTATAAAATCTATTTTCTACATTAATTAAAATTGTTCACTATTTTCTCATAAAAATTGTTCACTGTTTTATGCATAAACTATTTTTAGCATTCTGCATAAAATTATTTACTATTCAGCATTATTTGAAAAATTGTTCACTGTTTTTTCTGCATAAATTATTCACTGTTCATTAGGTGTTTTATAATCCGGATGCTCTAATACCAATGACTACCCAGGAGAGAGCACAGTAGTAATATGGAAGCATAAACAATGATAAAATAGATAATAAAGAAGTAAATAGCAAAATAGATATATTCAAAATAAGGTTAAAATGAAGTATGGAATATGAAAACAGAAACTAGTAAAATCTTACTTGAATAAAAACTTCAGTCTTTGATAAACTTGAAAACAAATTGATGTCTTTGGTACAAGCTTGAAAATAAAACTGTCTGAAGAGAAAGGTTACAAGATTACAAGATGGGGAGAGAGTACAAAAGTCTTTCTGAGGGAAAGGGAAGGCTATTACAAAAGGCTTTCTAAAACTTGGAACTTAAAAGCTTAGAATCTTAGAAACTTAGAAACTTGTCTTCTGTCTTCATAGTCCGTCTCTTTTATAGGTGAAATGAACCATGGTAAAGTAACCTGAGTAGGTAAATTTAACTCAAGTTAATCTGTCGGTGGTATGGAAATTAGTACTGATGAGTAATAGTTTGTCTGCATTTGTCTGGGAATCTTTCAAATCTCGGGAATCTTTTAGATCTCGGGAATCTGTCGGTGGTTTCATTTTTGACATTTAACCCACTTGGATTTCACTCTGTTACTATTCCGTAACCCACCTCCCTATCAAAATTTTAAAACTTATATACATTCACCAATAGTCTTGCCATAGAATCTCTCTTGCACCCCACATTTTTGTTTATTGTTTTTTTTTTTTAGTTGCAACATTTGCAAGTAACAATAATATGCAAGTATTATAAAAGATTTAATTGCTTGAGTTCAAATCATCTCCTTTATTAATATATAAGCCATGATAAGAAAAAAAAAATTAGAAAGGTTTTTATTGATAATCTTAATTACAGATATTATATATAAGGACAAATATACAAAATTGTGCATGTTATATTATAATAATCATTAATTTAGTTAGAAAATAATTCGAAAATTATGTAATAATAACTCATTTAGTTATAATTTCTCAAAAATATATATAAAGAAAATTCAAGATTAAAGCCATGCAACACATGGAACTTTCACTAGTATCTTTTATAAATTTAAGCATTATAAAACATTTCATCCACACTTTAAGGGTATCATTCGATTCATTTCTTTCAATTTAAATTTTGAACGAATCCTTCTATATATATATATATATATATATATATATATATATAATCATTCTATTACATTCCTTCCAAAATGGCAAAATGATAGATAGTTTGATAGCCATCCAAACGCATCACAAAACAAATATCTTTTTTTTTTTTTTTTTTTTAATGAAAAACAAAAATCTTTTAAATATCATAGGACATTTCACTTTTGTTATGTTTTTAGTTGATACCACTTCTATTTCTTGCAAAGTGAAATTGTCTCCAAGTTCTTGTTCCATGTGTAATAGACAGTTTATTTAATTCAGTGTTAACTGTAGCTATGTATCTTGTTAGACTTTGTTTCATAAAATTGCTAAAGAAACATGACTTTTTCTATACCTCTTGTTTCAAATTTAATTGACTTTCCTCTACTAATGGTTACGTTCTAATGTCAACTCGTACTTGTGATTGGAAGATTACTGCATAAATTAAGCCTATGTGAGTGGACTCTGATTGGACTAGATATTGTGTATTGTTCCCCATTCAGGAATCAGCTAGAAAATCTTTAGGTTTCTAAAGCATGGAAGCAATAGGCAATAGAAATCTAAAAGAGACATTTAGCACTTGTGTTGCATTAAATTTTGTAGAAATACAATGTAGCTTAGTATGAAAATAATACACATGAAAAATACTTTAAAAAAATTATGAGAATGGCATAATAATGTAATTAAAAATGTGCAATTCCTAGTGTTTGTACAATGCAGTTGTGCAATACTAATGATTAGGTACCCAGGCCATAAGTATGAAAGAAGGGGCTGCACAATCTGCAAGCTGGCTAGCTTTAAAAGACTACAATGGGAGGTGTATGCATCCCTATAAAAGTAGATTTCTTACTTGCAAAGCTTGAAGGTAGGCAAATAGACGGACACAATCATTCAGCTGCTTGATGCTCTAGAAAGGTAGACTGTATGGCTAAAAGTAGATTTTATCAATGCAGAAAAATAAATTCGATTATTGTGAAATTCAAACATGAAAAAGCATTCAGATTTGACGTTTAAATTTAGAAAACACGATTTCACTAGGTGTTTTATGAGAAAACAGTGAACAATTTTTTAAATAGTGAACAGAAAATAATTTACGCAGAAAAGAGAGTGAACAAATTTTTAAATAATGCTGAACAGAAAATAATTTTACGCAGAATGCTAGAAATAGTTTATGCAAAAAACAGTGAACAATTTTTATGAGAAAACAGTGAACAGTTTTACTTAATGTAGAAATTAAATTCATATTTTGAAATTAAAATCTCTATATTTTACCATGCTTCTATTTAAATAAATAAGAACATAAAAAAGCTACTTATTTTTGTGTTTATGTTTATTTGTTGATAATCCCACAAAAAAAAAAAATTACAAGGTACTCCATGAAAGGGCCGAGCCATAACAAATGAGAAGCTATACGACTCAATTCCAACATAATTACTCTGATATAACTAGCTCTTTTCGGTACTTGAATATTTCCTAGCCGTTCTGGCCCATTTACAGTTATTGCTTCTGTGAACATAGTAGCTAAATAATCCCAACGGGTTACATAAGGCAGGTATTGTATAATGGTTCGGTTTTCCGCAATTTTTTCCATCCCTCTGTGTAAATAACCCAATATTGGTTCACAGTCAATAACATCTTCGCCGTCCAGAGTAACGACGAGTCGAAGAACACCATGCATTGACGGGTGGTGGGGGCCCGTATTGACTATCATGAGATCCTTTCTTGTAACTGGTATATTCATAAGTTTTTCCTCGATTCATTCTTCTACGAATTGCGTAAAACGAAAAACAGTTTATCAAAATTCAAGATCTAATAAAGCAAATAGTTCAAAATGACTCTTAAAATTAACGAGTTTTTGATTCTCGAATACCCAATTGATTTATTAAGTATTTATAAAGTATTCTCTTTTTCTTTGACTCGAGCTCAAATTAAAATCTCTATATTTTGCAATGCTTCTATTTAAATAAATAAGAAAAGCTACTTATTTTTGTGTTTATGTTTATTTGTCGATAATCCCAAAAAAAAAAAAAAAAAAGTTACAAGGTACTCGAGCTCAAATTAAAATCTCTATATTTTACAATGCTTCTATTTAAATAAATAAAAATATAAAAAAGCTACTTATTTTTATGTTTATGTTTATTTGTCGATAATCCCAAAAAAAAAAAAGTTTCAAGGTACTCGAGTTTACCAAGTCGAGTACCTTGTAAATATTTTTTTTTTTTGCGATTATCGACAAATAAAAGGTACTCGAGCCTGGTATACTCGAGTATTGTGTTGCATGGTACTCGAGTATACCAAGCTCGAGTACCACATTTTTTTTTTATTGCCCAATTTCCACATTAGCCGTGCCACGGTGGAATAGAAAATAGGGTACTCGAGTGTCATGGACTCGAGTACTAGAAAAAGTGGTAGATCGCCATTTATTTCCGAAACAGTGTTTTTTTGCTAAAAATTTCAAAAAAAATGTGGTATTTGGCCAATTTGGCCTCTAAGAAATAAAAAAAAGTTGTAGTATTGAAGTGGACCATGCTGCGATTCTTTGCAACGCTATCTGGAAACAAAGAAACCTGTCTCTATCCGAAGGATTTGTAGTAAATTGTGATGAAATGTTCTCCAGAATCTCTGGCTTATTTGCTAAGCATAAGTTGGTTAGGTGTCCCTTCGTAGTCTGAGTAGCTTGGCTCTTGCTCAATATTGGTCCCCTTTCTCCCTTCGTTCAATGCTGATGTTGCTAGAGGCCCACTTTTCTGTCATTTCCTCTGTTACCAGAGATTGGAGAGAGGAGCTAGTATTTGCTTGTTCAAAGAAAGTGAACACCACCCTCCCTTTTCATGCTGAAGCTGAGGCTATTAAGTGGGCACTATCCTTAGCATCTAATTTAAATTTTGCGGCAGTGATTGTTGAATTGGATTTTCAGATTTGTGCCAATCTCCGGTCTTATTTCGAGTTTGCTTCCCCTTGTTATATCAAATCCATCATTTCTGATTCTCTGGCTCTCTTGGCAGATTCACTAAGCGTCTCAGTTTATTGGGTTCCTAGGCAATGCAATTATGCTTCCCACTCTCTAGCTAGATGGTCTGTAATTTTTTTGGTTCCTTTGATGTCAACAATAACCCCCTTGTTTTGTTTTTGCTGTGAGGGGCGAGGCAAGCTGGTCTCTGTTGTTTGTTTTTCTCTTAATAAAATTTTCTCAATCATAAAAAAAAGACCAATAGCTTATAAAGTTAGGATTGTTATTAACAAATTGCTTTATAATTAAATTTAACAATAGTGTTTCCTTATTATTTGTTTAATTGAAAGTATTTTCTTGAGTTATAAAATTAAGCTATTTTTATAGAGTTGTTTATTAGTTATATATTTATATTCGATAATAATAATTCAGACAAATTCATTTCAAATTTTTTTTTTTTTTTTTGGTCAACATACACTTAAGTATTTACTTTTTTTTTAAGATGTTATATGACTAGGTTATTAAATTTAATATTTATGTTTTCAAAATGCAAGTAATTTATTGATGTATATTTTAAAATAAAACATGTTCAAATCCCGTTAATCAATCCAATGAAATTCATCAAGAGTATCTCAAAACTGGGTCATATCAACATAAAAGTGAGAATTATAAACTATTCAAAAATGAAAGGTGTGGGGAGTGAAAAGCCCAACCTAACATATTGGGCCTAAGGCCCTATTTGAGGACTACTGTTTGTCCGAAGAGATGAAAGTACTTGAGAAGAAGCCCATGTAAAAGAAACATGTCTGGAGATGAGCATGGGGCATAGTCCGAGGAGATATTCAATTGTCCGAAGAGGCCATTATCGTCGGATTCAATGAAGCTTGGTCAAACAGACGTCTGGGAAGTCCAAGTGATCCTCCTGACAAGTCTAGTGATAGAGATGAACCTCAGGCATGCACGGGGATGATAAGAATGGAGAAATATCTAGAAGACAAACTTCAACCACCACATTAAATGCACTACATCTACTTTTCTGGCCGCGTTAATGTGGAGAAGACCCCTGAACAGTACAATCTCAGGTACCGCCACTCACACAAGGCTAAAGAAGATACATGATGGGACATGCACTCAAGTGGGTGTTTAGATGATGAACAAGTGGACGGTGAAGATGAAGGGACAGGGTGCTATATAAGGGGGAGAGACCTTTGATAAAAGGGGATCGGAACAAAGAAAGAGAAAAGAATAAAACATCTTTACTGTAGCTCTAAGAACTGTAACAAACGTTCATTCAATAAAATTCCTCTTCGGACGTTCATATTTGCATTTGTCCGAGCATGATTGCATGCTAATTCACTCACAAACACCACAGTTCATTACTGTTTAATTCATTACTAGCCCAGCTCTTTCATCCACTCTCTACAAATTCATTGTACAGGGTTCATTGGGCTCATAGTCTGAACCTATTGGACTTGGGCTACAAAAATTGACCCTACAAAAGGCATTGTCATAGATTTTTTTCTAGTTGGTTTGAGAAGTTTTCTTCATGTTTAGTATGTTATCTCAATAGTAAGCCAATAGGATTGAGTAGTGGGACTTCTTAATAACTTCATTTATTGCCAATAGAGAATGTAAAGTTGTGATTTACAACTATATTTTATGTTGGCTTTATTCCATGACAAAAAGTATTGTAATTGCCTTAATTTATTTCCTTGTATTTTGTGGGATTTTATTGTATTAGGTTTAGTATCAAGTTGGTGAAGACTCTAGCTTAAATGAAGAATCAATGGATCTCGCGAGTGTCTCACTGGAAGCTAACCCGCGAGAGAGCCATGTGAGAAGCACATGCTGGAAGCTGAAGAGTCATGCCAGACTGTCGTTTTCGCGAGTGTCTCATGGGTAAGGCCTTCTCTCGAGACAGTCGCGAAACATTCTGCCTAGAGGATTTTAATGAGTGACTTTCTTACCCTTCACCCATACTGTATATACCCTCATTACCCACAAATGTTTGTAAGGCAATCCAGAGAGAAAAATCCTAGAGAGGTTTTCTAAAACACACACACCCATCTTTTGAGAGAGAGCTACTCATCCTTAGTGAGAAATCATTGTGGCCTCTTCTCCATCCCTCTCCCATTATCATACCTTGAGAGAAGATTTGTACCCAAACACAACCCATACATATTCAGAGTGTAGAGAGTGTTTTGGAGCTGCTGGGAAGCATTGGAAGAAGCCAAGGATGGCAGATGCAACATGGAGCTTGTTGCGGGATCCGGAGAACTAAGACAAGACACGGTTCCGAGAAGCCTTGTTGGAGTAGGAGCTTGGAGAGCTTAGGTACATCGGGTAGATTAGGCTTGGAGGGTCTCTTGCTAACCCATGTATCCCAACTGATTGTCGAGTGGATCGATTTCCGCTTGGAGGGCGGCGGAGAGGTTTTTCACCGAGTTCTTCGGTTTCCTCTTCGATAACACGTCTCGGTGTTATCTGTGTTTGCATCTCTCTTCCCTACTCTTGTTCATTTCATTTTTAATGTTGTGTTGCTTTAAATATGGATTAGAGTTGTTGTCTTGCTTATACGTTTGTGTTTACACTATTCCGCACTTTGTATTAAGTTAGTGTAAAATCAACCAAGCCATAATTTTAATTTGGGGGGTCTAAACAGCTCTTGTGTTTTCGACACATTTTCGAGCTTTCAGAGAAAATAATGAAGAGGCCCAAAATATCTCAACCTACAAAGCCCAAATCCATGGAGATGGGTCCGAGCTAGGGCCAGCCCTAGGCCTAGGCCACATAGGTCTTCGCCTAGGGCCCCCTACTAGAGAAAGGTCCCCAAAATTGGGGCAAAATTTGATCTTTTTTTTTTTTTTTTTTTTTGAGATGTAGGAAAAAAAATTAGTTTTACATTCTATATTTAAGAATTCTTAAAGAATTGAGTAATGCTAGAGATAATATAACTTTAAATACAAAGGTCTTACAAAAATATGTGTCACTAATCACAAGAAATAATTCAGACAGAAAAATGCTAGAAATACTATAAATTTAAATACATAGGTCTTATAAATTGATGTGACAATTAATATGATTGATGAACATCAACAACTCATTAAATGCATTTTTGAACTACTTTTTGTGAATTGATTATACATTTTGTAAGCCTCATATTGTAAAATTTACAATGTCTCTAATATCATATATTCAAATACTTGTTTATTATTTTCTTGAAGTGTCACTAATCTCATTCATTGTTACATCGTTTGCAAGTTTTATTGTAGAAAAATTTGTTATAGCTTAAGCATTTTTCCAACCAAAAGAAAAAACGTATTACAAAATAAATAAAAATGGATTTTTGTTATATAAAAATTATGATATTAAACACTAGTTAAATATTATTTAAGTGGATTCTTCCACAAAAAAAAAAATCTTATTTAAGTGATAATAAAAAGGCCTCATTTAAATATATTATCTTAGTCCTCCAATTTTGTTGGGCTGCCCCTAGTCTGAGCACAACACCTTTGTATTTAAAGATAGTTGATATGTGTGGTGGGCCCTTTTTTGTGTTTTGGACTGAATTTCTCCTATTATACCACGGCCCATGATTCTGAGGTAGGAGAGTCAGGACAAGCTTAACTGAAGCACACCTTAGGCCAGCTTGTGCGCAAGTCAGGCCATCCCCACATAAACACGCCCCTAGCAGGAGCTTTAGATGTACCACGTACTCATGGCAGGAGCAACTGTTACAGATGTTACAGCAGAAGGCATGATGCGGCAAGATAACTAAAACATTTCTACCAATTAACAATAATACATAAATAACACAACAATGGGGGAGTAGAGCAATATAATCACAAATAACAAGACTACGACAAACGGTCTATCAATAGGATAACGAGTTAGTCCTTTATAAACAAAAATAGGATTCTTCTGCCAAAGGAATTGGCTTAATTGTTCAGCGGACACAAGCCCAAAAAGGGAGCTGATCTCTAATTTGGGTAACCTCAGAAGGAATTCCTGCTGTAGAGATTACACACTTTGGAAAAATGACCTAGATGGCTGAAACTTGAGTTCTTAGCTTATCAGAGAATGGGTCTATTGACAGGGAGAGAAATGGGTAGCCTATTGATGCGTGTCTCTATTCTTAGCACTCATGTTTCTTCCCTTTCTTTGGGATTTCTGTATTTTTCCTTTTCTTTTTTATTTCTTTATTTACTTTATTTTATTTTCTTTCTTTCTATTTCTCTTTTTTTGTTTGCCGTTGTTCCTCCTTTACTGTTCATGCCTATGGCCTTTTATACTGTCTGCCGTGACAGGATTTACCGTTTTACCCCTTAACTGCTTTTGGCTCATTGTAGGCGTCCTTCCAAGACTGCCCATTAGCCTATCGGCTGCACAGCCACTACCATTGCATTGTGCAGTCTTGCACCTCTCATCTGGATAAGGGTTAAACCTCTCCCTTACCTACCTCTATGGCATGCATCTAGTGGATTCAACTAATGTTTACTCCTTTTGGGTGAGATTTCTTTCCAACAAGACATTTTTCCCCAAAAGAGTTTGAGCAAGAACCCCTTTCTCGCCATCACTAGACCACACGCTCTCATACCTCTGACCATGGCCCACCTCCCCTATATTGGCTAGGTACAGGTAGACGATGCTTGAGCCTTGTGTGCATGCTCCACTTCTGTCTGAATCCATTACTTTTCTAGCCTTCACGCATTTTCCATTGCCTCCGTGTTTGTTTGATTCTGCTGCACATTCTGGTATTTGTTTAACTCTTGCGGCATGAATGATACATGGGCCTTTGGGCCTTCATTCTCTGCATTCCATCTCTTCTTTGGACTGGGCATTGTTTGGGTGTGGGCCCTCTCCCTCCTACCTGGCCCATGTCCCCTTTTGTCCTGTGTCCATAGGCTGGCTAGTGCTTCTGTCATGCCACTGCACTACTCCTGCTATGATATCACTTATTTTGTTGTTACCTTTGGGCTTATGGGCTGAAACTCCTGCCAGTCCATTTCTTACATTCTTTCTTCTTTTCGGCTTCACTGGCCAACATTCCTGCTAGGCCAGCCCATTCCATGCCTTGCGCTTCCTCGGCCCATTTCATTCCTTGGGCTTCCTCAGCCCATTTCATTCATCAAGCTTCCTCGGCCCATTTTCTTCTTCCTTACCTCTTTCACTCCCATGGGTTTTTCTTAAATCCTTTAGGATTCCCCAGCCCAATTACTACATCCTTACCTCTTATTACCTTTTAGGCTTATTGCCCTTTATGCCAACCCTACGGATTTACTAATTCATTTCTTAGGCTTCCCTAGCCTGTTTATGTCTTTTCTACCTCTTACTATTCCCATGGGTTTACTACCTTCATTCTTTGGGCTTCCTCGGTCCATTTTCTTCTTCCTAGCCACTTATTATTTTTGTAGGTCTGTTAACCATTATTCCTGCCATTCTGGTCTGCTAATCTTTATTTTACTTTTTTCTCTCCCTATCTTTTACATATTGTTGGGCTTCTTTTGCCATTGGGCCCTTTTGTCAAAGTGGGCATCAACAATATGTGATTGTAAATATAATTTTCTTTTAGAAAACATTTTTTTATAAGGAATTTCTTTTAGAAAACTTTCTTTATAGGGGATTCTTTTAAAAAACTTGATAATGTTTTGAGATCTTAAAAATAAAAGGCAGACACGTAATATATGTCACCAACGTTGGAGACAGTGAGAGTGGACATTGAAATTTTGTTTCCATAAAGAACAGCACCACTCTTGTGTCAATTACAAACGGCACATCTATGTTACTTCTTTTATAGCTGCAAACATGATAGATTGGGCTATGGTATGGAACCAGAGGCGATGTCCAAGATTAGCTCTATTAGAATTTCGTAATGTAAAAAACATGACTAAATATGTAATTTTGTTCCACTTTTATATTTCTCTTCTTCAAAAACACAAAAAATATAAGATCAAATAAGATCAAAAATAATCCAACAGAACTCTTGCATCATGGGATTTCAAACTACGGGTACGCAACTTAAATTTTAATTAAACTACATGTGGTAAGTTGTAATTTGGCCTAAATAAATTTAGTACATAGAGAAAAAACAGTACATTATTGCGACAAAAAGTAGATAAGACTATGATCAAATTGTACTTATGAATGCAGCACAGGCAAGGCATGGATTATGGCTTCCAACAATTTTTTAGCATTGACCAAAATCTTAATTGAAGACAAAACTATGAGCAGGTGAGCTTTCTTTATTAGTGCCACTATGATGCATCGTTGCATTTTGTGTTCCCCCATTGAATTAGCAAGTGTTGGGAAAATGGGAGTTAAAAGTGTATATAGCATAGGGTTATATTATAAAAGTGGGGCCACATTGTATAGGTTGGTGGAGTAGACAGGGCCATCTCTTTTTTGATACAAGATATAAATTCTACTCTAGCATAATCTAAGTGTATAACCCTCTTGGAGACTTGAACCTTGGCTCTTGTCCCCCACACCCAACAAAGCACTTATACTTGTGGAGTGACCACCGCACCAAGGGTGCGCGGTGGTACACAGCGCCATCTCTAACATAAGCAACAGAGTAGGTAGCACTGAAGTCAAAGCTCCTCAGTTCTCATCGACACCAAGTTCCTTTTCACAGCTAGTTGTTTCTTCAATTCTAAAATCCTATTTCTTTTTCCTTCCGTCTTGCTCAAAGAGTGCGACTTTTATAATGGTTTGAGCCAATGTGGGCAAGGTAGACTTTGGGCATGGTTTAGCCCTACTTGGGTAAACTAGCTAAGGAAATTTTGTAAGATGGATTTGTTGAAAATTTAGAAGAAAAAAAAAATATTAAATCCAATAAGGACTTGGTGTAAAAACCTCTATTTACAATATTCACTAGCATCATACCACACTAAAATTTTGCAAAAAAAAAAAAAAAAAAAAAAAAAAGGTTAATAGACACAATCACATTTTCATTAAAACTTTATTACTTAATATAATTATTGAAAAAAAATATTAAAACCTAAATGTGCAGAGAATCAGAAACACTGCTAGAGAATTGAAATGCCATAAAAGTCAAGAAGAAGTTGTTAAGAGTCAAATTCTATCCAAAATGCTTTTATCCGGTTTGAAGAAAACTCCTCCAACCCACTATGTGGGTGCCTGATAAACTCTTCACATATACTTTTAGTCATATGACCTATTTAATTAGTCATATTACTTGTTTAAATTATACAAATAGATGGTTTTATCAATTGCCACGTAATAGGTTGGAAATGATTTTTCAAAACTAGTTTAAATGAAAAGTTTATCTTTTGATGTGGCACCATATAATTGGTGAATATAAATAAGGTTTTTTACACCATGTCCTTATTAAATTTATTTTTAGGGAAAAACAAAATTACTACGTTGTTTAATGACTTAAACCTTCAAGAGTAATCGACCTTGTAATAAACTTAAACGATGCTAGAGAGGCAAACTTTAAAATAGTTGTTGCCTGATTAGCACCTTCCCGTGCCATCAAGTTTAATGTCACATTAATTGCACAGGTACTAGTAGTTCTCTACTGTCAATATCTGACTCCAATAGGTCGAGTGGTAGGTTCTCTCCTCCAAAACTAGCCAGACAAGATCATGAACCAAGAATTTTCCAACAAGAGTTGCTAGATTCAATGAAATCTCAGCTAGATTCGGAGAGATTTCACTAGATTTGGTGAGATTTTCACCAAATTTGGCAAGATCTTGTCAATTTTTTTCCTATTTTCCACCATTATCTCACTGGATCTTTGTTGTTTTCTAAATTCTTGATGCCAACAGATTTGACCGCCACCTATTGAAGGCTCAATTCTCTTGATCCGACCGTCCTCTCAGATCAGTGGCAAGTTAAGATTTTCTTTGCTCGATTAAGTCAAGTCATGTATGGGTTGAGTCCACACCCGATCCAACCCAACCCATGGACACCTATAAGTACTAACTCAAAATGGTAAACACCATATTATAATTGCAAATTGCACCTCATAACAATCTTTTTTTTCTTTGGAATAACAATTAATTTCTTAATCTTAAAGGTTTAGTCAAGTGGTTTCTAAATCTAATGTGATCCATGAGTTCTTGGATTTAAAAGTCTCTTAATCAACATTTAAAGTACTTGTAGTTACTTGGTGTGTATCGAAGAATTTTTGTTTGAAAATCGTGTTTGGAAGAACTAACCTAAGTGTTCTAAGAGTTTTGAATAATTACCTTAAATATAAAATTCCAATTTCTTAAATGCCTAAAGTTTTATCAAAGTGAATGAAACTTTGTTTTTTTTTTTTTTGGTTCTAATAGTAAATCTTAAGATGTGACTCTTTTTGTTTTTTTGGGTCTTAACTCTTAAGAGCATTCACATCAACTTATGCAAAAAAATTCGTCTATTTTTAGCATAAGAATCTACTTTTTCTATTTTACATACTTACTTTTCAAAACACTTCACATCAAATTATCTATTTTACACTACATTACATTAAAATATCAATTTTTCTTAATTTTTTCAATTGTTTATTTTTCTTTACACAACAACTATCATATGCTCTCTTTATTGAACCTCGAAATATGTAAAGAAAGAATAAAAAATTATATGCAAAGTGAATAGTATGAGTGTAAATTTACATAAATATTGTAGCAATTTTGTAAATTTACATATTTTTACCTTAGCTTAAGTGAGTGATTTTGGGGGTTAAATGTGTAAAGTGATTACATTTTTCTATTTTGCTTGACGCAATGCTCTAACACTTGGTCATTTGGGTGGGCTCAGCTTAGTTGGGACCAGCTCATGAACTTACTTTTGGGCCGAGAATCTACCTTCAAGTTCCTCAAATCCATTCTCTTTTTCCTTGTTTTCAATGAAACTCTTCAATTCCATTTTTTTTTTCAGTGTAACAAAAAAAAAAAAAAAAAAAAAAAAAAAACATCTTACCAACCGAGGTCAGTAGGACCAACAAACTGACCAAATCAAAAGAGTTTGAGCCTTAGAGTTAGAGGTTTGAACGAGTTAAAAAGAACCTGACTGGCAATTTGTCCTCATTCATTCACAAAAATTACATAAGATCCTCCAAAGTCCAACTCCCAACAGCCTCTTTGTCATCGGCGCCATTAAAGCCTTCTCTCAACGTGCACTGCTGCCTCTTCAAAAATAAAAAATAAAAAAATAAAAAACCTTTAGAGAGAGAGCGAGAGAGAGATGGGGAAGGATAAGTCTTCATTGGAAGATTTGATAGAGAAGGCAGGAGGTTGTGCTGTGGTCGATGGAGGATTCGCTACACAGCTTGAGAGACATGGTGCTGTCATCAATGACCCTCTTTGGAGCGCCCTCTGTCTCATCAAAGACCCTCATCTTATCAAGCAGGTAGCTCTCTCTGTATGCAATAGGCATCCTTCGTTTAAAATAATAATAATAATAATAATAATAAAAAATTGAAACTTTTACGAGTTTGTGGTTGTTGAAATGTGTATAGGTCCACTTGGAATACTTGGAGGCTGGTGCTGATATTTTGGTCACTTCATCTTACCAGGTTTGTGTTTCTTTTCTTCCTTCATACATCGCACTACCTTTAGTTTTTTTTTTTTTGAGAAGATAGTTTTATTTGGTTGATCTTTGTTTATCATTTTGTTCCTGTGTCATAAAAAATAAAGTTATTTGATTGTGGTCTCAAAAAGATTTTGAATCAATGTTGTATAGAAGTATGCAATGTCCCATTTAAATATTGACTAATAATATTGAAGCAAATAGGGATATTGTGTGTGAATCACAATTAGTAGTTGGACTTTTGGGCTTTCAAAGCGATTATGGATTCTGGAATGGATGTGCTAATTAAAGTATTGTGCTGGGTAAGTGTATACAACATGTTTACAACAGGGCAGTGTGATAGAGTTGGGCTGTTAGCCTGTTAGGTGCCAATTATAGCATATATGTAGTCGAACATGGATGTTGGTGGCATCTAATACCAGAATGCAACCTCCTTATAACTTTTCAGTGAAAAATAAACAAATAATTAAATAAATAAATGTACCTTTTCCATTATTTATTTTGACACCATTCGGCACTAACAGTGATATTCTAATTTCCATCCAATTTGTTGATATATCAGGCTAGAATGATGTTTTGGTAAGTAAGCATGTTAATTTTTTATTTCAGTGAAGATTATCTCTTGATTGTTTCTGCCTCCAAAGATTGTGCAGGAGTGCATGTGCTTTTGGATGCTAGATTTCCTTATAATCTCCTATTCTCTGTAGTCATTGTAACTCCTTTTTACCATACTTCTTTATTATATTCATAGGCCACCCTGCCCGGATTTCTGTCCAGAGGACTTTCGATTGAAGAAGGGGAGTCATTATTAGAGAAGAGTGTCAAGTTGGCTGTTGAAGCTCGGGATAGTTTTTGGAATTCATTGGAAAGGACTCCTGGACATTGCTATAACAGGGCTTTGGTTGCAGCCTCCATTGGAAGCTATGGAGCTTATCTTGCTGATGGTTCGGAGTACAGGTGCCTTTCAACACTATAAACAAAGTTGACAATTAGTTATCTCCATTGTTGTATTCACATAGTTATATTCTATATATTAAGTATTATCATATTCTTAGATGTGTTAATGTCATTTGCTTGCAGTGGGTGTTATGGCCTGGATGTGAATTTGGATAAGCTGAAGGATTTCCACCGGCGCAGATTGCAAGTATTAGTGGAAGCAGGTCCAGATTTACTTGCCTTTGAGACCATTCCCAATAAAATTGAAGCTCAGGTCTGTTCCTTACCCAAATATGCTTTTGTGGAATGATAGGTGCTTTTAGTTGAGCTAATAATTCCATGGAACAAGAAGAAAATTTGAATTGCCTTTGAGCAATATCAAAATCTGACTGTAATGGTGTCAGTTCTCTCTGTACATTAATCACAAGAAAATAACTATGACTTTGCTTTGTGAATTGCAAGTGATACTGACAAATTTCGTAAGCCAGAAACTTTTATTTGAATGAATTATTCAGGCCTAATCTCAGGCATTTAATTTCTTGATGTATTCTTTTTACTGGTGAGAATATGTGATTCACTTGTTGCCTTTGCTTATTAGGCCTACAGGTTAAAAACTGAAAATGTATTTGTATGATTTATCTAATATTTCAATGTGATTCACTAAAGTCATTGTAGCATAATATTACATAATGATTGACAATTTTATGTTCTTAAAAACAAATGATAGACAGATTATGGGCTGTGTAAGGATGTTGATAAATCATTATTGATCCTATCTCAGTAGTCAGAAATTTCAAATACCAATTACCTTTTCAGTTTTTACCTTATAATTTGACCAGCACTAATATTTTCATAATTTCAAAGCTACAGAGCCTAGAGCAGGAAACCAATATAAAATTTTTATGTTAAATTCTTCAAGTGAACATTCATTCCAGCTTGAACTTGTTATTGTGTACCGACCAACTATGTCGTTTATGTCTATCTGGAAATGAAATTCTACATGTACTTTTTTAGTATCAATTAAAGGTGACGTCACACTGAAACTTCTATGTTGATTCCTATTTATTTTGTAAACCATGAGAATTGGAACTTTCTTTTTTATTTTTCTGCATTTTTTTTTTACCTTTGTGTTTTCACTTGACAGCTTCTGCATTATTGAAATACAATTTGCAGGCCTGTGTTGAGTTGCTTGAAGAAGAGAACATAGAAGTTCCATCTTGGATCTGTTTTAGCTCTGTAGATGGTGAGAATGCCCCATCAGGAGAGAGTTTTAAGGAGTGCCTGGATATAATAAATAAGAGCAGCAAGGTGCATGCAGTTGGAATAAACTGTGCACCTCCCCATTTTATTGAAAACCTTATCCACAAATTTAAGGAGGTAATTCCTACAATTTATGCCAATTGATTTGCCGAAACAGAAAGAATTTGATTTTATACTCTCAGTAATTGAATGACAAAATTCTCTCCAGTTAACCAAGAAGGCAATAATTGTATACCCTAATAGTGGTGAGGTATGGGATGGCAGAGCTAAGAGATGGCTGGTGAGTAAGGGTTGTTTTGAATCTCTAACGAAAAAGTATCATATGAATTGGGCATAAGTAGCATCACTCTCACATAGGGGTGTGACATATGCTTGATTCACCGGATACCTTCCCCTCTCTCTCACACACAAACATACACGTACACATTCAGAAGTTGCTTCTATTATTTAATTTATTTCTGTGGTTTGGTTGACAGCCATCAAAATGTTTTGGTGATGACAAATTTGAAGTTTTTGCAACAAGATGGCGCAACTCAGGAGCTAGACTCGTTGGAGGCTGTTGTCGGACAACACCTTCCACCATTCTAGCCATTTCAAAGGTTTTGAAAGATAGTTCCTAAGCAAAGGAGATAGCTAGGCAGTTGATTTCATTCTTTCAACTTCCACCAAGTGGCTTTACTTTTCTGAGTTGTTTCCATTGAATTTGTTTTACCTCATATTTTTACTCATTAAAAGAATGGAGAGAGAGAGAAGATCAAGAATATCATCAGTTTTTAATCTTAGAGATTATGCATCCCATTATTATTTGCGAAATGAACTACAAAGGAAAATACATTTCGTTTCTAGAGCAAATTTTGTACTTAAATGACGATGACAAACTAGAGTGGTCATTCAGTGTGATCAATATTAAATACTTACTGGGCTTCATCATATTAAAAGATGAAATATAAGATCTCATCCATTACCGTGACTACAATTTTCTGGTGCACATTTAAAACGGCAAAATAATTCCATTATTTAAAAAACAGGTTCACGTGAATTACTGTTTCATTAATCTCAGAACTTGAGGAAGAGTCCTGAAGGGGTTATAACGATTGAGTTAGGTCATATCAAAGATTGATCAAGAATAACTAGTGCTTATACTTTATATATTTTAGAAAGGAAAATACAAATTATTTGTTCACTTTTTGTGTTTACTTTGTACTCTACTAATTATAATTTGTCATCTATTATTCTTCACTCAAAAATAAAAAATAAAAAATTATAGTTTAAAAAATATAAAAAATAAAAAACAACAGAGACACAACATACCACAATTTATGGAGCATAAAGTAGAACACAAGGAAAAAAAGGAGTTTTAACACAAACTTTTTAATGCAAAGCTTCTTTTTTTATTAGAAAAACTAATGCAATGTTTCTACTTTTAATAGAACTAGTTGCAAATTCACGCGATACATGAAAATATATAATTATTTTGTAATTTTGATATAATATATAATTTATTTTTCTAAATTTGTTGAAGATAATTTACTCTTCCAAAAAGTTAAAAAAAATTTAAAATTATTTTTCATCTCTCTATCTCTACAAATTTATCATTCTATTATTTTTGGTGTATTTGATTGATATTCATTTTTTTAAGTGTCCATCTTATTCTAAACTAGCTTGTAACCCTATGCATATGCATGGATACACTTAAAGATATACAATAAGATATATAATATAATTCTTGTATATATAATTTAAATATTATTGTTATTCATTTTTATATTTTGTTCACTCTTTAAAAAATTTTGTAAGGATATTATTAGGTATAAAATGTAAATTGTCCATTTTAAAAAAAATTATTGTGAAGCACTTTTTATTTTATTTTTATGATTCATTTATTCTAGACTCTTTGGTTTTTGTACTTAATAACTCACTTGGATGAATATTTATAATGTGGTCCTACATTTTATTCTAAAATTAAGAAATAAAACTCATTAAGAATAAATAATTTAAGACACATGACGCAAAATTAAAACTCTAATTTGGAATTCTAATTTGTGTTATAGTGCGTTATGATATTACTCAAATAATTGAGAGGCAATTTCAAATACATAGTCAAGATTGTGTTTTGATATATATTCAAATTCTTACTTCCAAAATGACTAACTTAAACAACAATTAAACTAATGCTATGAATGAGAGAGAGAGAGAGAAGGGGGGGCACTTGTGATAGGGAACTCAAAAAACATAACACCGAAAAGTATTAAACCAAAATAGAGTTATAAGAAATACAATGATTTGTCAACTTAAAGTAAAGTTGCAAGAAAGAATGAAAAACAAAAAAATCTTAATCAAGAACCTAAAAGGTGAAGCATAAAAATATTATTTCCCATATAGTATTTGATGGGTAATTAAAAAGTGTTTATAGTCCATATGAGTCGTCTAGAAAAACAAAGTTCATCTAAGATGATGGTCTAGAAGCAAGAGGGAAAAAGGTAACACCAAGGAGAAATGTCGTCTAAAGAAAGATAGATTGAACCAAAAACGAACTTGCAAAGCCAAAAAGCAACAAAGGCTGCACGGTGGGCAACAACGGAAAACTTAGAGGAAGAACTAACCCAGTACGATAACTTAGCATTCCTAGCCATCCCCTTTCTCAACTCGGCCTCAATGGCTTCTTCCTCCGGAGAAAGCTCTATGGTGGCAGGATCCACGTCATCAAGGATTGGCAAGAGTAGTTGGTTGGCCACATCCTCAAGGGTCACGGTCAGTTCGCCGCAGGAGAAGAGGAATGTGTGGGTGGTGGCACACCACCGGCGAACCAAGTGACGAAGGTTGTAAGTGTCTCAGAAATTAGAAAGACTCCGAGATAAAACGATGGACTTCAGAACGCCGGCCCGCTGCAACAAACCCATGAAAACCGAGTCCGATAACTCTCAGTCAACCCACTCCTTCCAACCCGAGGCCGTTCCTGACCCAAACACGAAATGAATCGGTACGGGAAGAGAGACACCTTGACGGATGACCAAATCGGAAATGGAGGAAGACACCGGAGCCCAAGAAATATTGGGGTTCCGTCTGCACATAGAAAGCCACACGCGGCCTGGCGGCGGCGGCATGTAATCACCGGGAACCTCAGGGAAGAGAGGATAAGGGTTATACCAAGGGTCGATTAGAGGAGCGCACTCGTTGTCGGGGTCGCGCGGCACATCTTCCTCGCCGGAATGATCGGAGTCGGAGTACATGACCTCCTCGCCCATTTCTTGTCCGGCGAGAGGTTCAGAAACTTTCCCTTTCCCTTTGCGGCGAGAAGAAGAACCTGGGCTTTTCACCAGCGCCATTGTGCGACAGTTCGATCTGAGCAAGAGAGATAAAGGTGTTCGAAGAGAAGAAGAGGATAAAGGAAGAGGGACAGACACGATTTTTTTGGAAAAGATGGTGTTTATGATTGATTTTCAAAGGGACTCTCTTCTTAAATACTTGAGTAATTAATACTGGCCTGAAGGAAGGCGACTGATCAGCCATCGAAAGAAGAATGAAATAAATGAAGCGGTAGTTGTGTCTTAGGATAACTGCCATTCTGGGAAAATCGAAGAGTCATCACTGTTCACGGCAGGAAAAGAAATATAAGTACACGTGAAGGGGTCCACAGTTTTAAAAAGCCCGCGAAGGAAAAGAAAGAAGGGAAACACAAAGGACAGAAAGGTCTTTTATTCACATATGGACCGCAGGAACGTTCCATATGTTCAGGGGGCTAAATGTTGAGGGTCATTTTTTCGAAATAGACAAAGGCAGCCCAACCCAGCAATGCGGGCAGCAGAGAAGCGGCAGACCAAGTAAGAGAAAACCATTAGGCCCAAGCGGCAGGAACAATGGGTCACAGACCCCTCAATACGAATGAATGGGTCTTGAGGAAGTAAGTGGACCTAAAAGGCCCGGAAAGAGAGAAAATAGCACCCATGGGCAGTATGTGTTGTGAAAAAAAGAGAATGGGCCGCGGCAGGCCCAAAGTAAAGTAAACAAAGAAAGTAGGGGATAATGGCAAGTCCATGAACCCCAAGGATGAGAATGAGGAAATTGGGCCGGGGAAGCCCAATTAAGTTAGTAAAAGCCCATGGGATGCGGAGTTAGTAAACGGACCGAGGATGTCCAAAGGAATGGGCCGGAGAGGCCCAAGGGAAGAGAAAGGGACATGAGAGCCCATGAACAAGAACACCAGTGGCCACCATTGAGCCACTGGGGGGAAGAATGGAACGGCAGGCCTAAGAAAAGGCCCAGCAAGAAGAAGTCATCGCGGCAGGAAATGCTAAATAACGCGGAAGGAAGCAAAGGCAATTAATGAATTGGGCTGAAAGGAACACAAGGCCCAATACTGAGTAAAGCCCATATCCTGAAGGAGCGGGAAATCAGAATAGCAACTCGTGAAAAGCCAGAAACGGACAACAGGCAAACAAAATCTCCAGTCCACGGCAAATGCATGAACAGCAGGCAGAATTCAAACATAAACACCCGCAAGGCCCAGGCATCACCAGTCTGTACCCAGCCAATACAGGACATGGTGGGGTCGTGGGTCAGAGGTAAGAGGGCACGGTTTGGAGGTGGGGAGAGGGGAAGGCCTGTTTTAAGGTTCCTGCTCAAACTCTTTTGGGGGATACGTCCTGCTGGGATGACATACCACCCAAAAGAGGCAAGGCTGAGTTGGAACCAATAGGTGCATGCCACGAGGGATAGAGAGAGAAGAAACATCACTGCGGCAAGCAGAAATGCCGCGGCAGACTAACGAACAAAAAATGTCTGTGTCTGTAACAGGGGAACCCACAGACGGAACAGTAATGTCGGCAAGTACTCCCAGACCAGACAAAAACGGTTGGAGGGTAGAATAGTAAAATCTGTTCACGGCAGGCACTATAAGAAGGGAGCCTCTGCCGTGTACAGGGGGAGGAACAACAAGAGAGCAAGACAATACAATACTAGAAAAATACTCTGTAACACACTTAGTAAAACAGGGGAAGCACAACACTAAAAACCACAAAGGTGGAAATCACTAAGGAAAAAAACGAAAAGGAAAAAAAGAGAGGAAAGATAGAAAGAAAAAGAGTGAGAGTTAGTGGCATGCATCGATAGGTTTCTTCCCTTCTCTCCCTCTCAAATCCCTGCTCTCTTCCATACTTATTTCGGGTATTGTCCATTCGGGTCCACCTCCCTCAAACCCATTAACTTCCACGGCAGGATTTCTTTTTCCTCGGAGGTTAATCGCGTTGAGAAGAGGTGTTCTTCCTCTTTGGCTTTACTCCTGTGGACGGAACTAAACTTGTTCCATGTCTATTGATTAATTTTTATTCTTTACTATTTATTTGTCAAAATTTGTTAAGTGTTATTATAGTTATGGATCATTTGGTCATTTCCCATTAAAAGGACTATCTGGTCATTCCAGAATGCATGGTTCTGTTTATCAATCATATCTGCCTGCTGTAAGCATTTTTCTGAAACAGCTCTGCCTGCCGCAAGCATTTTTCTGAAATAAGCTCTGCCTGCCGCAAGCATCTTTTCCGAAACAGCTTAGCCTGCGGTAAGCACTCCCCTGGGTGACGAGGCATAGTTCGCGCACAAGCCAGGCTAAGTTGAGTTCCAGTTGGCCCGGTCTCGACTCCTGCAACCCAGAATACTTGGGCCTACGATCACGAAGGGGCAGCCCAGCCCAACATAGCAAAAAAGGCCCCCACAAGTGGCAGTAACTCACTTTTCTCACAGACAACACCAACTGATGATGCTCGAAAATTAGTAGGCTGAATGCTCCGAACTCCAACGATGGTTGAATGACCTGGAAAATAAGAAAGCGACTATCGAAGGTGACCGGGGTGAACCGGCTAAAGACCCTCTGACGATTAAGTCAGTTTTCTCATTAGGACTCAAGTATAGTAAGTGGATGAATAGTAGAACATACCCTAGGTTAGTGAGATTGAGTCCTTGTCATAGAGAGTTTAGAGTGGGTCTACTTGTTAGGTGCTATTAACATCATGGGAGATGTGTGGACTTAGTGGGGAGTGTGGAGCGAATTTCGGGGGATTCATCCCACGTTCCAAGATGAGGGATTGTGGTCTAACCATTTGTGATCAGTGGCGAACACTTAAAATTTTACTAAGTGTTTGTTGATCGTCCATACCTTCTTGTGGTATGGATGACCTATTTATCTGTAGACGACTGATGTTGGTGTATACGACCAATGTTGGTGTAGACATCCCCATTACGCCATCAAGCCTTTGTACTTCCGTTTGGCCATTAAAATATCTGCCGGAGTGAGTCTGCCGCTGGCCCCCATGTTCTTGGGGCATTTATATGTGCAACTGGACATCCTACGGAGTGATGAGAGTCAGGCTAGTTCCTGCCACATAGTTGCTTCTTCTGTACACAGCACTATCCTGCAGCAGTTGTTGTTTGAGCGTTAAGCTCAATACTTGGCGAAGTGTAGGCCTGTTCGCTTCGCGAGAGAGAAGTACCAATCATGTCTGCGGGTGATCACTGACTTCTGCGGCAGGTTTGAATCCGATTTCCCTTTAACTTTTCGTTGGTCTGGTCTGAAGCCCATTGGTCACTCAGTTGTTGAGTCTTTTGATAGCGGTACTGGTTTTACTTGGAGAGCTTACAAAAATTTGGGTAGGGGTTACACATGTACTGATTCTGCTATGGGTCTGTTTGCTGATATTATTGGGACCACCACTCCTTTGACTGGTTTTGATGAGGTGGGGATCACCTATTTGGCGGCTACCAATGTTGGATGGCTGCCATACTTGACTGATGAGGGCATCATATTTGTTCACTACCCTGTCAATCGAGTGAGGAGGCAGTTTGGGCTGGACCAGGATATTCCTGATGACCTTTCTTATCTCATGAAATCTCCTACTTCTGTTCGGCCTTTCCTGCGGCAGACTGCTTTCGACTTTTGGAGATCGCGCTTTAGTGCAATTACCATTCCTGGCTCGTCGAGAGAGGGTCTTTGCACTCCTACCATCATGGCTATTGGCAGGCAGTGATGACCTCGTTTGGGCAAGAGTTGGTAGGTAGCCGTGGCTTCTCCCTTATTCCACCTGACGGGCTAAGTATGTTAGTATCTCCCAACCCTCGGTTGCTCTTGCCTTCCAAGTCAGTTTTAGATTATGTTCAGAAACAGAGCCGCTCTGCCGTCTTTGAGTGGGACGAGAAGAAGAAAGGATGGTGTTGGCTCACAGGTGATTTTCCCCCTGGTTGGGAGAAGAAAGTTAAGGTAACCATCATTCCTGCGCCGACCAAGAAGACTCCTGCCAAGCACAAGTCTGCAAGCAAGCCCAAGCCTGCTGCCCCACAGCCAACCACGGATGCTCCCCTTTCTAGCAGGACATGGGGTAGCAAGAGGAAAACAACCCCCCATCCCATGCCTACCGCTGAGCGAAGGGTATGTTATATATTTTGTCTTTTGTGTTTTGACTTGAACTTGCCTGCGGCGAGCCCATGCCACGCCTACTGATTCCTTTCCTTAACACTGCCTCTTGTCTCTCTTTTTCTTTGCAGTCTAAGCATAAGGAAGACACGTCATCTGCCCATCCCATTGAACTTGATGAGCCTGAATTCGAGGTAATCTCCTCTATTTCCTTCTTTCCTCCTCTTTATTATTATTATTATTTTTTTTACATATATTTCATCTGCCACGTGTCTTCATTTGTCTGGATTAGCCGTAGGTTCCCTTATTCTTTACCACATGTGTATATATTATGCATTTTTCTTTCTTTTGCTTTCCAGGATCAGCCCGAGCCCCTTTCCATCTATCGTCCTACCGCCGAGGAGCTGCCCGCCTCCATGGGCACACCCGTGGCGGATTCTTTTGATGGGGCTGGTGAAGCTTCTTAGATGTCCATTATTTCTGCTACTGCATATGGGATTCCTGCCGAGACTCTTAGCCCTCCCACCGGACTGGTACCCAGAGAAGAGGGTACTCACACTGAGGGGGTTAGCGAGGCCACTCCCTTTTCAGCCGAGATGCCTATTTCCCCACTAGAAATTGCTCCTCCTGCCATAACTTAGACCGAGGCTGTTTCACCCGTTGCTCCTCTTGTCCTCTCTACCAGTGATCCTTTTGCGACTCTGTCTCAGGCCGCGAAGGATGGTTCTTCCTTAGTAGTCACTCCTTCTTCCATTCCTAGTTCGGCCACCCGTGGACCCGATGTTGATCTGTCTTCCGAGGAGTCCGAGGATATTCTCGAAGATATTGATAGTGAGCCCGTCCTGCCGAGGAGGATTTCTGAGTCCGAGGAGGAAGTGGATGCTCCACCCGAGGCTGGATTCATGGGTATGTCCCCACTCCTTTTTTTTTTCTTTTGCTGGATTCGCTTTTCCTTCTTTATTCACTAGGCCCACTCTTCCCTTTTTTTTTTTTTTTTTTTCATTTGCATGTCTATTTTCTTTTGTGTACAGAGACTTTTGAAGGGCTAGGCATTGCGGTCAGCGTAGGGATGCCTGCGGTAGTTAATCCTGCCGCGCCCCCAGCACCCATTCCTGCCATATTTTCTGCACCAGCTTCTGCCATATTTACAGCGTCAGTTTCTGCCATTCCTTCTGTGCCTGCTTCAGTTCTTCCCACAGCCCCCATTAATGTTGGTTCTGGTAAGCTTCCTTTCCCCCTTGTCTATTTTTTATTTGCTCCCCGTGGGTTTGTTCCTTTCCCCTTTTAGTTCCTCATCTCATGCCTTGTGTTTTCCTTGGTAGGATCTCTTCCTATAGCCCCATTCCAGTTTGAAGCGGGTAGTAGTTCCACCACCCTTCCAGGTCCTGTGGACGAGGCTGTTGCCTTCTTCACCCGTTTTGACCAGCCTGAAGTCAATGACCTTGATCCTGCAGCTTTCTGGGGCTCCGGGCCTCCTTATGTGGACTTTCATGGCTTTAGAGTCCCTGAGGACTGTGCTTCTCTTCTGGTGATGATCTATGACAACCGCGGGGACTTCATGCAGGGCTTTCGACTTGGTCGTTCTGTTAGAGAGCATTTCTTGAAAATGCTGGGGAGTGTGCTGAATGACATAGAGCATAGCTTTGTAGACACTGTTTCTACAGAGAGGATTTTGCAGTGGAGGGCTGCGGTGCAGGAGTAGGCTTTGCCGTGGAGTTCCTTTTGGATTACCTTCGAGAGATTGCTTGGGCTGTTTTCATGAGGAGAGTGCGACCCACTGTTGATGCTATTGACTCGCGCCTTGAGATCTTGAGAAAGGAGGTGGCAGACTTGGAGGGCCATCGTGAGTGTCTTCTTTCCAGTGTTGGTGGATCCGATCATTTTGGAGATCAGTCTCTTATTTCCGGGCTTCGTTGATGCAGTTTCTTCCTTGTTTTGTTGTTTCCTTTTCCTTATGACTCTACTTATTACATTATGTTTTTTCTTGTAGCACTTATTTGGCTAGTTTGCCATGATCTGGGTTTGTAACTTAACTTTGTGACGCTACACTTTACATTTTGCTATGACATATGATGATAATACTTGGTGCTTTTTCAGTACATCCTGCCGAAAGCAAATTACAATTTCATGTTGTGACACAGTCACTTGAAAAATGATAAGGTAAAAGGAAACATAAAGGTTTTTTTTTTCTTTTAAATAAAACAAAGGAAGGGAAAAAGACAATCATGTAAGTTTTCTCCTCAGGCATAATACTGCTTCAGCCATTTCCCGTTGATCGGATCCATTAATCTTTGCCATCCATCTGAGTCAAACGGTAGTACCCGCTTGGGTGTGCTTCCCTTATCACAAGGGGCCCTTCCCACTTTGGTGCAAATTTGGATGGTCCTGCCAGGCCTCTTCTAACATAGTCTGCTACTTTCAAAACAAGCTGTCCTTCCACGAACACTCTCTCTCTAGTCATCCTGCCGTAAGCTTCAGTCATCTTTTGCCTATATCTACGGCTGCGTTCCTGGGCTTGTTCTCTTTTTTCGTCAAGTCCCTCCAGGTCTTCACACCTTTTTGCCACAAAGACCTCTTCTTCTTCTCTTCCCTTTTCTTGCATTTTCATGACCCTCAGGGATGGGGTCATTACCTCCGCTGGGCTCACCACTTCAGTCCCGTAGACCAAGGAAAAAAGTGAAAAACCTGTGGCTGACTTAGGCGATTTTCTGTAAGCCCAAAGGGCGTCTGGCAGGTGCATTGCCCATCCTCCCATGTACTCTTGACTCATTTTACTTATAATTTTTATAGGGGTTTTGTTTGTTGCCTCCGCTTGCCCATTCCCTTGAGGGTAGTAAGGTGATGACCGGTGATGCTTAACTTGATAGAATTCTAACATCTTTCTTACTTCACTGTTGACAAAAGGTGTGCCATTGTCACTGATGATTCTGTGGGGTACCCCGAACCTCACGATTATGTTTTCCTTGATAAAGTTTGCCACTGCTCCTCCGGTGGCTTTGCAAAGCGGCACTGCCTCTGCCCATTTAGTAAAATATTCCGTTGCTACCAATATCCATATATATCCTCGTGACGGTGGGTTAACCGGTCCTACCAAATCAAGCCCCCAAGTGTGGAAGGGCCATGGGGTTACCATGTTGTGCAAATTCTGAGGATGGGTGCGAATTAAGTTGGCCTGCACTTGGCAACTGTGACACTTCTTCACAAATTCTGTCGTATCCCTCTTCATGGCAGGCCAGTAGTAGCCCATCTACAGCAGGCACCTGTAAAGTCTTTTCTTCCCCTGGTGTTCCCCACACTCTCCTGAGTGTACTCCTCTCACCATTTTTTCTGCCTCTTCAGGGCCCAGGCACCTTAAGGGGTCCCCATCATACCCCTTTTTAAAGAGGACCATATTGTGCATGAAGTAGCGTGTCGCCAGCCGCTTGAGTTTATATTTTTCACTGTGCTTCCGCAGTAGGGTACCTTCTGTCAGGTATTGGATGAATGGGCTTCTCCAGTCTTCGCAGGTGGACACAACGTAACTTCTTCTCTGTTTACCGCAAGTTGGCAAGCCCCACACTGAGTTTGGGCTTGATCCGCATCTTTGCCCATGTTTGGCCAATAAAAGCCTGCCCTTTGAAGCTTGCAGTAAAGACTGACTTCTTCGCAGGATCCGCAAGTTTTGTCGTGTACTTCTTTCAATTTTCTCTGGGCCTCTTCTGGTTTCACACATCTGGCCAAGACCCCACCTGGCATCCTGCGGTACAACTCCCCCTTCACTAGCGCGTAATCTTTTAGCACCTTCAGTCCTGCGGCATCATCTTCATTCATCAAAGCTTCCTTTATGGGAATCCGCCAGTCTTCGTCGCACCGTTCCTCTTGGAATTTCTCCTTCAACGTATCAATTATCGATTCTCTCCTTTTGCTGACCTCTACTCTGGTGATATCTCCTTCAAACATTATCTGAGATCCCAGCGCGGCTAACGCGTCCGCAAACCGATTTTCATTCCTGGGAGAGTGCTCTATTTCAAAAGTTGAAAACTTTTCCTCCATTTTCTGAGCCATTGCTCTGTACGGGGCTAGGCTAGGCTCTTTCAAGGAGAAACTCCCGTTGGCCTGGCAGACCACCAAATTTGAATCGCCTAACACCCTCAAGTGTTTGACTCCTATTTCGAGAGCCGTGGCCAGCCCGGTTAGATAGGCTTCGTATTCCGCGGTGTTGTTTGAACAGGGGAATTCCAGTTTGAACGACAGTGCCACTGCTTTATCTTCTTCATGGTATAAAACTACTCCCACCCCTCCAGACTGGGCGGTAGAAGACCCATCGAATTTCATCACCCATTGCTCTCCGACTCCTTCTGCCATGGCCATTTCCCCAGGGACTTCATCATTCAGTGGGAACTCTTCCTCGCCTGGAAATTGTGCCAATAAGTCTGCTATAGCCTAGCTTTTCACCGCCTGGGGTGTCCCCATTCTTAAATCATATTGCGATAATTGTAGCAACCATTGGGATATCCTGCCAGAGAGGATCGGTTGTTGCAGCAAAGCCTTGATGGCGTGGGATTTGGTCATTAACCATACCTCGTAGGCCAAGAAATAATGGCGCAACCTTTGTGAAGCATATACAATGGCTAAGCATGCCCTCTCTGCCCTTGGGTATCGAGTTTCTGCATCCTTCAAGGTGCGGCTGATATAATATACGGGCTGCTCAGTGCCGCCCCCATCCTCTTGGGCGATCAACGCACCAATGGCATATGAATTGGTAGCCAAGTAGAGCAACAGTGGCTTTTTGTGAATCGGGGCCTGCACTGTGGGGAGGTTCATCATGATCTGTTGTAGCCTTTTGAAGGCTGCCTGCTGCAATTCCCCCCACTCAAAATCCTGCCCTTTTCTGAGCAGCTTGGTGAAAGCGGAGGTGATTGATGCCAACCCGGGGATAAATCTTTAGATGTACGAGACTTTCCCCAAGAAGCTCTTTAATTCCTTTACCGTACTCGGAGGTTTCATGGTCGCAATGGCCGTAGCTTTGGCTGGGTCAACATCTATTCCCCTACTATGAACTAAGAAGCCTAGGAACTTCCTAGAGGACACTCCGAATGCGCATTTGAGAGGGTTCATTCTTAGTTTGAAGGCTCTGCACCTCTCGAATACTCTTCTCAACACCTGGAAGTGTTCTTCTCTTTTCCTTGACTTTACTACTATGTCGTCTACGTAGTCCTCCAGTTCACGATGCATCATGTCGTGAAATATGGCCGTCATTGCTCTCTGATAAGTGGCACCCGCATTTTTCAACCCGAAGGGCATTACAGTGTAATAAAAATTGCCCATGGGTGTTCTGAAAGCGGTTTTCTCTGCATCTCTTGGCGCCATCCTAATTTGGTTGTACTCGCTGAACCCATCCATAAACGAAAACACGGCACTGCCTGCCGCAGAATCTATCAGTAAGTCCATGTTTGGCAAAGGAAACTCATCCTTTGGACAGGCCTTGTTGAGGTTCTTGAAGTCTACACAACACCTTATCTGGCCATTCTTCTTCTTTACGGGTACGATGTTGGATAGCCATCACGGGTGTTGGATAGGTTTGATGAATCCTGCGGCAAGCAATTTCTGCACTTCTTTGATTATTTGCCCTTCTACTTTCGTGTGGAATGTCCTGGCAGGCTAGGCTATTGGCCTGGCCTCTGGGTCCACATTCAACGTGTGTGCAACTAGCCCGGGGTCTAACCCCGGCATTTCATTGTATTCCCACGCGAAGACATCTTTAAATTCTTTCAAGAGCAACATCAGTTCTTCCTTTTCCACTTCTGCCAAACTTGCACTAATCAGGATAGGTCTTGGTCCCTGTGAAACAGATCCCAAGTCAACCTCTTCCATTTCTTCTTCTACCGTAACCTGTACTTCTTTTTCTGTCGCAACTTTCTCATTCTCTTTTTCACTACTTTCCTCTTCTGACTTTTTTTGAACCACGCAACACGTCAAGTTCTCGTGTTGCCACTCCTGGGTGGGGCCCTCTTGCATTTCACTCGTGGGCCCCGCGCCCCTTCATAGCTTATACACAATCCTGCCGTCAGGACCTCGGATCCTGACGCAGTGGGGTGTATCCTCTGGGTCCGCGGTTGGCGCTTCCTTCCTCTTCTTTTTTCTGGCCAGTAACTCCCTTAGGTCAGGCTCGGGATCATCCTGGATGTCTTTCCATTTAGGCACGAAGGTACCTTGTGGCCTTGACATTGAATTTTCCCCGGATGGAGCCCATCGATCGTAGAACATGGTTTCTACTAAATGAGCTTCTGCCTGCTCAAATGGTGAGTGATTCGCTGCTATGCGTATCATCCTACCGTTCATCCGTCCTTTCACACATTGGTGGTAGGTGGATGGAACTAATCTGTGTTTATGCAACCATGGTCGTCCTAAAAGCATGTGGTATGAGACTTCCGTTTTTACCACGTGGAACCGAGCTAGAGAAGTTATGGGTCCCACTTTTAACCACAACTGGATATAGCCTGCGGTGTACTCTCCCCTTCCACCAAATCCTGTCACTTCCATTGGACACCCTTGGATCTTTCTTTCTGAAATCCCCGCAGCTTGCAGAGTACTCAATGGGATGAGGTTTACGGAAGCGCCCGTATCTATTAAGGCTCTCTTTATGGGGATTTGATTTATGGATGCCGCAAGATAGAGAGGTCTCCTGTGGTCTGGATACCCCACTTCCATATCTTCATCACTGAAGGTGATTTCGGTTGACTCCTACAAGAGAGCCCTGCTATCTTGGACTTCTGCTGATAAACATTCCACCCCTGCCCCGGAGGCAATGCTTACTAGAGCCTCGGTAGCTACTTTTCTTTCTTTTGTTGAGAGGCCTAGCTGATCAAATAAGTTTTTAAATTTGGAGATCTGCTGTAAAGTAGTAATTGTTGTGGCAGGCAAGGCCGGATTCTCTCCTTCGTCATCCCCTGGATCCGCACAGATCACTACTGCTGCTACACCTTCCCTTTGTGATTCAGGAGTGGGTTTCTCTGGACCTTCTGCTGGGACAGTTCTAAAGTTCCTTCTTTTATCCTGCGGTGCACTAGTCTGCGGAGTGCCCAACATTCTGCGGTGGCATGTTGGACATAGTTTTGTAAACGACAAAAACGCGGGTCCCTCATTTCTTCCTCGGTGGGCTCCCTAGCAACTTGGTTAGGTTTGAAAACGCCATCTGCTATCCATTTGTCTAGCAGTACGTCTAGCTCCTTTGCAGTGCATGGTATTGGCGGGGGAGTATCATATTCTTTCCCGTCGGTCTTCCTCCTCCGCTCACTGGTGGATACCGCCATGGCTTGCGGGGCACTTCTTTTGTCTGTGCTTGGCTTTATGGACTGGGCAGTTTTTCTTGCCTTTTGTAACAGCTGCGCGAACTGGGAAATTTCAAGGTTTTCTAGGACTGCCCTGTATTCCCTGATCATATTCGTCATACACATCTCCACTAGCGTCCTTTCCTCACAATGGTCATAGCAGTCGAGTGCTATGTCCCTAAATCTCTTGATGTACTCCATCAAGTCTTCACCATTCCTTTGTTTAGTTGCTTGCAATGTTGCAAGTGTCACCGTTTCCTCTCCGTGAAAGTACTTGGTGCAAAATACATCCACCATATCATCCCATGTTGGGATCGATCCTGGCTTTAAGCCAATGTACCAGGTATAAGCCCGGTCACATAATGATTTAGAAAATTCTCGAAGACACAAGTCCTCGTCTGCGGCATAAGGGCCGAGCGTATCAGTGAACTTGCTTACGTGCTCAACAGCACTTCCCTTCCTGCCGTCATATTGTGCGAATACTCGTGGTTCATACCTCTCGGGGTATGGTTTACTGAGCACCCTTAGTGGGTATGGGGGTCCACGTGCGTAGAATCTCTCCTTTGGTCCTCTGGCTCTCTCTTGCTCCAGGAGAGCTGCTACTTCTGCCATAGTAATAAAACGTTGATCTGTATTCTGTGGGACACCACCCACTAGTGTCTCTTCTGCCCCATGCTCTGGATCATGTTGGCTTCCTTTTTCCTTTGTTCTATCCGTCTTTAGTTGACGAATTTCTTCCATTATTTACTGTTGCGAGTGTTGTAAGGCCTGCAATACTTCAATGAAGGTGTTGGCATTGTCTGCGGGGATCCTCGGAGGAGGTTGGGGTCCAGCCCCCATCTCGTTAGCACCTTCTGCCTGATTAGGCTGTGGTAGGTGGGGCGTTGTGGGCCTGGACTCCGCTTGTGAGGGTACAGCACTCATGTTGCGTGTAGTCCTGGATTTCGGAGGCATTTGTTTACGAGGGCTCTCGTCCCTGGACTATTTCTCAACTCCCCAGTGAAGTCGCCAATTTTACGTGGGGGCCTTTTTTGCTATGTTGGGCTGGGCTGCCCCTTCGTGATCGTAGGCCCAAGTATTCTGGGTTGCAGAAGTCGAGACCGGGCCAACTGGAACTCAACTTGGCCTGGCTTGTGCGCGAACTATGCCTCGTCACCCAGGGGAGTGCTTACCGCAGGCTGAGCTGTTTCGGAAAAGATGCTTGCGGCAGGCAGAGCTTATTTCAGAAAAATGCTTGCGGCAGGCAGAGCTGTTTCAGAAAAATGCTTACAGCAGGCAGATATGATTCATAAACAGAAACATGCATTCTGGAATGACCAGATAGTCCTTTTAATGGGAAATGACCAAATGATCCATAACTATAATAACACTTAACAATTTTTGACAAATAAATAGTAAATAATAAAAATTAATCAATAGACATGGAACAAGTTTAGTTCCGTCCACAGGAGTAAAGCCAAAGAGGAAGAACACCTCTTCTCAACGCGATTAACCTCCGAGGAAAAAGAAATCCTGTTGTGGAAGTTAATGGGTTTGAGGGAGGTGGACCCGAATGGACAATACCCGAAATAAGTATGGAAGAGAGCAGGGATTTGAGAGGGATAGAAGGGAAGAGACCTATCGGTGCATGCCACTAACTCTCACTCTTTTTCTTTCTATCTTTCCTCTCTTTTTTTCCTTTTCGTTTTTTTCCTTAGTGATTTCCACCTTTGTGGTTTTTAGTGTTGTGCTTCCCCTGTTTTACTAAGTGTGTTACAGAGTATTTTTCTAGTATTGTATTGTCTTGCTCTCTTGTTGTTCCTCCCCCTGTACACGGCAGAGGCTCCCTTCTTATAGTGCCTGCCGTGAACGGATTTTATTATTCTACCTTCCAACCGTTTTTGTCTGGTCTGGGAGTACTTGCCGACATTACTGTTCCGTCTGTGTGTTCCACTGTTACAGACACAGACACTTTTTGTTCGTTAGTCTGCCGCGGCATTTCTGCCTGCCGCGGTGATGTTTCTTCTCTCTCTATCCCTCGTGGCATGCACCTATTGGTTCCAACTCAGCCTTGCCTCTTTTGGGTGGTATGTCATCCCAGCAGGACGTATCCCCCAAAAGAGTTTGAGCAGGAACCTTAAAACAGGCCTTCCCCTCTCCCCACCTCCAAACCGTGCCCTCTTACCTCTGACCCACAACCCCACCATGTCCTGTATTGGCTGGGTACAGACTGGTGGTGCCTGGGCCTTGCGCGTGTTTATGTCTGAATTCTGCCTGCTGTTCATACATTTGCCGTGGACTGGAGACTTTGTTTGCCTGCCGTCCGTTTCTGGCTTTTCACGAGTTACTATTCTGATTTCCCGCTCCTTCAGGATATGGGCTTTACTCAGTATTGGGCCTTGTGTTCCTTTCAGCCCAATTCGTTAATTGCCTTTGCTTCCTTCCGCGTTATTTAGCATTTCCTGCCGCGGTGACTTCTTCCTGCTGGGCCTTTTCTTAGGCCTGCCGTTCCATTCTTTCCCCCAGTGGCTCAATGGTGGCCACTGGTGTTCTTGCTTATGGGCTCTCATGTCCCTTTCTTTTCCCTTGGGCCTCTCCGGCCCATTCCTTTGGACATCCTCGGTCCGTTTACTAACTCCGCATCCCATGGGCTTTTACTAACTTAATTGGGCTTCCCCGACCTAATTTCCTCATTCTCATCCTTGGGGTTCATAGGCTTGCCATTATCCCCTACTTTCTTTGTTTACTTTACTTTAGGCCTGCCGCGGCCCATTCTCTTTTTTTCACAACACATACTGCCCATGGGTGCTATTTTCTCTCTTTTCGGGCCTTTTAGGCCCACTTACTTCCTCAAGACCCATTCATTCGTATTGAGGGGCCTGTGACCCATTGTTCTTGCCGCTTGGGCCTAATGGTTTTCTCTTACTTGGTCTGCCGCTTCTCTGCTGCCTGCATTGCTGGGTTGGGCTGCCTTTGTCTATTTCGAAAAAATGACCCTCAACACCACTTTGCTCCCGAAGACAAAAAGGTTGTATAGTCTGGACTAGATTAGTAGCCACTAGTCCAGAACATCCAAATGATGGAGATGCTTCCAATCATCCAAATCATGTCCTTGACCTTCCACCAGATTTTGTCCAGCAACAGCTGCAGTTTATGGCGATTACGATCATGAAGCTAGCATCACAAAACCAGAAAAGTCCACAAGACGAGGCATTGTCAACGCCGACATGCAAACTGAGAAGAGTCTGGACTAAACCCGAAGCAAAGGAGGGCAAAAAGTGGCATTGCAGAAGAAGATTGGTAAAGGGGAACCACCACCCACGAAGTACCACACTTGGAGAGAGAAGTGGACTAGGTGAAGATAGCCATGAGAGAAATGAAGGACTCTATGGGAGGAAGAACACACATGGACGACTATCCTTTCACCGCATCAACCACAAATCATCTCGTACCCTCAAAGTTCAAGATGCCTACTTTAGACTCGTATGATGGAACACGAGATCCTTGCGATCACATTACTACATTCAAGTCGATGATGCATCTCCAAGGCATTCCAAACGAAATTATATGCAAGGCCTTTCCTACAACTTTAAAGGGCCCAGTGAAGGTATGGCTAGGCAAGTTGCCACCAAATACTATAACTTCATTCTAGAAGTTAAGCAAGTTGTTCGTCAACAACTTTGTCGGAAACCAAAGGCCAACAATAATAGCTTTTAATTCCGACGACCATCCAAACAAGGTACACCAGAAGCTCATGGAATGGGGTGGCAACTGATAAGGATAATATTTTTACCCCTTAAGCGAACTACCTGCCACTCTACAATAAACTCATCTAAAATGTCTACCAAGCTGGCCTTCTATCACCATCAACCCAAGTAAGTCGTCCCATTGCATGGACGACCGTGGAACCTTCCATCTGAAAAGGGAAACTTTCCCAAACGACCTTATCTAACAAATGTTAGCTCTTCTAAATGAGACTCTTCCAGAGGGCACTTTTCATTTGCTCATACATATAGGGAATGACCCATTGATGATCATACTTATTCGTCCAATGAGCGATGACTCGACACTAGAGATAAAAGCCTTACTCGTCCAGGGAGGATGTTCATCCAAGGAGACTGTCCTTCCAAAATTATTTGTCCATCTCATATTTGGTCGGTCAGAATAGGAAAATGTTTCTTATTTCCACCATAAGACCGTAATCAACCGTTCATGGGATTATGGTTGTCTACACATAGGACTCATCCACATAGATGGTCATTCTATGGAATAAAGTAATAGTCTCATCTAAGGTGTCATCCAACGCAATTATGACCGTCCACACAAAGGATCACCCAATTACATAGGTGGATTATAAAAAATCGTCCATACCATAAGGTTCGTTTACATCATGATCGTCTAAGGTAACGGTCATTCTACACTTAGACAAATTCAACTACACTTAAATACTACCAATGGAATTTACTCTACAAGTCCCCTACTTCAAAACCAGGGAGCAATCTCTCCGAAATTCGCTCCCACTAACTCCATTTAGCCAACACATCTCCCAGGAGGAGAGTGACACAAAATAAGGAGACCTACTCAAGGTCCCCTAAATAAAGGCCAAACTTCACTTAAATCAAGGTCGACACCCGACTAGTGCCCCCAGGTAGCACTCTTCCTTCCTTCATGCATCCTCACTTCGTCTATAGGATCACGGCTTAGACGGAGTTGCTTGGCACTGGAGACCTTGTCTTAAAAGGGTATCTTTAGCTTACTAAGGACCTTACTCAAGGAAAGTTGGGGCCTAACTAGGAAGGAATATACAAGGTCGTTAGCTACAAAAGACGAGGAACTTACCACTTAGAAGCCCTAGATGGATGAAAGTTACAACACCCATGGAATGTGGAGCATCTAAGGAAGTAATACCAGTAAGTTGCTACTAGTGGTCTATCTATGTTATCTTTTAACATTTTATGTTCTCTATCATTTTAATTCCCTAAAAAGCACAAGCTACTAACATGTGTAATGCATGTGGATTTCAATTTGTTATATGCAAAGTTTCTGGCTTGTATATAAAGAAGTTTGGATTTTCTTCTAAGTATTCTCAAAATACTACATATCCAAAAGGCTAACATAGATGACTAAAATATTTGGACGCAGAGACGTACCATCAAAAGCCACCTTTAGACAAAGGAAAGACAATACCATTAATAGTGAAACAAACCTTAAGGTATAAAGTAAAGGAACGAACACCTTTCACATAATCGTCTGAATTCACAAAGTGAAAGACGAGAAAAAAATATATAGCATGCAAACAATGAAATTCAGCTGAAACGAGAACATCGTTTTAACAGACGATATGGGTGGACGACCAACATCTAAAACCCCTAAACAAAGTCCAAACCATGGACGAATATGGGTGGACGACCACCGTCCAAAACCCTTAAACAAATTCCAAACTATGGATGAATAAACATACAAAGTACTATTTTAAATAAACAATACGAGTGGACGAACAACGTCGAGAAAAGCCCTTAAACAAATAATTTGTCCAAAACATGGATGAAGGTGTGTGTGTGTCTATATATATATATATATATATATATATAAAGCTTGTTTTAAATAAGCAATAAGGGTAGATGACCAACGTCCAAAAACCCTTTAAAAGTAAGTCCATACCATGGACGAATGTATGGAACTTACGTCCAAAACATGGACGAATGAAATGGACTTAACAAAAACTAAAATGATCCAAGACAACAGATCCCATGAAAGCTACTAGAAATAAATAATGTTTGCTGTTAGGACATATATGAATCATGCTAGGAACATATGTCAATATAGAATTGGCTAATCCTTTGACAAAACACACTTTACTTGTAATTGGGTAGATCTAGGATGTGTTTAATACTTCAAGAAACAATGTTTCAAGTCCAATTGTTAATGCCATGAAAATCTGTCCAAGAATCAAGTGAAGAAGTGTAGGATTTTAAAGCTCAACAGATAGCATCTATTAAGGTTTAAAAGGCAGCTTTTGCTCGATACTCGATAGTTGCACGATAGATACCCTATCTATCGAGATTTAAGAAAATCAGTTTTTCAGATCTAATTTTACTCCAATCCGTGTATACATATTTAGGCTTTCTTTTCTCACAACCCTAAAGATATATAAAGATTATTTTAAGGGCAGTCACAGCTGATGCAAGTGAGTGCAACTTGATACAAAGGTTTTTCACAAGCATATTGTGACCGAAGACAATTTGCCCTAGTTCATCTTTCTCTTCAAGAAGCTATTGCGTTTGTATGCCGTAGGGTTTTGTAACCAAGGAGCTTCGTGATCTTCATTGTGTTGATGAACTAAAGACCTTTGCAACCAACATCCTTCTCAAGTTGGTGGTTAGTCACGTACTTGGATCTGTGCATCAATTGGTTAGTCACGTACTGGGAACCATGCATTAAAATGAGAGGATTGTCACTACAGAACAAGTCTAATTGGGTATTGGGGTAAGGGTTCAATTGTAGGTTGGTATAAGGTACTGGGATTCATTTTCTTGTAATCGTTTGTTGTGATAATAGTGGATTCTCAGGAGTGGTGACCTTAAAATCACCCGGTGGGGTTTTTGCCTTGAAGGTTTTTCTCATTCGTAAAAAAATCACCGTGTCAACTTTATTTTCCATTGTATATTAACTTAGTCGGTGATTTGTTTGTACTACCATGCATATTGCATGTAAATTAGCTTAATTAATTCACTTGGCTAATTAATTGGTTAATTTGTCACAAGGGGTCAATACATTCTTGGCCTATCATTTGCAAATGAGAATAAAAAGAAGTCACTTGGAGGAATCATCCTGGGGCTAGCTCGAAATCTCGTCCAGAGGCAAATCAAAGGCATCGTCTTCCTCATTAGCTCCATCTGAACTCTTAGTGAGCAAGGAACCAAAATTAGCCTTAAGGAGCTTGATCTTGGAGAAATCCATATTTGGAAAAGTCTCCATTGCCTCCTGATGAAAATCTTCAAAACCCAAAATGTAATGCCGATCCAAAACATCCTTGAAGTCCTTAGACGACTTAAATTCGTCTACAGAAGCATCCTTAGCCTCTTCTAAAGAATTAGAGAGCTGATCATTCGTCCTTTGGAGATAATCTAGACGAGTCTCCTTTCCAATAATATCAGTCTTCATTCATCTGGCCCTTAAAGTTCCTCACGTCGTTGACCATAGTCACATTCCTCTCTACTTGATTTTTAAGCTTGTGGGCCAAACTCTTATTCTCCTTACTTAGCCTCTCATTATCTTTGCTTAATTCTTGTCCCTGATGAGCTACAGCCTTGAACTTAATCAAGGCCTATAGACGAAAGAACGAGATCAAGAAGTTTTATAAACAAGTTACACAACAAGTTGTGAGAAAACTTATGAAAAGCTACCTTGAACAAGTTGTGGATGGTACATCTCTCAAATTCCTTAACAGATAGCTGAAAGGAATTCTCAATATTAGACTCGTCAGCCACCTCCTTGGCCTTTTGCCAAGCCAAATCAGAATCCAATAGCAAAGAGGGAGGTTTAACACACTAGCCTCGTCGAATTGACAAGTAGACATGGGCCCAGAAGATGTGAACGGGGCTAAAGTAGTACAAGTCTTAGAAGTCTTGGGCTCAATGATTGGAGGATCAACAAGGATAGTAAAATCACTTGGAACCGCATCAAGAGTAGACGAGTTTGGGACGATGAATCAACCTTTTACTTCTTGAAGCCTCGACCACTGGGAAGATTCCTCGTGTCAACCATCTTGCTCACAACCTTCCTATTCCCCGGAACGATAGGGGGGACAAGCTTCAATGTCTTTTGGACGGTAGGACGAGCCTCAATTTGAGTAACCTCCTCAGGTTGGACGACATCATCATTACTCAATGACTTCTTGTTTCTATTCATGGTTGCCATCCCTGACAAGTTAAATAACAAATTAGACGAACAAGAGAACAAGACAAAGCAAAGTTGGAAGAAATTATGAAGTACTTACTCCTTTGAGTGGGAACTTTGTAACCAAGTGCAACTTCACTAGGTTCGGGTCCTAAGCCCCAATGAGCTAGACAATGAAGGGTCACCAAAGAATGAAAATCTCTTTTCATGAAAATGGATGCCCTGTGAACTCTAGCCTCAAAGAAGTCGTCTAAGACAAGATGAACTAAAGCCGGAAAGGAACAGAACAAAATGTCAGACAAGAATATAATATGTATACATATACATGAAAAGAAGAAATGCATACCCGCAGGATGAGGATGACCCCACACATCATCCAGAGAAGGGAATGCGTCTCTTCCTACCTTAATGGGATTGCCAATCCAAAAACCATATACAAAGAAAAACTCTGACTTCCACTCTCTATTAGATAAGGACAGTGACGTGATAAGCTTAAAAGTTCTACACCAGGAGAAAATTGGAAGACACCAAGCAACATGGAGATTTCAATAGGCTTGTAACAGAAGAGAAATTCGTCCACAATCAGTAGACAATTCCCTTCACTAAACTCCCTTCATAGGAGTTGCATCACAACAATAATCCTCCAACCACTGGGATTAAGTTGGCTAGGGGCAATGCCCAGTCTATGGAAGAGCTCTCTGGTAAAGGCATTCCAAGGAAATCTAAGCCCAACTAAAAGATATGATTCATATATGTCTATGCCAGGAGACCTTGGGGACCAACACCACTCATCTGGAGCAGTAAGGCGAGTGCATATATCATCAGGAAATAGATACCTATCCCTAAGGTTAGACAACCTATCAGCATCTATGGAACTTAAGACCCCTACTGCTGCACTACGGCTCGTAGATTTGAAGTAAGAGAGCTGAGACTAGCCTAAATGGGACTACACTTTAGGCCAGCTTGTGTGTAAGTTGGGCCACACCAATATAGACGCATTCTGGCAGGAGCACTGCGGGGTGGGCATATGGTACAGGCATGATAGGAATAACTATTACAGATGTTGTAGCAGGAATACAGTATGGCGGAATAACTAGAATACAAACGAAATGAGTAAGACTGGCGCCAATAAGGAAAGTAGCTAATAAAGTTATAGCAGAAAAATATAACAAATGGAAATAACACTATGGCAAACAACATAATAACTGAATGGTAAACTAGTCACCCAATAAGCACAAATAGCAAAAAAAAAAACTTGTTTGCCAGAAAAGTAGGCTTAACTCTTTAGTAGAAGCGAGTCCAAGAAGGGAGCCAATTTCCAACATGAGTAACCTTAAGGAAGGCTTTTGCCATAGAAGTTATGCACTTTGGAAAAATGACCTAAATGGTTTGAGCTTCAACTCTCAATCCCCCAGAGAGTGGGTTTGTTAAGAATGATAGAAAAAGGTGGTCTATTGATACATACCTCTATTCCTACCGCTTATATCCCTCTAGTTTTCTGTATGTTCTTTCATTTTCTCTATTCTTTCTCCTCTTTCTTTCTACCTTTCCTTCCTTTTGTTTTCTCCTTCTTTTTATCTTTTTTCCTCCTCCTCCCTCATTTTTCTTACTGTTCACAGCTACCTCTTTTTATACTATCTGCCATGGTGGGATTTACTATTTTTACCCCTCAACTGCTTTTAGCTCCTTATGGGTGTCCTTCCAGGACTGCCCATTGACCTTTTGGTTGCTCAGGCACTACCATTGCTCTGACTGTGTTAGTTGCACCACTCTCCATTCGTAGATAAAATTACTTGTCATGTTTCTTACCTCTCTCTGTTTTTCACTTCCCTCATCCGGATAAGGATTAAGCCTCTTCATTACCTACCTATATGGCATGCATTAAGTGGTCCCAGCCTATACTTACCTCTTTTGGGTGAGATGCCATCCTAGTAGGACATCTCTCCCAAAGAAGATTGAGCGGGAACCCCAAAATTGACTCTTTTTTTCTCCCCACCACCAAACCACACCCTATAAAAGCCTTGACCCATGGCACACCTCCCATTTATTGGCTAGGTACAAGTAGGTAGTGCCTTGACCCTTTGTGCATGCTCCACTCTGTCTGAATTTGTTTCTTTATGGTCTTCACACCATTTTTGCTGCCTCTGTGCTGGTTGGTGTTTATCTTTTGTGGCGTGAAAGATGTGTGGGTTTTTGGGCTCATATTCTTTGCCTTTCACCCCTTCTTGGACTGGGCGTTGCTTGGGCAAAAAGCCCTCATCTTCTTACCGAGCCTATGTTTTCCTTTTCTATGTCTGTGAGCCTTTTAGCTATTGATCCTGCCATATGATTTCATCGTGCCGGCTATAACTTTACTTCACTTTTTCATTTCTTCTTATCTCATGGGCTTGTGAACTGTTGCTCCTGCTGTGTTAGCCCACTTCTTCATCAATCTTTTACTCAGGGCTTCCTTTGCCCACTTTCCATATCTTTACCTCTTTTTGGCTTTGTTGGCCAACATTCTTGCTATGCCAGCCCATTTCACTACCTCATTCCTTGGGCTCCCTCATCCCATTTACTACTTCTTTACCTCTTTTACTCTCATGGGCTTTTTGCTAAATTCTTGGGGCTTCCTCGACCCATTACTACATCTCTACCTCTTATTACTTTTCAGGCTTATTGGCTATCAAACCAACCCATTGAGTATACTAATTCATTTATCGGGCTTCCCTGGCCCATTTGCTTCCTCTGTACCTCTTATTATTCCCATGGGCTTACTACTTCATTCCTTGGGCTTCCTCGGCCCATTTACTTCTTCCTTACCTCTTTTTATTCTTGTGGGCCTGCTGGCCATCAATCCTGCCATTTCAACCTACTGAGCTTGTTTCCTTATTCCTTTTACCGTTTTCCTTTCCTACCTTCTCTATTGTTGGGCTACTTCTGTTGTTGGGCCCTTTGCCAAAAATTGGCATCAACATTCATCCCCTTGAGCATATGGATTGCCTCTGCAATTCATATGCGAATGCTTATGTAATTTTTATTTTCGTGGGTTTTTTAAACAGTGGACCCCGCCTTGTTTCCTTTTCTACCATGAACAAGCTTGTCTCTTTAAATTTCCTAGTTTGGTAGTTATTCTGAAACATAACCTCCGCTTCATTAATACGATGTTTCTTTTAACGGCTGACCTGTTACCTCCCTTCACATCACTTTTATTTGCCTCAGCCTTTTTATTTTTCTTTTCCTTATCATTCTCTCATAACCTTTACTCTTTCTTTCCCTTCATCGTCTCATCTTCCCAAAACTTCCTTACCCATTACTTTTTCCGTTTAATTCATCTACAATGTCGCCGGCGAAAGGTGATAGGTCTTCCCGCTGTAAAGGGAAAAAGGTTGCCACTGATGATCTGCCTGCTGAAACCGTGGGTGGAGAGGCTCCCCATTTCGAATCGGACCGTTCTGAGGAGGAAGAAGGGGGTCACGATCTAGACAGTGAGTGCCCTCCTCTCATTGACCCATGGTACAATACCTATATTCACTTCCCTCTAGTGCTTGGTGACTACTTGCCTCCTTCATCAGGCCGAGTGTGGCTTTCCATTTGCCGTCATGACTTCAAAGTCTCTTGGGCTCCTTTGGCTTCTTCTATTCCTGACCTCGACATCCACTAAGGGACTTCACTACCTATTCCCATTTTCTTCGAATTTGGTTTGGTTACGTCTTTGGGTTAGAAAGAGTGGGTGGACATGGAGCTGTCTGATGTGGGTTTTATGGCGGCGTTACAGCGGGTCGGTGTGTTGAAGGTTATTGTTTCTTCCCGGTGTTTGTCTAAATATTGGGATTTATTCAATCTCTACCACCTAATCCGTCGGCGGTGTAACGCCACCCATACCTTCTTCCTTTCTTGCGGTGAGATCACCATGACCTTAAAGGATGTGGCCAATCAACTACTGCTACCCATTCTCAACGATATGGACCTAAATGATATTGAGCTTTCCGCCGAGGAGGAGGCCGTGGAGGCTGAGTTAAAGAAAGGGATAAGTGGGAATGCGAAGTTGTCTCACTAGGTTGAGGCTTTCTCCAAGGCTTCTGAAAGCACGAAAATGTGTTGAAAACACAAGAGCTGTTTAGACCCCCAAATTAAAGTTACGGCTCGATAGATTTTATACTAACTTAATACTAAGTGCGGAATAGTGGAATGCGAGCGGATAAACAAATAAGCTACTCTAATCCATAATCATAGCAACACAACAGTAAAATGGAATGTAAAAGAGTAGGGAAGAAAGATGCAAACACAAGATAACATGTCGATGTGTTATCGAATAGGAAACCAAATAACTCGGTAAAAAACCTCTCCGCTGCCCTCCAAGCGGTAATTGATCCGCTAGACAATCTGTTGGGATACATGGGTGAGCAAAAGACCCTCCAAGCCTAATCTACCCGATGTACCTAAGCCCTCTAAGCTCCTACTCCAACAAGGCTTCTCGGAACCATGTCTTGTCTAGCTCTTCGGATCCCGCAACAAGCTCCATGTTGCATCTGCCATCCTTGGCTTCTTCCAATGCTTCCCAGCAGCACCAAAACCTCACTTGACACTCTAAAAGGGTGTGGTAAATGTTTAGGCTATCAACCTCTTAATGGTGTAGAAATTGAGAGGTAGGAGTTGAGGAAATTCCACAAGCAAATGTGTAGAGGATTGTGGGTATAACAATCTCTAATTCTCAAGGCGTTTGGCTAGGGTTTTCTCTCAAAAGCACTCCTCAAAATTTGTGGGTAATGTGGGTATATATAGTGTGGGTACAGAAAGTGTGTATCAAATAGTACAGTCTGGCAGAATAGAATGTCTCGCGGGAAGGCCTTACTCGCGAGATACTCGCGAAACACATCTGTCGCCATCTATCTTGACTCTTCGCATTCTAGTCATATGCAGGGCACATGGCTCACTTCGCGAGATGCTTAGTCATGTGATACCCGCGAGAGCTCCTCGGTCTTCACACACTCTCTCTCTATCACACAAATCTTACAATCAAATCTCACAATAAATATAGGGTACAAAAGATTGAATAAAATTACAATCAAATTTAGCACGGAATAAAGGCCAACAAAACACATAGTTGTAAATCACAACTTTACAATCTCCCCCTTTGGCTATTTTGTGACAAAACCCCAAAACAGACTCTAGACTTAAACGTGAGTTTGGGAACAGTGGCAAAACTCACTCACACCTAATCTAGAAGCTATGAAGCACTTACACGTATATACCTGTAACCTGAAACACTTGCACATAAACAAAACTTTCATTAAGCTTATGACAAGTTGAACACAAGGTACGTACATGAGCAAGTAAAGTGCGATCAAGTTTGAAAACACTATAAAACATGTAAGCATATCTTGATCAAACAAAAACAGTCATTAAAGAATGACTACAATGAACATTTAGCAAGTAAATGCTCATCCAAACATGTAATGCAATTAAGAACAATCCCAAGGATCAATTGCATGTCCAACACTCAACCAATGCAAAATACGTGAAGTATCTGCATCTAGGATACAAAATCCTACTAGGGTACAAGAGTGAGGTACTTAAGACTTATTGACAATATCTTAAAAGTACAAAAAAAATGCTACAAAGCAGTAAGGTAAACACAACTGAATATTAAACTGAAATATAAAAATAGAGTATTAAGGCTTTAAACAAAACATAAATAAAGCTAAACTGCCTGTATGAACCAAAGTTTCTACGCCTAAGCTATGTCTATGCTCTGCTCCCCCTCAAATGTGCAAGCTCCCCCTTAAAATTTTCTCCCCATTTTTGACCGGAATGGCCAAAGAGGCTAGAACTGACCAGACTCTGAATCTGATCCCCGCAGCATGGATAAATCATCAATCTGTGAGGATAAAGCAGTGATCTGGCCCTGAATATAGGCAAACTGGTATGCAGTGTGCTGCACATGTGAGTCAAGCATGATAGACATCTGGTCCATTTTAGCTAGGAGGCGATCAAGTCTGTCTAATCCTCATGTTGGTGCCGAAGATGATGGTTGAGCTGAAGACTCAGGAGCAGATGTGAATATATCAATCTCTTCCTTTGTATCACCACCTTCGTCCTCAACACGATCCCGTCGTATCGTATGCACACCTGTTTTGGAGCCTTTGATGTGAGTTGTGCTCCTAGTCACTGTGTGTGCACCAATAGGATAGTCCCTCTGAACCACTGTCAGACCACTCGGGAATTTGAGCCTTGTCTTCGCAATTAGGCCCATAATCAGTGAGGGAAAAGGCATAACTGTTCTGGAATTTTGCTTCACAATACTCTTCTTCAACAGATGGAAGATGTGTCCACATATATCAATCTCCTTGTGAGTAAAGAGATCATACAAAAATTTTGTCCTTGGAGCAGACAATGTAGTCAAGTTGGTGACCGGATACAGATTATGGATCATCACCTAGGCTAGAGTTCTCATCTCTGGACTATATGGGATTGTGTTCATGGAGGTTTTCTTAGAAGTACCACCAAGTATCTTCACCATCTCCTCAGTAGAGCCCAAATGATCCTCATATTGCACTGTAATTGGCTGAGAGGAAGGACAAACTTCTAAGAACTCCTAAATGCTGTCCCTAGTGATGACAAATTCTTTGTGCCTTACCCAGCATTTTATATTATCTCCCTCAACACTAGCATTGGAAAAGAATCCTTTGATAATCTCCGAGTACAACAGTTGGGTTCAAGAGCTTTGTCCATGTCCTATCCTTGAACACTTCAGGTATGAAAGTGTCCTCAAGTGATTCCATTTGTACAACCCTTTTCCACGATGATAGTTTTATCCTTGTAACAGTCATTATACTTCATATCAGCCTCAGCAGACCTGAAGTTATTAGAATCAAAGTGTGAACGTTTGGAATATGATCTCTTAGTAGCTGCATGCTTAGTAGGAGACATCTGCATAAGGGAACACAGAACAGAAAAGAAACAAGTGCAAAAACAAAAAACAGAACACATAACTTGATTAGATTCAAGTTAGTTCAATAAACATAGGTAAAACAACCTAAAAACAGAGCATAACAAACTCAAAACAGCATGCTAAAATAGATAAAGCAGGTAAACATAAACACAATGCATGAAATTAAGTAACTATGCATATGTGTGCATGAGCTAATGCATGTGTGTGCAGCATGAGATGCATGAGGTGTGCCCAGAGGGGCCTAGTATGTGCCTAGTGTGTGCATGGCATGGCATTGAGGCACAAAATGGGCAAAGTGTGTAAAACACACAAACACTGACCAAAACATGATAAACATGATCAATGCCATTTGAACACAAGAAATGTCACTAGGACATTCTAACAAACACCTAATGTGCAACAATGCAATCCAACTATGAATAATGCATGAACATGGTGAAAACTTGCCTCAATACATGCTAAATTGCCACATGGGGCCAACACAAATGCACAAAGATCAAATGGGACTCAACCCAATCAAAGTTTTGAAAACAAATTTCACAAAATTGAGAAATCCAACCCTTTTTCGAAAAAAATCCCCAATTTTTAAAACCCTAAGCTAAAATATGCAAAATTTAAGGAAAAATGAAAGCAATGTTTAGAAAAACATACCTTGAAGTGATTTTGCAGAGAGTTTTGCTTGAAAATGATGGGGTTTGAGTGAAAAATGATTTTGGGTTGAGAAGGGTTCGAAGAGAGGCAGTGCGAGGGAAATAAAGAGGTTTTGAAAAACTGTCACATTTGCTACATAAAAACTGGAAACACGCGTTTTTCGCAGGTTAGACAGTAGCGAAACAGTCACTAGACAATCGCGAGAATGGCCACTGAAGCACAAAAGCTTTCGCGAGACGCTTTTAGTTGCGAATAAGTCGCGAGACAGTCACGATAGCCTTTGTATGAATTGAAAATTTTCCAGTTTTTTGCCTAAAAACATTTCGCGAGAAGTGTTTAGTCGTGAAATACTTGCGAGGCAGTAGCAAGAGTCTCTGTATGAAAATGTGACTTTCTAATTTCCCTTAAGCACATTTCGCGGGAAGCTCTAAGTCGCGAGCTTCTCGCGAAACAACCTCTGAACCAGTTTTTGAAAAAAAACACAAAAATGCATTTTGAACAAAAACTAAAGACACAAAAGTATAAAATCACTTTCAAAAACATATAAAACTCTCAAAAATATTTTTGGGTTTGATCAGCAAGTACATGAGCATACACATCACATTTGAACATGTACAATCACACAAATGAGATAAGCATTAATTGAATCAAAGTCTTGTGTGTTGTGGCTGAGTATCAAATGCGAAATAGTATTTGGACTAGAGTGAAGCTTCAATGATCAATTCAATCATGTCATACACAACTGGTACTAAATCAAGTGGTCTATCTCAATTATAGAAATGAACATATATGACCTCCCACAAATTGATTACAAATATTAGAAGCTTTTCATTTGGCTTCTGCATAAATCATAACATTTGATCATTTTTGGATAATAAATCTCTTTTTGAGATCGGTGCTTGAAATTTTTGATATTTCAACATTGAGAGTTAGCCTTTGGCTTTTTGAGCACCATACATTTCATTAGAAAAGTCGCTTTCCCTTTTTCCTAGTCAAATACTAGTATGTGCGACAGGCTTTTGCATCTCAATATCTCTTTTCATTTGGAGATTTACATTTGGTAAGCTCTTTTGCAAAAACATAAAAATAAAGTGGGAAGAGATATAGGCACAAGTCTATGCAAGTATCAAGACCATCAAGACTATTGACCAATCATTCATGACAAGCTTGAAGATCTATTTACAACAATCACACATAGTTTTCAAGATTTCTTCCACATAGATATATGTGCATACAGAACAAGCTAAGCTCAAAAATGCACTACGCCATTAGTACGAAGGTACTAGGCCAAACTCACATCACAAGCAATCAAACTTTTTGAAGATTTTTCAATTTTTATGGGTTTTTGAATTTTTGAACACACTCAAAAACAGAACAAGTAAAGTAAGATCAACAAATATAGGTTGAAACCAAAACAAGTAAAAGAAACATGCTATAAACCAAGAAGCAATTGACACAAAGAGAATTATGCATGTCGTGATGCATGAACATATGCCCCTAAACATCAAAAGAATTAATGCATGGGCATGTTGTAATGCTTATGCATAAGTACCCCTCTTCACCCACATGGCACGTGCGTTTGGGATGATATCCCTATAGGATTGGGTACGAGTGTTGTGGCCTTCAAACCTTCTAGTGAAGTTTTCCAAGCAGGTGGTGAATGCACCAATCATCTTCATCACATCCATCATTCCAGAATCACCATCTCGATCTCTTGATTGCTCAACAGCCCAAGTCCTCTTGTCATTTCTTGGTTCTCTTGACCTTTGATCACTTGCATTTTCAATGCTCTCAGCTTATGACAGTTTGGTCTGGTGTGTCCTTGAAGTCCACAATGATGGCAGAAGTGTTGAGTTCTCGAACCTCTTTGTGACTTTGGGAGTGATTTCCCATTACCCTTAGGTTTGACCACTGATTGTTTAGGAGGCTACTTCACTTCCTTAGTTAATTTGACAGCTGAACTACTTTCTCCAGTATATCCCAATCCGGTTTTGTCGGAGAAAGGTTTTTTTATGAGAGTGGACTTTATCAAGCTTCTTGGAGGAGACTCTATTTTAGCATTGGCTTGAACCACCTTAAGCTCAAGGAATTTTATCTTTGAGTAGGCTTCGGTCAGCTTTCCATTCAGCGTCTCTATTTCACATTTGGCCTCCTTATATCGCACTAGGAGACTTCTATAGTCCTCCTCTACTTTCTTCATCTTTTTAACGGCTGCCTTGGCCACCCTTGTATATTCTCCTAACTTCTCAAGTAGGGAATTGTAGTTTTCTTAAAGCCCCAGTGCACTTTCATCTTCTTCAGCATCAGATTCTTCTACTACTCCCATTGACTCCACTTCACTATGTTCACCGAGCTCTTCCACTAGCAAACTCAAGTCCTCCGAGGACTCAACATAAGCAATAGTCATAAAAGTGGAGTAATTCCCTTCTCCATCACAACTCTCTTCCAAATCTGAATTGGAAGAATCCTAATCACTAAGTGTTGTGGCATACGCCTTGCCCTTCCCTCTTAGATAGTTGGGACACTCCTTCTTGAGATGTCCAGGCCATTGCATTCATAACACACAATGCCTTGAGGAGATTGAGTATCCTTCCCATCTTTCTTTTTAAACTCCTTCCTATCACCTTTGGAGGATGAAAACTTCCCTCTGCTGAACGGTTTCCTACTGTTCTTCATCTTCAAAAATTTTCAGAAGTTCTTTACAAGAAATGCTACCTCCTTCTCCACTCCATCTTATTCGGAGGAATCATCCATTCTTTTAGTGATGGTTTTAAGTGCGAGAGATTTACTTGACTTATGAGAAGGCAGTCCAAGCTTATATGTTTGGAGAGATCCAATGAGCTTTTAGATTTTGATCTCATCCAAATCTTTACTTTCCTCTATAGCTGTGACTTTTGCTCGGAAGCTCTCCGGCAATGATCGAAGGATTTTCCTTACTATCTTTGAGTCCTCTATTTTCTCACCCAAGTTGAACTTGCCAATAACCACCTCATTCAACTTACTATAGAAAGAGTCAAATGACTCGTCCTCACTCATTTTCAGCTCCTCAAATTTGGTGGTTAGCATCTGCAACTTTGTATCCTTTACTTTCTTTGTTCCTTCATAGGTGGTCTCCAATATCTCCCAAGCTTCCTTGGCCACTGTTATGTGAGAAATCCTGTGAAACTCATCTGGAGAAACACCACAAAAAATTGCATTCAAAGCTTTACTGTTAGCGTTAGTTGTCGCAAGTGCTGCTTTATCCCAAGTGGATTTAGTGGCCTCCAGCCTAGTCCATCCTACTTCTACCGCATCCCAAACAGTATCATCAAATGAACACAAGAATGCCCTCATTCGGACTTTCCAAAAGACATAATTACTACCATCAAAATATGGTGGAACATTTAAAGATTGAGACCGGTCCATCTCAAATGGGGTCAAGGATCGCACTAAGGTAATTAAACCACAGCTTGTGCACCCGCTCTGATACCAATTGAAAGCTTGAAAATGTGTTGAAAACACAAGAGCTGTTTAGACCCCCAAATTAAAGTTACGGCTCGATAGATTTTACACTAACTTAATACTAAGTGCGGAATAGTGTAAATGCGAGCGGATAAACAAACAAGCTACTCTAATCCATAATCATAGCAACACAGTAGTAAAATGGAATGTAAAAGAGTAGGGAAGAAAGATGCAAACATAAGATAACACGCTGATGTGTTATCGAAGAGGAAACCGAAGAACTCGGCGAAAAACCTCTCTGTCGCCCTCCAAGTGGTAATCAATCCACTAGACAATCAGTTGGGATACATGGGTGAGCAAAACACCCTCCAAGCCTAATCTACCCGATGTACCTAAGCCCTCCAAGCTCCTACTCCAACAAGGCTTCTCGGAACCATGTCTTGTCTAGCTTTTCGGATCCCGCAACAAGCTCCATATTGCATCTGCCATCCTTGGCTTCTTCCAATGCTTCCCAGCAGCACCAAAACCTCACTTGACACTCTGAAAGGGTGTGGTAAGTGTTTGGGCTATCAACCTCTCAATGGTATGGAAATGGAGAGGTAGGAGTTGAGGAAATTCCACAAGCAAATGTGTAGAGGATTGTGGGTATAACAATCTCTAACTCTCAAGGTGTTTGGCTAGGGTTTTCTCTCAGAAGCACTCCTCAACATTTGTGGGTAATGTGGGTATATATAGTGTGGGTACAGAAAGTGTGTATCAAATAGTACAATCTGGCAGAACAGAATGTCTTGCGGGTGTCTCGCGGGAAGGCCTTACCCGTGAGATACTCGCGAAACACAGCTGTCGTCATTTGTCCTGACTCTTCGCTTTCCAGTCATGTGCAGGGCACATGGCTCACTTCGTGGGATACTTAGTCGCGAGATACTTGAAAGAGCTTCTCAGTCTTCAGTTGCTTGAGTCTTCACACTCTCTCTCTCTATCACACAACCCTTACAATCAAATCCCACAATAAATACAGGGTACAAAAGATTGAATAAAATTACAATCAAATTTGGCACGAAATAAAGGCCAACAAAACACATAGTTGTAAATCACAACTTTACAGCTTCCACTGCCATCTGCCATGATGCCTTCGTTACATTCGAGCTTTGTAAGTTCATCTTCGGTTCACATCCTCATTATGTTGTAAAACCCCTTTATTTTCGGTTAGCCATAAAGATTTTTACTAGGGTGAGTCTGCCACTGGCCCTTATGCTTCTGGGTCATCTATATGTACAGTTGGATATTTTGCAGAGTGATGAAAGACAGGCAGGTTCCTGCCATATAGTTAATACTTCTGCCCATAGTACCATATTGCAGCACCTATTGTGGGAGCGTTGTGCTAGGCATTTGGCTAAGTGCAAAGTCAGTCCACTATGCTAAAGAGAAGTACCAGTCTTGTCCCAGGGTGATTACTAATTTATGTGGTCGTTTTGTCTCTAATTTTCTGTTAGCTTATCGTTGGGTTGGGTTGAAGCCATTTGGGCATCCTACTGTGGAGTTCTTTGATAAGGGAGTTGGCTTTTCATGGAGAGCTTATAGGGATTTGGGCAGTGGATTTACTTGCTGATTCAGTTATGGGTCATTTCATGGCTATTGCTGGGACCACCACCCCGTTGACTACTTTTGCTGAGAGGGGGATTACATACTTGGCAGCCACCAATGTTGGGTGGTTGCCTTACCTGGTTGATATGGGTGTCCGCTATGTTCACTATTCTGCCAATAGAGTAAAGAGCCAATTTGGGCTTGATCAGGACATACCCGATGACTTCGCTACTATTTTGGAGTCTACTACTTCAATCCGCCCTTTCTTGCGCCCTAGTGCCTTTGAGTTTTGGAGCAGGCACTTCATAGCAGTCACTATTTCGAGTACCCAAAAAGGGGGCCTTTGCACTGTTGAGATGCGCGGGTACTAGCAGGCTGTGAAGATCTCTTTTGGCCAGGACTTGTTGGATAGCCGAGGGTTTTCTCTTGTCCCTCCCGAGGGCCTGCATGCCATCATTTTTGCGAATCTGTGGTTGTTGCTTCCCACTAAGTCCGTGGTGGCGTATGCTAGGAAGTAGAGTGGGTTTGCTATATTTGAGTGGCAAGAGAAGGAGAGGTGGTGGTACTTGTATGCTGGTGAGTTCCCTTCGGGTTGGGAAAAGAAGGTGAAGGTGGTGAACCTTCCTGTGCGTACGAAGAAGGGCTCGGTGTCTCGGACCACCAATAAGTCTGCCAAGAGAGGTGATGACTCTTACGAGACTTGCTCTAACCTTGTCCCATATAAGGGAGGCCTTCTCCCTATCGGCAGCATAATTCTTGAGAGCTCTCCTCATCCTTCTGCTCGTACCCATTCTAGTCGGCGTTCTACTACAGGCAAGCTTAAGCCTTCTACACCAAAGCCATCCGCAGATTCTCCTTCATCCAACAGGACTCATGGCAGTAAGAAGAAGACATCTCCACCAGCCCTATCTGCCACTACCGAGAGAAGAGTATGTTATCTCTAAACTTATTCTTTCTTTATTTCAGTTGTCTACCGGGCTTTCCTGCAACTAACTTTGTACACGTTTTTTTTTTCTCCTCTATTGGCAGTTTAAGTACAAGGAGGATACTTTAGCCACTTGCCGTATATTGCTTAATGAGCCCGAGTTTGAGGTACACTCCTTTCCTTTTCCTTATTTGTGAATGCATCTTCATTCTTTGTCATTGTAGCATGTTATTATATACCTTCTCTCTCTCTCTCTCTCTCCTTTTTTGCATGATTGTTTATCTCATTTCTTGCTTTAACACCCTTTCCTTATGTTGATCCTGAGCCTATCTTTGTTTATCACCCTACGAGTGAGGAGACTCTTGCTACTGCTGGCACACCTATGGAGGGCTTTTTTGACAGGGCAGATGCTGTGGCCATGGCTTCTGCTTCTGCTTCTGCTGCTGCTGCACAGGAAGCTCCTGTAGAAGCTTTAGTCCCTCCATTTGAGCCCATTTTCACTAAAGAGAGTACCCAGGCTGAGAGGGTTGTCACTAGGGAATCTGCTCCTATTCTTGCTGAGATCCCCACTCCTCAAAAGGGAGTTACCCCTACGGTGTTGTCCTAGACTAAGAGCACCTCTCCTGCTACATCCTTTGTCATATCTGCCAGCGGTCCTTTCATCGCCCTCTCCCAAGCCGTGAAAGATGGCTTTTCCTTGGTGGTCACCTCATCTTCTATCCCTAGTTCTGCCACCCGAGGGCCTAATGCAAACTTGTCTCCCGATAAGGAGTCAGAGGAGGTCTTTGAGGACTCCGAGGATGAACCCATCGTGAAGACACATGTTTCTGATTCTGACAAGGATAGTGATGGTGATAAGTAAGACTTGTTCTTGCCTTGCAGTCACAGACATGCCTGAGGAGCCCAAGGCTGCAGTAAATCCCACGATGCCTACAGTCTTTATTCTTGCAGTACCTGCAGCCCCCACTCCTGCTGGCCCTAGTAATTTCCTTACCCTTGTACCATCTTCAATTAGAATTCTTATCATTGCACTCATCTCTTTCCTTCATCTACTCCTTACGGACTTATGTTGTGCCTTATGTTCTCTTTTAGGTTCGTCTCCTGCCAAGGTGGCTATGACCTCTTGATTTGAGATTAGTAGCAGTTTTGCCAACGTTCCCAATCCTGCAAGCAAGGCTGCTGCCTTCTTCTCTCGTTTTGACCAGGTCGAGACTAATGACCTTGACCCCTAGGACTTTTGGGGTGCCGAGTCTCCTTATGTCGATTTTCATGGCTTCTAGGTACTTGAGGAGTGTGTCACCCATTTAGAGGCGGTCTACAGCAGTCACGAAGATTTCATGCAAGGATTCCTTTTTTATCATTCTGTGAGGGAGCACTTCTTCAAGTTGTTATGGTGTGTGATGAACGACATTGAGCATAACTTTATCGACATAGATTCTATTGAGAGGATCTTGCAGCGGAGGGCTGCAGTTCAAGAGTTGATCAGAGTTGGATTAGCTGTGGAGTTTCTACTGGACGATTTATAAGAGATTGCCTGAGCCCTCTTCATGAAGAAGGTCTAGCCTGCTATAATGCCATTGACACTCGCATCGAGAGTTTGAAGAAAAAGGTGGCAGACTTAGAGGCGCGTCGTAAGTGTCTTCTTTCTAGCGTTACTGGCTCCAACTGCTTCGAGGACCATACCCTTATTTCAGGACTTTAATTACTTAGACGGTTATCCCCTATGATGATGTAGCTTTATTTCCTTCTGTTTATTTCTTCCCTCCCCCCCCCCCCTCTCTCTACATTACACTTTATTTCTTCAGCAATTATGACTTAGTCTGATACGACTTATACATTTTGGGTTTGTAATCTATTACAGTTGCTATTATGCTTTATGATACAATGTATATTTGCTAATACTTCATGCATGATCTTTATTATTTTCTGCTTTTGCTTTTAAACATAAGTTACAATTAAAACAACTACAATGCTTTCTTGTGACGCTATCCCTTGCAAGGGTGGTCACTTGGAGGGAAAAAAAACAACAACAAGGAAGAAAAGGAGTGATTACATAATGTTTCCCAATGCATAATAGTGTTTTAACCACTTACCATTAATGGGGTCCATTAAATCTTTTCCATCCATCTAGGCTAAGCAATAATACCCACTTGCATGTGCTTCTCTTACCACGAAGGGTCCTTCCCACTTTGGTGAGAATTTAGATGGTCCTGCCATACCTCGCTTGACATGGTCTGCTATCCTCAACACAAGTTGTCCTTCCGTAAACATTCTTTCTTTAATTGTCCTGCCATAAGCTTTAGTCATCCTTTGCCAGTATTTATGGCTACACTTTTAGGCTTCCTATCTCTTCTCATCCAACCCTTCAAGGTCCTCGCACCTTTTTGCCATAAAGACTTCCTTCTCATTTTCTTTCTTTTGCATCTGCATAACCCCCAAAGATGGTATCATTACTTCTGCTGGGCTTACCACTTCTATCCTATATACTAAGGAGAATGGAGAGAATCTTGTGGCAGACTTGGGCAAGCTTCGATAAGCCCATAATGCATCTGGCAGATGTGTCACCCAGCCTCTGCTATATTCTTGACTCATTTTGCTGATTATCTTAATGAAGGTCTTGTTGGTTACTTCTGCCAACCCATTCCCTTGCAGATAATAAGGCAATGACCGGTAGTGCTTTACTTGGTAGAATTCTAGCATCGTCCTCACTTTTTTGTTCACAAAGGGTGTACCATTGTCGCTTATGATTCTGTGAGGTATCCCAAATCAGACAATTATGTTTTCTTTGATGAAATTCGCCTAACTCCTCCAATGGCTTTGCGGAGTGGTATGGCCTCAGCACATTTGGTGAAATACTCTGTAGCCATAAGGATCCATATGTACCTATTGGAAGGTGGATTGACTGGTCCTACCAAGTCAAGCCCCCAGGTGTGGAAGGGCCATGGAGTGACCATGCTTTGCAAGCTTTGTAGATGGGTATGGATCAAATTGGCTTGCACTTGGGAGCCGTGGCACTTCTTTACAAATTCAGCTGCATCCTTCCTCATAGTGGGCCAATAGTAGCTCATCTGCAGTATGCATCGGTACAGTTTCTTCCTGTTTCTTTCAACATCTCGCAGGTCTGCTCTGGCCTTAAACATTGTAGTGGGTCTCCATCGTATCCCTTCTTAAAAATAATTCCTTAATGTAGGAAGTAACGGGTTACTAGCTTCCTAAGCTTATACCTTTCTCCATGTTTCTGTGGCAGGATGCCTTTTGTCAAGTATCCTATGAACGGGCTTCTCCAATCCTCCATTGTAAACACGACATAGCTCTCTTCCCTGTCTACGGCCAGATGGCCGGCTTCACATTGGGTTTAGACGAGGTCTGTGTTCTTGCTCATACTTGGTTAATAGAAGCCCGCTCTCTACAACCTTTGGTATAGACTGACCTCGCCATAGAATCCACAAATTCTGTTGTGCACTTCCTCCAGCCTTTTTTGGGTCTCCTCGTGCTCCATACATCTTGATAGATTTCCTCTTATCATTCTGCAGTACAACTCTCCTTTCATTAGGGCATAGTCCTTTAGTGTCTTCAATTCTACCATGTCGTCTTCTTTTAACAGGGCTTCCTTGATGAGAGCCTTTCAATCCTTATTGCATCCTTGCTTCTCCTGAAACCTTTCCTGGAGTACTTCAATTATGAATTCCCTGCACTTATTAATCACAACTCTAATACTGCTTCCTTCAAAGGCTATCTGTGAGCCCAACGTAGCCAGTGCATCCGCGTATCGGTTCTCACTCCTCTGAGCGTGCTCTATTTCAAATGTACAAAAATTTTCCTCCATCCTTTGGAACAATGTCCTATATGGGGCTAGACTTGGCTCCTTTAAAGAAAAACTCTCTTTAGCTTGGCAGACTACTAAATTGGAGTCGCCTATCACCTTTAGGTGCTTAATCCCCATCTTAAGGGCTATTGCCAACCCCGTCAGGTAAGCCTCGTATTCCGTTGTATTGTTTAAGCACGGAAATTCTAACTTGAACGAAAGTGTCACAGTCTCTTCACCATTGTGATAAAGGACCACTCCCGCACCTCCTGAGTTTGCCATAGAGGAACCATCGAACTTCATGATCCAATGTTCTTCGACCACTTCTACCGTAGCTACTTCTCCTGTAACCTCATCGTCTAGTGGGAACTCCTTTTTCTCCTGGAAATTGGGCCAACAAGTTTGCTATGGTATGGCTCTTTACCGCTTTGGGTGTTCCCACTTTCAAGTCATACTGCGATAGTTGTAATAGCCATTAAGATATTTTTCCAGATAGGATGGGTTGTCAAAGAATCGCTTTGGTCGCATGGGATTTCGTCATCAGATGTACCTCATAAGCCATGAAGTAATGGTGCAGTCTTTACGACGCATAGACAATTGCCAAGCATACCATTTCTGCCCTAGGATAACGCATCTCAGCATCCCTTAAGGCATGGCTTATACAATAGATTGGCTGTTCAATGCCACCTCTGTCCTCTTGAGCTATCAGAGCCCGAATGGCAGATGGGCTTGAGGCTAAGTAAAGCTGCAATGGTTTTCTATGGACTGGAGCTTGCACTGTGGGGAGGTTCATCATAGTCTGTTGTAGCTTTCGAAAAGCTTTCTGCTATACATCCCCCCCATTTGAAACTTTACCTCTTCTTTAATAACTTTGTAAAAGCCGAAGTAATTGATACTAGACCAGGGATGAACCTCCTGATGTAAGAGACCTTGCCCAGAAAACTTTTCAACTCTTTGACCGTGGCCAGTGGCTTTATAGTTGCTATTGCCACTGCTTTGGCCGGGTCTATGTCTATCCCTCTGCTGTGGACCAAGAATCCCAAAAATTTCTTGGCAAATACTCCAAAGGCGCACTTCAACGGATTCATCCTTAACTTGAAAAGTCTGCATCTTTCAAACACCTTGACATGATCTTCTCACCTTCTTGACTTTACCACTATGTTGTCCACGTAGTCCTCCATTTCTCGGTGCATCATGTTATGAAATATGGCAGTCATGCAGTCATGGTGCGTTGATAGGTTGGGCTTGCATTTTTTAGGCTGAAGGGCATCATTGTGTAGTAAAATTTCCCGAATCTGGTGCAGATGTGATTGTACCTACTAAACCCATCCATAAAGGAAAACATGGCATTTCCTGCAAAAAAATTTATCAGCAGGTCCATGTTAGATAATGAGAATTCATCTTTGGGATAGACCCGATTAAGATTTCTAAAATCAACGCAACACTGTATTTGCCCGTTCTTCTTTTTCACAGGTACGATGTTGGACAACCACTGTGGGTGTTGAATTGGTTTGATGAACCCGTCTATTAACAATTTTTGTACCTTTTTTACTATCTGCTCCTCTATTTTGGTGTGGAACACCCTGACAAGTTAAGCCACTGACCTGGCCCAAGATCCACATTGAGCGTGTGTACCACTAACCCTGGGTCTAGCCTAGGCATCTCGCTATAATCCCATGCAAAAATGTCTCTGAACTCTTTTAATAGTAGGATTAGTTTTGCCTTTTCTTCTTCTGAAAACTTTGAGCTTATTGGAGTTGGTCTTGGCTTCTATAGGCTTGTGCCTAGGTTGATTTCTTCCAACTTTTCCCCGTGCACCTTCATAATTTATATACTATCTTGTCGTTAGGTGTTCGGACCTTGATGCAACGTGGCATATTGTTTAGCTCTGAAGTTGGCGCTTCTTTCCTTTTTCTCTTTTGCATCAACAACTCCATCAGATTAGGTTCTAGGTCATCTTGGATGTCCTTCCACTAGGGGACAAAGGTGCCTTGCGGCTTAGATACTAAACTTTCTCCAGATGGTGCCCATTCGTCGTAGAACATGGTCTCGACCAAATGGGCCTCTACCTGCCCAAATGGGGATGGGTTTGCTACTATTCATATCATCCTGCCATTCAATCTCCCTTTCACGCACTAGTGATAAATGGACAAAATTAGGCGATTCTTGTGCAAGCATGGCCTTCCCAACAGTATATGATAGGAAACTTCTGTCTTTACCACATGGAATCGGGCTAAGGAGGCTATCAGGCCCACCTTCATTTATAGTTGTATAGGACCTACAATGTACTTGCCTCTTCCTCCAAACCCTGTCACTTCCATTGGGCATCCTTGAATCTTGCTTTCTAGTATTCTTGCTGCTTATAGCGTGTTAAGTGGGATGAGGTTTATAGAAGCGCCCATGTCAACCAAAGCTCTCTTAATGGGAATCTGGTTTATGGAGGCTACTAGGAAAAGAGGCCTTTTGTGGTCTGAGTACCCCACCTTCATGTCTTCATTGCTGAAAATAATCTCATTAGTGCCTTGTAGGAACTCTGTCAGCCCAAGCTTCTGCGGTAAGACATTCTACTCCCGCTCCTGAGGCAATGCTTACCAAAGCCTCTGTGGCCATCCTTCGTTCGTTTTTCGTGAGCTCTAGTTAATCAAACAAGTTTTTGAATTGGGAACTTTTCTACAAGGTGGTGATGGCTGCGGCAAGCAGAGCTGGCCTTTCCACTTCATCCTCACATGAGTCTGCGCAAATGACAACTGTTACTACCCCCTTCCCTTTACGATTGTGGGGGTAGGTCTCTTTGCACCTCTGGTTGGGATAACTCAAGGGTTCCTTCTCTAATTTTGCAGTGCGCTAGTCTGCGGAGCACCCAGGATTTTGTGATGGCATGCTGCATATAGTTTTGCAAATGGCAAAAATGTGGGTCTCTCTATTCTTCTTCAATGGGCTCTCTAGAGACTTGATTGGGTTTGAAAACCCCATCTACAATCCATTTGTCTAGGAGCACGTTTAGCTCCTTTGGTATGCATGGTATTGGCGGGGGGCTCTCGTACTCCCTTCCTTCTGACTTCCTTTTCTTCTCGCCAGTGGACACTATCATGGCCTGTGGTGTGGATCTCCGCTCCTTGGGCTTGTCAGAGCTAGGCCTGACTGATTGGGCCATCTTTCTAGCCTTTTTCAATAGCTACGCAAACTGAGAAATTTATAAGTTTTCCAGGACAGCTCTATACCTCATGATCATATTGCCCATAGACATTTCCACCAGCGTCTTCTCTTTACAGTGGTCATAGCAATCGAGGGCTATGTCCCTAAACCTTTTGATGTACTCCATGAGGTCTTCACTGCTTCTTTGCTTAGTGCCTTGCAAAGTTGCAAGTGTCACCATATCTTCTCTGTGAAAATACTTGGTGCAGATCACGTCTACTATATCATCCCACGTTGGGATTGATCTTGTCTTCAAGCCAGTGTACCAAGTATATACCTAGTCACATACGGACTTTGAAAACTCTTGGAGGCAAAGGTCCCCATCTGTTGCGTAGGGACCGAGGGCGTTAATAAACTTACTTACATTCTCAACAACATTTCCCCCTCTGCCATCGTGCTGTGTGAAGGTTTGTGGCTCATATCTATTAGGATATGGCTTGCTGAGTATCATCGATGGATAGAGAGGTCTTCGTGCATAGAATCTTTCCTTAGGTGCCTTAGCCCTTTCCTGTTCTAACAATGTTGCGACGTCAGCCATCGTGACGAATCACTACTCTGCATTCTACGGGCCACTGCCTATAAAGGTTTCTTCCTTGCCTGTCACATGTTCGAGGTCATGTTGGCTCCCCTTTTCCTTAGTCTTGTTCGCCTTCAGCTAGCACATTTCCTCCATCAGCTATTATTGGGAGTGCTATACAAACTACAATACTTCAATGAAGAAGTTAGTATTTTTAGCGGGATTCCTTTGTTGCTACTGTGGCCCAACCCTCGCTCCATTAGCACCCTCCACTTAATTGGGCTAGTGCGGCGTGGCTAGCCTTAATTCTGCCTGCGATGGCACGACACTCATATTTTGTGTCGTCTTTGATCTTGGGGACATAACTTGCGAGGGATCTGCTTGCTTTCCCTGTCTTTCTCCCAGCTCCCTAGTGGAGTCGTTAATTTAAATGTGGTGGACCTCTTTATGTTGTTGGGCTTCAATACCTCCTGCTACACTACAGCTCGTAGATCTGAGGTAAGAGAGCTGGGATTGGCCTAAATGGGACTACACTTTAGGCCAGCTTGTGCACAAGTTGGGCCATCCCAATATAGATGCATTTTGGCAGGAGCACTGCGGGCTGGGCATATGGTACAGGCATGGCAGGAATAACTGTTACAGATGTTATAGTAGGAATACAATATGGCAGAATAACTAGAATTCTAAACAAAATGAGTAAGATTGACGCTAATAAGGAAAGTAGCTAATAAAGTTGCAGCAGAATAATATAACCAATGGAAATAACACTACGGCAAACAACTTAATAACTGAACGGTAAACTAGTCACCCAATAAGCAAAAATAGCAAAAAAGAAAACTCGTCTGCCAGAAATGTGGGCTTGGCTCTTCAGTAGAAGCGAGTCCAAGAAGGGAGCCAATTTCCAACATGAGTAACCTCAAGGAAGGCTTCTGTCATAGAAGTTACGTACTTTGGAAAAAGGACCCAAACGGTTTAAGCTTAAACTCTCAATCCCTCAAAGAGTGGGCCTGTTCGGAGAGAAAAATGTGATCTATTGATGCATGTCTCTTTTCCTACCACTTCTATCCCTCTGGTTTTTTGTATGTTCTTTCTTTTTCTTTATTCTTTCTCCTTTTTCTTTCTACCTTTCCTTCCTTTCGTTTTCTCCCTTTTTTCCTCATCCTTCCTCCTCTTCCTTACTGTTCACAACTACCCCTTTTTATATTATCTACGATGGTGGGATTTACAATTTTTACCCCTCAACTGCTTTGGGCCCTTTATGGGTGTCCTTCTAGGACTGCCCACTGACTTACTGGCTGCTTAGCCACTACCATTGCTCTAAATGTGTTGGTTGCACCACTCTCCATTCCTAGACAAAATTGCTTGTCTTGTTTCTTACCTCTCTCTATTTTTCACTTCCCTCATCGAGATAAGGATTAAGCCTCTTTATTACCTACCTATATGGCATTTATGAAGTGGTCCTAGCCCATACTTACCTCTTTTGGGTAAGATGCCATCCCAGCAGGATATTTCTCCCAAAAATGCTTAAGTGGGAACCCCAGAATAGACCCCTTTTTTCTCCTCAGCGCCAAACCACCCCCTTTGAAAGCCTTGACTCGTGGCCCACCTCCCATGTATTGGCTGGGTACAAGTAGGTGGTGCCCTGGCCCTTTGTGCATGCTCCACTCCGTCTGAATTTGTTTCTTTCTAGCCTTCATACCATTTCTAATGCCTCCGTGCTAGTTGGTGTTTATCTTTTGTGGCGTGAAGGATATGTAGGCTTTTGGGCTCATATTCTCTGCCTTTCACCCCTTCTTGGACTGGGTGTTACTTGGGCAAAAAGCCCCCATTTTCCTGCCGAGCCCGTGTTTTCCTTTTTTGTGTCCGTGAGCCTTTTGGCTATTGATCCTGACATATCACTTCAACGTGTCTGCTATAGTTTTACCTCTTTTTTTTCATTTCTTGTTACCCCGTGGGCTTGTGGACTGATGCTGCTGCTGTGTCAGCCCACTTCTTCATCAATCTTTTACTCAGGGCTTCCTTGGCCCACTTTCCATATCTTTACCTCTTTTGGGCTTTGTTGGCCAACATTTCTACTGTGCCAGCCCATTTCACTACCACATTCCTAGGGCTTCCTCAGCCCATTTACTTCTTCTTTACCTCTTTTTCTCCCATGGGATTTTTGCTAAATTCTTTGGGCTTACTCGGTCCAATTACTTCATCTCTACCTCTTATTACTTTTCGAGCTTATCGGCCTTCAAGCCAGCCCATTGAGTTTAGTAATTCATTTCCCGGGATTCCCTAACCCATTTACTTCCTCTTTACCTCTTATTATTCTCATGTGCTTACTACTTCATTCCTTGGGTTTTCTCAGCCTATTTACTTCTTCCTTACCTCTTTTTATTCTTGTGGGCCTGTTGGCCATCAATCTTGTCATTTCAGCCTATTGAGCTTGTTTCCTTATTCATTTTACCATTTTCCCTTCCTTACCTTCTCTATTGTTGGGCTTCTTCTGCTGTTGGGCCCTTTGCCAAAAATGGGCATTAACACCAATCATGAGCTCCAAAAGAGTGAGAATTAAATAAACTATAGTAGCCAGATCCCACTACAATTCTTTTATTGTATTCTTCCCCATTGCTTTAAGAGTATTTTTGTTGGTTTATGGGAACCAATGTTGTTGCGACCTGAGATCTCCGATGGCACATCACCAACAAAATTAACTGGGAAAACCTAAAGAATATGGGGGATTAAAAAAAAAAAGAAAAAAAAAAGGAACTCACATAAGAGGTACTCTCCAAATTTGCAGAAGTGGGGTAGAACAATTGCATAGGCAACAACTAAGTAGATTTAAAAAAATTATAATAGGGTGGCAATTGAACAGTTTACATAACTGCTTGATTAGAGAGAGAGAGAGAGAGAGAGAGAGAGAGAGAAAGAGTCATAGAGTTGAAGGAAGTTTGAATTAAAGGTCAATTGAATTTATGTTAAAAAAAGTTATAATAGGGTGGCAATTGAAGGATTTTCATAACTGCTTGATTAGGGAGAGGGAGAGTCATAGTGTTGAAAAAAGTTTGAATTAAAGGTCAATTGAATTTATAGGACAAAAATTAGGGAAAAATAGTTATGAGAGAGAGAGAGAGAGAGTAATATATATATATATATATATATATTGTTTATGCCCTTATTTTTTTTGACAAAAAGGCCTAATGGTAGAAGAAGCCCAACAATATGAAAAAGGTGGAGAAAGAAACCAGCAAAGTAAAGACCATTGGACCAGAATAACAGGAATAATGGTTCATAGGCCTACAAAATAATAAGTAGCCCCAAAGAAAACAAACAGGCCGAGGAAGCCCTAAACAATGAAGTGGTAAGCCCATGAGAATCGTAAGAAATAGAAAGAAAGCAAAAAAGGGACGGAGGAGCCCAAAGAAAGGAATTGGTAAATGGGATTGGTTCGCGGGGCAATAAACCCAAAGGCAAAGGATGTGGTAATTGGGCCAGGGAAGCCCAAATGATTTAGCAAAAGCACATCGTAATGAAAGAGATAGGAAAGAATGAAATAGGCCAAGGATGCTAAAAGAATGAAAAGGGCTGAGGAAGCCCGAAGTGTTGAATGGACTGGCTCAGCAGGAATGCTGGGCAGTAAAGATTAAAAGGAGGAATAATATGAGAAATTGGCATGGTAGGCGCTTTAGCCCATGAGCTTAGAAGTAACAACAAGACAAACAAGGGTGAATGATATCATAGCAGGAACAATGTAGTGGCGTGGCAGGAGCACCAGCCAACCCACAAACAAAGGATGAAAATGGGACATGGGCCGAATTAAAGGAAGGAAAACCCACACCCAAGCAATGCCTAGCCCGAAGAAGAAATGAGATGCAGAGAATGAAGACTCAAGAACTCATTCACGCCACAAGAGTTAAACAAGCACTAGAGCATGCAGCAGAGTCAAACAAACTTGTAGGCAATGGCAAATGCGTGAGAGCCAGAAAAGCAATGGACTCATATGGAAGTGGAGCATGCACACAAGGCTCATACACCACTTACTTGTACCTAGCCAATATAGGGGAGGTAGGCCACGGGTCGAAGGTGAGTCTGGCGATGGGGAGAAGGGGGAGCCTATTTTGGGGTTCCCACTCAAGTTCTTTTGGGAGAAAGGTCTTGCTGGGATGACATCTCACCCAAAATAGGTAAACATGAGCTGGAATCACTAGGTGCATGCTATAGAGGTTAGTAAGGGATAAGTCTAGCCCTTATCCGGATGGGAGTGTCAAGGGGAGTAAAAAACAAAACAAAACCACTTTTTTCTGGGAATGATGCGTGGCACTGCCAACACAGTGTAGTGGTGGTGGCTGGGCAGACGACAGACCAGTAGGCAGTCCTAGAAGGGCACCCACAACAGGCCAAAGATGGTTAAGGGGTAAAAATGGCAAATCCTATCATGGCAGGAAATATAAAAGGCCATAGACATGCACAGTAAAAGAGGGAGGGGGAAGGGAGAAGGAAAAGGAAGAAAACAGAGAAAAACGAGTAAGAGAAAGAAAGAAAAACAGAAAACCAAGAGTGATGAAAGAAAATATGAGTGATAGGAGTAAAAGCATGCATCAATAGGCTACCCACTTCTTTCCCTCTCAATAGCCCACTCTCTAACAAGTCAAGAGTCTGAGATTAAGCCATCTAGGTCAATTTTCCAAAGTGAGTAACTTCTACAGTAGAATTCCCCTCTAAGGTTATCCATATTGGAGATTGGTTCCCTTTTTTGGACTTGAATCTGCCAGAGAGCCAAGCTCATTCCTTTAGCAGACTAATCTTCTTTTCCTTTTGTCATGGTTGATTAAGGACTAATGTGACTTCTTGTCAATAATCTATTTCTGCCGTAATCATGTTGTGATACTTTTTCCTTTGTGAAACTGTTAATGTATTATTGTTGTTAGAAGAAAATATTTTAGTTAAAGTGTTTTTGTTATCCTGTCATATTGTGTTTTACTGCTATAAAGCTTGTAATAGTTTTTCCTGCCATGAATACGCTCAAGATTCCTGTCAGGACGCGTCAGCACAAGAATGGCCCAAACTTGTGCACAAGCTAGCCTAAAGTGTGTCTCAGTTAGGCCAGTCCCGACTCTCCTACCCCAGAATCACAGGGCCATGGTACAACAGGAGTAATCTAGCCCAAGGCGCAAAAGAGGCCCACCACACACACACACACACACATATATATATATATTATGTGATGGAGTAATAAATGGGAAAATGTTAATTGCAAAAGAAAGGGGAGAAAAAAAGCTAGTGGGACCAATGGCGTGACCGCTGATCTGGCTTAACAGGAACGTAGTAACAATAAATACTACGCATCAGCTTTTATATATATAACGAATTGATAAACGTGTTTATGCTTATTTTTCATGCATATACAAAGAACTTTTCTTATGTTCTCTTTGGTCATTTCTTTTATCTACAATCTTTTATCAATTTGAAACCAAACGGAAGTAAAGACTTCTTGTTTTTTGGAAAGCAAACAGAAGTAAAGACTTAAAAATACTTTATCAGTGTATTATGTCAAATACTCTAATCGTTTGTTTGGACGGGGTATTTCTAGCTTGGATTTGCGTCAAAGGTTAAATTCTATTCGGAGTAAATTCTGAATTTGGCAATGACAGAGGGTGGAAATCCAAAATTCTTTAGAATTCTTCGAAGGAATTTGTACAACAAAAATTTCCGTCAACAAGTTCCACCAAAATATGTGTTATTCTACAAATTCCATCTCAATTCCCCTGCTAATTGTGCCAGATATTTAAAAAAATGGAAAATGGGCTTTTGCTCTTATTTTTTGAAATATTTAGTAAATTGCCCCTATTTTGAAACTATTAAGTATTGTGTCCTTATTTTGAAACTTGATTTTTAAAAAATTGAGTTTCCCGTAGAACTCGATTTTATGATTATCAAGTTCTAGGTAAGTTTTTGCCACGTTGGAGGAGTACCCATCAGATCATTGAAACTTACTTAGAACTCGATTTTTAGAAAATCGAGTTTCAAAACAGAGACACAATACATAATAGTTTCAAAACATAGACATTGTGCTAAATGTTTTAAAAAATAAGGGCAAAAGCCCATTTTCCCCAATTATGCAGGGATATGATCCGCACATTTAAGCCTAAAATCCCAGCCGCTAGAGTTTAGACTGTATTGACTCTCTTACAATGGGAATGTAATAGGAGAAATTTTTCTACTTATTCTTCATATAAGCTCTTCAATAACTGGCTGTGCCAGCGGGTCACAACATTTGTAGCAACTGTTATCATGTGGAAAACTTCTGACCTCAATTAGCACATTGAAGCTGGAATGGCCATGTGCCACCTTTCTAATGATTATGACAAACTAAAACGAAAAGTAGAACAAACTGCTCATTCATTATGGCCTTGAAAATCATTTCTTATAATCAGAGCACAAAGCTCCCACTTTTATGGGGTTTGGGAGAGGTTATGGTAGACAATCTTACCACCCCATCCCCCCCACCCCCCCCCACTTTTTTTTTTGGGAGAGGCTAACTCCCGGACTTTAACCACAAGGTGGTAACTTTAACAAGGGGCAAAGAGCAGGAATGAACAAGACATGTAGTGATAAATCCAACAAATACATGGCTAAAACCCCATGGATGTGTTTTGGACATTCACACAAACCTAAATCAATTTACACAGAATAAGGTATACATCTGCCACAAACTACAAAAAAAAATTAACATGCTTCTAAAAAATGACTTTCACCTTTCTCATTTTTGGAAGAAAATTGATGTTAGAGGTATAAGATAACACAATATTCATCCGGTCTATATAATCCGAATTTAAGTTTTTTTTTGGGACCAATCTCTAAAAATAAAATTGTGCACAAATCTGCAATCATAATAATAAGTATCATGTCAACTCAATTCCAGTGGTGTAAAGAAAAATGTTGCTTGAAACCGAAAAGGCTGCAGTGACCATCTAAACTAGTGAGTGGAAAGATATCATTCTACTTGAGCCTAATATTGTTGTCTTCCTCTCACGTAGAAGACCTCTATATGTCCAATCACCAAGAAGCTAAGACCATTACATGCAAACCCAAAATAAGCATCTCAAGATGTCTTTGGGAAAAATCAACGACGAGGAGGGTCACGCTTATCGTAATGTCCCCAACCACTGCCGTAGCCATAGCCAAACGCATCACTTTGGTATCTCATTTCAGGGCTTCCATTCAACATTCCATAACCCCCACCACCTATATAAAATTATGAGAGCTTAAAACCAATTTTCTTTCTAGAGTTTAGCACATTAAATACTCTCACAAGCTAATGATAATATAAGAGAGAGAGAGAGAGAGAGAGAGAGAGAGAGTTCACCTAGTTCTCGTGCTCTCCTCTCTGTATTTAGCTGCTCTATTTTTAGCTTCTCTATTTCACGAGCCATGGAAATGAGGTTTTTTTCCATTGATTGCTTCATTTCAAGTTGTTCTTCTTTGGCTTTTTTCTCATACTCATAAGCCCTCCTAAAAATATGTTGCATGATAAATTCAACCATGTTGAAAAGCAAAGCATTTGGCATTGTATATGATAATTCATCTTTTAATGGTCCTAGCATCTGTTATCAATCCCCTTCATAAGAATGAATAACAAGGGAGCTGAAACAGAGGGTAAGGACTAGACAGGAAAAGTATTAATATCAGAAATTCTATTTCAAACCTGGCCTCAATAAGGTCCTTGCGCATCCCATCCATATCAGCTGACATGGCAATTAGTTGCTGATTCTCAGCTTGTGCACGATTAACATCTTGTGTGAGTCTTTGGACTTGGGTAGACAAATCCTGTCTTAATGCATTCAAGTTCTGAACTTCAGCTCTTAACTGCATAACCTCTGATCTCAGAGGCTCAGAAGCACGGAGATCAGCTTCTAGCTTTAATCCTCTCTCGATTAACTCCCTGGCTTGTACCTCTTTCTCAACCCGCAGTTTGGGAATGACCTGCCCCAATCTGTGAATCTCATCTTTTGCAGCAGTTAATTCCCTTTGAAGATGTGTATTGTCATCAATAACAAGCCGGTTCTCTGCAATTATCCTCTGCATTTCCCTATGTTGCATTTCAAGTTCATCTTCCAAAGCAGCAGGGTGAATTGGCAGCGGTCCTGGTCCGCGGTTCATAACAGACCGAGGGACATCACGTAAACCACGGAAATTTTCAGGATGACGAGGCATACGGTTTCTCCCTGACATACTCAAGTTCCTGCAGAAATGACATAAGCATCATCTACAGGGCAAGGAATATTTTCCACAAGGTCCAAGCTATTTTCAAATAAAGGCAAAAGATGAAACCTGGTCCCATGCACAAGGAACAAAGCTGTTCAAATACAATTCTACATAGAAGGTTTCAGCACATCCTTTCTTGTCACTTTATTCCATGCTTACTTGACTATGCCCATAATGTAATTCAATCTTCAACAAACATAAGAATGACTTCCAATTTTCATAGAACACCAGATTCATAAGATTATCGCATTAATGGATCACTATCGTTTTATCCCCAAAGAAAACATCAATCTGTAGTCTATTCAAATATAAGGTCCACAAAAGAGGATAATATATGACCAACCTAATTAACCTTCCAACTAACATAGAAGAAATACAATCTTTCAGCATTTTGAATGTTCCACCACTGAGTACCTAAAGGATTAATTTATCATTCAACACCTCACTAAAGATGATACATACTTTCTAGTAACCAAGGATTATACAACAATTCCAACAAACCTGTGTCAACTTACATAAAAAGAAAGGACTGTAAATTCCACCAAATGGTCATGGTGTACAATAAAAGGCAAGAACAAAAAGGGAAATTACAAACGACTCTTGCTTGGGAACCACTGAAACAGTCCTAGTTAGGTAAACAGGTAGAGTCTCTTATTGTTGAATAAGAGACCTGAGTTCAAATCCCACCTTCATAAAAAAAGAATTGGCATATTGGCCAAATGATAAAGAGCAATCATTATGGAATACATGATCCCACTAAACTGGTACTGGGTATATGCACATATCTAAACCTAGCAAAATGATTAGACTCTTCGGCAAATGAACAAAATGAGCTTTATTTCTATACAACTCTAAGCAATGATCTTAGCTCTCCATACGCCTCAAAATTTATGTGAAACAACAAATAGCTAATCCTTGTCAACAATTTCAATATGACCAACATGAATTGCATTTCCATGAACACGTTCATCTCTCCTCAAATCCATCAACATTCATATCTATAAATTTCCAATTTACAATATCGATCACACAATTATCGAATCAATTTCATTCCCTAAGCTTATCACAATTATAGCATGATTCCAACCCACATTCCACGCTTCCTTCCTCTAATTTGTTTCCCAAAAGCATAGCTAATGCGTTATAAAAAGACATTATAAAACTTGCATAATAATAATTATAATAACAAATCATACCCCTTCATATAGATTCAATTAATAATAATTAAAAAAAAATGCAAAAATTTTAAAAAAAGGAGGGCATAAAGTACAAACTTATTTAATTGAGGAAGACCTATATATATATATATATATATATATATATTTTTTTTTTTTTTAAGGATAGTATAAGAGTTGAAAGAAGAACAAAAATGAAGCTAAAATTTGATAAAAAGAAAAAAGATAGATGGGTTTATTACAACAAAGGAATTCTTGAAAACAGCGAGGAACGAACGACTCTGTTTTATGGTGTTTGTGTGTTTTGAATTTGATTGAAGGAATAGAACTTACAAGGAAGAAGGAATCAGAGTTGAGAGTTCTTGGACGGGAGAACTGTCTGTGTCTGTGTCTCACTTCGTCCTACACCCTACTCGCCGATTTCCCCAATCACCAATTTACTCCTTTCGTATTTTCTTCTTTTCTTTTCTTTTTTTCTTTTTTTTTTTGGGGGAATATATTGCACGTATTAATGCCAAGTTCACAACAATTTCATAACAAATACTTTCTTTTAGGAAATTTTTCTAACAAATTTTAGATAGCAAGTTATTACTAATTACTACTTGCTAGTTTTAAATTTGAACCAATAACAATTTACCACTTACGATTTATGGTGAAAATATTATAAACATAGCACGTCTCTTCTAATTTAAGCACACCCCTAAAATTACTTGTTTGCCCATTAATAATAATAAGTAACACCTTGTCATCTATAATCAAATTGACCTGCGCATAACCTTTGATTTATTACATGGCCAAATTGAGAATTGTTCCCTAAACTTTAGGTAGTGATTTTTTCCTTTCTAAAATTTAAAATGATTGCTTTTAATTTTAAATTACTTTTTTATGGTTGAATAAGAAATCTGAAGTTTAATCTATGCCTATACCAAAAATCGATTGGTGTCTTGGTTTGATAATAAAGAGTATCATTAGGAGTGAACGCCATAAGTTGAAATTCTCTCCAAAAAAAAAAGTTAGGGAAATATTTAATAATGTTATTCCGAAAAAGAAGTGTTATGCTCACAACATTTTCACGAAAAATTATAGGTGATAAGTTATTATTAGTTCTAATTTGAATTTAAAACTTAAATTACTTTTTTGTTTATTCATAACAGTCAATAACAACTTGTCATTTAGAATTTGTTGTAAAAATATTATGACAATATTACTCATTCTGAAAATACTCAATGTTGGTATCTTTGAGGATGGTGTTGGGAAAGGTTTTTATAGTATTTAAGTTGAGTTGGGAATCTCAAAGCATTTATTAAGGACAAAATGTTTAAGCAGGGTAGGTCCAAATCCATCAGAATTTATTTTCAATTTTTATGGTCAACTATACATAGTGATAGGCATAATTTTCTAAAAATGAATTATTTTGTGAATCGATTTTTAATTTTTCTGTATAGCGTATGGTAAGAACACTTAATAAAATCTATTTTTAAAAAATACATAAATATACATATATAAGGGTATATATATTATAAATTTGAAATATATTTTACTAATAACTAATTTAATCATTAATTATGTAATAATAATTAACAAACTAACTAAATAAATCAAATTAACATGTGATTACAACATACACATTCAAATTTATTAAAATTAAAACGATAATATATGAAAAATGAGCCTAAAAAAAACAATTTATTTTTATCACATTCATCATTTTGTCTAATCAACTTTATCTAAGTTAATGTTATCATTATATTCATCGTTTTGAAAATTTATTTCTTCATTAAAATTTTCTTCATCATCATCAGCATTTACTATCTCTCATTGTTCTTTTATTTTAATAATATTTTTTTTCATTTTTTTTTCTCGGCATTTTAGCTTATTAGACTTACAACAATAATGACAAAAATAAAAAATAATTATATTTTCAATTAATTGTTAGGGTTTGTGCCCTAAAATCCAATTTATTGGCATGTTATTAATAATTAATTTTTTAATTATATGAGATTATTTGTAATTGAACTTGTAGGGACCGAGTTTGAGCACTTCTGCTGTGTTCAGAGAGTGGACCCAAGCCCAACTAACCCTGCAATGAATTTGTAGAGAGCGGGTTCAAGAACCAGGCCCTAGTGAGGAATGCAACGGCCATGCATGGTCACACGTGAGTCTAATAACTTAAACGTGAATTGGGATGCACAATAATGCTCCTCGGACCTGCTCTCCAGAGCTTGGAGTTCTTGTTATTTTTTAAAGACTGATTACAAGGTTTGGGAGAATACAGATCGCTACAGTACTCCTTCCTTCAGGTTTTCCCGTCCCCCTTTCAAGAGGGACTCCTTACATTATATACATCTCTCTTAGTTGATCCTAACCCTACATTTGTTGATCAGCTAGGCCACCACTCGAGAGCCTGTCCCATCAACCGCATTCTCATTCCTCCTGTGGGTTGTAGCGCCCAAGACAGCACTGTTCAGGAATCCTATCCTCATTAATGCGGCCAGGGCGTTAGTTGAGGGCATTTAATGTGGAGGTGATAGTTCATTTGGGACTTGCTCCTCCACCATGCTTCCACTGCTGGCACTTGGTACTTGCTATTTGCTCTTTGGATGCTCAGGAAGGCTCCCCTTGATGGTGTGCTGCTTGTTCACTATATGATCTCAGACGTCCGAGGAAGGAATCGTCCTCGGCACTGTTTCTTGGGCAACTGGGCCTTACACTTTCGTCCTCGGACCTTGGACGCCTCCTCGGCGTGGGCCTTTGGGCCTGGTTCGAAGTGGGCCGGGGCTGCCTGACTCTTTCTGGCCCCACAATAGCCCCTCAAAATCTTGCTGTCCGCATCCTCGGGCGGAAAGGAGGATTTTGACATCCTCGGACCTACTCTGTGTCCAATCAAGTCTTGTCCCTCGTCAGTGTTGGAGCCTTTTCATCTGCCCAAGGCGCGTTACTGACGCTTCGGCGCGCGTAACGTGTCCTTCATTAAATTCAGGCAGCTCTGTGCCCCCCATGTTTAACGGGAGGATGACAATCCAACGGTGGGGATTCGCCTAGCATTTATGGGCGGGAAAACCCGCGTGGCTCTTCGATCTGGGGTATAAATACCCATTCGAACTGCTTTTCCCTTTTTTCATTCGCAATCAAGAGCTCTTGCGCATACATTCTGAGTCCAGCCAAATTTCCGCCTACATCTCCAGCGTAAAAAGCCTGTCCGAGGAGCTTCTCCTCATTTCTGTAAGTCGCTCTATCCCTCTCTGAGCTTTCTTCCTCTCTACTCCTCCTTGTCTTTCATTTGCTCTTTTCTTTAGTTCTCTTAGGCGTCACTTGGGATGGGTAGACTTAAGGAGTATGTCTATACTGAAGAGGCGATGGAGAAATTCATCGCCGACAATAAGATACCTGCCAACGTAGGCTTGAGGTATTGTGAGGAAGGGGAGTGGCTCCTTCGAAGGCAGGAGGGCGAGGTGGTGATACCCATCATCACCTTCCTCGAAGGTGGCATGAGAATCCCCATGGGGCCAGTGACGAGGGGCTACCTTACATACTTCCGGTTAACTCCCACCCAGTGCGCCACCAACATCTTCAGAATTTTGGGTTGCGTGGACGCTCTGAACGAGAAGATGGGGCTAGGGTTGACCCATCACGACGTGAACTGGTGTTACAACCTTCAACACCTGAAGGGCAAGTCGTACTACATGAAGACAATGGACGATAGGGTCCGGCTTATCCAATGCCTCCCTGAGTCCAGCAAGGGGCTGAACAAGGACTTTCTCATCGTGTCTGGAGAGTGGCACGATGGCCTTCACTGCCCGACGACAGAGGGGACACCAGGTGGGGCAGTGGGAGTAGGAGGGGGTTCAAAGATTTTAGTTTATTTCATGCGTCATTTTTTTTTTTTTGCACTGTTTGGTTACTAACGTGAATGTGTCTTTTTTCTGCAGATCCGCATGCCTACACGCGCCACTTTAGCCTGGTCAACAGGGAGGATTTGCAGAAAGTGCTCAGGGTGGCGGTTTTCGAGAACGAAGCTGACCATCAAGTTAGAGCCGCTCACAAAATCTTGGGATACACCCCGATCCAAAAATCGTTCGCGGCTCCAAAGCACGTGATCAGAGCAAAGGATCCTCGGCTGCAGAGAATAACTGTGACCGAGGATGGGTTCCAGTTTCCCGAGGATCCCTCCACTTCAGAAGGCGTCACATTAGCAGGCCCCTCTTCCTCCCCCAGATTCGCAGAGCCCTTAGAAGAAAACCCAGAGAGGGAAGAGGAAGTTGCTGATTTTGGCCCTACCGAGGACGTGTTTGACGTGTTTGAACAAGTCCACCAGTCCGAGGACCCTCCTGGAGACTTGGGTGACCCACGCTTGACCGAAGCGGACTTCCTGACGCTAGAGTCCTCTTCTCGGCTTGAGATGGGTTACAAGAAGAAATCCCAAGCCAGTCTGCTCGACCTAATAGAAGGACAGCCGGGGAAGTCTAAGCCAAAGCTTCCTCCTCCCTCTCCTAAGACTCGTCCTGCTCAGACCAGGTCGGCCTCTACCCAATCCAGGCTTCTTCCTCCTCCACCTCGGACGAGTCTGCCATCCAGGCACGAGCCCACTGATCCTAAGTAGAAAAAGGATAAGGGCAAAAGGTCTATTGAGGACAAGTCTAGGTCCACGCAGGAGGGGGACGACACTCGGCGACCCTCGAAGCAGCTGAAAGTAGGCTCCCGAGGCCAAGATAAACAGGCCGATGCCCGCCCCGAGGTTCAGGCCTGGCTCCCCGCCCCAATGCTCCATGGGGGTCCTCTGAGGGATGACTCATCCCTCAGGGATTTTAAAGTGGGCGAAGGTGCATATGTGGCCGACGCGCTGGAGAGGTGCCTGTTACTTCCTGCGAACATGGTGGAGCTGGGGACTATGAGGAGTAGGGAGGTCTTCCTCAGCCTCAAGCGATACTTGGGAATGGTAAGACCCTCAACACTTGTGATTTTTTCCTACCTTCAGTTTTTTCTGCCTTCCTTTCTTTTTTGAGTTCGGCTTATTATGTATCCGTTTTGTTTGGCAGGCCATCCAGGCCACTTATAGGCTGGAGGAGGCGGCCCATGACCAAGGAAAGGCCATGGACGCAGAGCGTGAGAAGCGTTTGGAGGCCACTCAGACCCTCAAGCACTCCGAGGACGACCTCGTCGCGGCCAGGGAGGAACTGAAGACAATGACCAGGGCTCGGGACAACGCAGTGTCAGGTCTCGCTGGCTTTTAGAAGCAGGCTGAGGATCAGACGAGGCGTCTGGGTGAGGCGGAGGAGCAGCTGAAGATCGTAAAGGAGCTGATTGCTGATCTGACGAAGAAGGCGGCTGCTGCCGAGGATGCCAGAAAAGTGGCTGAATGGGCTAAGGATGAGGCCGTGAGGGCCAAGTTTGAGGCAGACCAAGGTAGGGAGGAGGCTTGGGCCTCTAAGGAGGAAGCTGAGGAGGCAGCTTATGCTGCTAGGGTAGCCGAGACAGAAGCTACCTACAAATCCCAAGTCCCTGAGGTATGCAGGCGCTACTGCTCCCAGACTTGGGGTGAAGCCCTCAAACAAGCTAGGGTGGAGGCCTCATCCGACCTGTGGAAGGCGGAAAGCGTGTACTACCCCCATGCCATCCGCGAGGCTGCTCCGGATAGCTCTGAGGCAGAGGTGGCCGCTGAGGGAGATGGTGCCACTCTGGGTGAGGGGGCCTCAGTGGCTGGGTTGGCTGAATCGAGTGAAGGCCCCCATGAGGAAGCGCCCCAAGAGGTTGCAAAGCCCTCCTCTGATGCCTAGGTTTTTCCCTCTGAGGAGGCAGCTATTCTTGCCGTGCCTCTGCAGGCTATTCCGCTCAGTCAGAATCCAAAGGGTCCTGAGGCTGCCATGGACCAGCCACCCACTGGGGCGGGCAACTAAGTGGAAGGAGTAGGCTCCTCGGCTCCTCTGCCTGCCTTGTTTTTGGTCGCTTCTTTTGTCTTTGCATTTTTTTTTATATTGTAATGTTAATCCTATCATGTAACTTCCATGGAATTAATGCAATGTGATTCTCATTTCTTTTTCTATTTGTTCTGGCTGTTTGTTTGCTTGCACGCTATCCGCTCTTTTTTTTTTTTTGCTTGTATAATTTTAACTTCAATTGTATCCCGGCCAATCGCGGCAGTAGTTGCAATAACGTGAAGGCGTGTATGCATAGGCGGACCTTTCATGTCCAAAGGACTAGGTAGAATTCTTTCGAAGTAGACACCTAGGATCTTTTTTGAAGTAGTTAGTTTCCCCATAGGCTTGAGTCCGAGGACCATGCAATGCCTTGAATCTGTCTAACACTTGGTCTTGAAGTAGTTAGTTTCCCCATAGGATTGAGTCCGAGGACCATGCAATGCCTTGGTTCTGTCTAACACTTGGTCTTTTGAAGTAGTTAGTTTCCCCATAGGCTTGAGTCCGAAGACCATGCAATGCCTTGGTTCTGTCTAACACTTAGTCTTGAAGTAGTTAGTTTCCCCATAGGTTTGAGTCCGAGGACCATGCAAGACCTTGGTTCTGTCTAGTACTTAGTCTGGCCGTCAGGACACGAGACACATAATCATGATAGGCTAAAAATCTGAATCAAAATAGACTTCTTCATTAATAGTAATACCTTTTCAGGTTATTTACATTCCATGGACGAGGTACAGGTTTGTCATCTAAATCTTCTAAATAGTATGCTCCTATCCCTGCTACTGAGGTAATTCGGTAGGGCCCCTCCCAGTTGGGTCCTAGCTTTCCCCAAGAAGGGTTCTTGGCAGCCCCTACGACTTTTCTCAACACCAGGTCCCCCGGTGCTAGTGGTCTGCGCTTTACATTGGCGTTGTATCCTTGTTTGAGCTTTTGCTGGTAATAGGCCAATTGGATCACTGCTCGCTCTCTTCGTTCGTCTACCAGGTCCAGGCTCTGCCCCAGCAGTTCATCATTGCTGCCTGGAGTGAAGGAGCCCGTCCTTAGCGTCGGGAAGTTTGTTTCCAGGGGGATCACCGCCTCGGCACCATAAGTCATGGCAAAAGGTGTTTCCCCCGTCGATCGCCGGGAAATAGTCCGGTACGTCTAGAGAACGTGGGGCAGCTCCTCTACCCATCTCCCTTTGGCATCATCCAGTCTCTTCTTAAGCCCATTGACGATGACCTTGTTGACAGCCTCGGCCTGTCCGTTTCCCTGAGGGTAGGCTGGCGTTGAGTATCTGTTTATGATCCCAAGTTCACAACAGTACCTCCTGAAGGCCTTGCTATCGAATTGGAGCCCATTATCCGAGATTAGGGTATGAGGGACCCCGAATCGTGTGACAATGTTCCTCCAAAGGAATTTCTTTGCATCTACGTCCCTGATGTTGGCCAGTGGCTCGGCCTCGACCCACTTGGTGAAGTAGTCCGTGGCCACTAACAGATACTTCTTGTTCCCTAGCGCTCTGGGGAAAGGTCCTACAATGTCCAAGCCCCATTGGGCGAACGACCATGGACTGGACAAAGGATTGAGGACCCCTCCTGGCTAATGGATATTTGGGGCGAACCTTTGGCACTGGTCACACTTCTTGACATACTCCTGGGCCTCTTGCTGCATCCCCGACCACCAGTATCCTTGTGTGACGGCTTGGTGAAACAAGGATCTCCCCCCTGTGTGGCTCCCACAAATTCCCTCGTGCAGCTCTTCGAGCAGTAATTCTGCCGCTACGGGGTGGACGCATAGCAGGTATGGCCCAGAGTAGAAGCGCCTGTAGAGTTTGTGATCCTCGGACAACCAGAACCGAGGAGCTTTCCTTCGTATTTTTTCTGCCTCTGACTTCTCCTCAGGCAGGACATCATCTTTGAGGAATCTCACTATGGGGTCCATCCAGCTGGGACCCATCTCAACCTGATGGATGGGGATCGCTCCTTTTGGCACTTCACTCGTCCTCTCCAGATGCTCGACAAGTATGATCCGAGGTAGTGCCTCTGCCGAGGAAGTTGCGAGTGTGGCTAATGAATCGGCATGCCTGTTCCCACTCTTAGGAATATGAGACAAGCTGAAGAGGCCAAATTCCAACTGCAAGCGCTTAACCTGGCCCAGGTATTCTTGCATTCTCGAATCTCTGGCCTCCATCTCCCCCTTTACGTGTCCTACCACCAATCTCGAGTCTGAGAACATCTCTATCGATTTTCCTCCCATCTTCTGTACCATGACCATCCCTTGCAGTAATGCCTCATACTCAGCCTCGTTGTTTGTGGCCGTGAATCCGAGCCTCAGGGACTTCTCTATGACATGATCTTAAGGGGATACTAGGACTAGCCCCACTCCGGACCCCATTTGGTTTGCCGCGCCATCAACATATACTTTCCAACATGGTGACTCCGGGATGGAGATTGCTCCAACCGATTTCTCATCACAGCTCTTCTCCTCGGCTGCCACTTCTACAGTGGGCTCAGTGAACTCGGCCGTCAAATCTGCCAGAACCTGGCCTTTTATGGAGGTCCGAGGCATGTATTTGACGTCGAAAGCCCCCAGAATTGTGTTCCACTTCGCGATTCTTCCTGTGTAGTCAGCGGTTCGAAGTACAGACTTCAAGGGCAATCGGGTTAAGACAACCACCGTGTGAGCTTGGAAGTAATGGGGGAGCTTTCTCGTGGCGTGGACCACAGCCAGTATGGCTTTCTCTAAGGGTAGGTATTTGAGCTCCGCTTCGTGCAGCGACTTGTTGACGTAGTAAACTGGCTTTTGAACACCATTGTCTTCCCGTACCAGTACTAGGCTCACTGCGTGGGGCGCCATAGCAAGGTATGCGTATAGGACCTCGTCGGCCTCGGGATTGGACATGATGGGTGGCCGGGATAGATAATCCTTGAGTTGTTGGAAAGCTACGACACAATCCTCGGACCACTCAAATCCTTTCCACTTGTTGATTAGGAGATAGAAGGGCCTGCACCTGTCAGCCGACCTGGAAATGAATCGGTTCAGCGCCGCGATCATCCCAGTAAACTTTTGGACCTCTTTGGGGTTCTGCGGAGGTTTCAAATTATGAATGGCCTTGATTTGGTCAGGATCGACTTCGATCCCACGGTGGGTGATCATGTATCCCAAAAACTTGCCAGAGCCTACGCCAAACGAGCATTTTGAGGCATTTAGGCGCAGCTTGTGCTTTCTCAGGACGTCAAATGTGCGGCCGAGGTCTCCCAAGTGTTCGAACACCACTTTACTTTTCACCACCATATCATCAACATAAATCTCGATGTTTCTGTCCAACAACGGCTCGAACATTCTCGTCATCATCCTCTGGTAAGTAGATCCGGCATTTTTCAGGCCAAATGGCATAACCTTGTAGTGGTAGTTCCCAATGGGCGTCACAAAGGCTGTCTTCTCTTGGTCCTCCAAAGCTAGTGGGATCTGATGATAGCCCTGAAAGGCATCTAGGAAGCTCATCCGAGGATGGCCTGCCGTCGCATCTACTAGCTGGTCTATTCGTGGCATTGGGAAAGGGTCCTTTGGGCATGCTTTGTTCAGGACCGTGAAGTCTACACAAACCCTCCACTTCCCACTTTTCTTCTTGACCACCACGGTGTTGGCCAACCATTCGGGGTAAAAGACTTCTTTTATAGCCCCCGCGTGCTTAAGGTTATTGACCTCTTCCCTGATTGCGTCAGCATGCTCCATTGACGGGCGCCGGGGTGGCTGCTTCTTGGGGATTACGGATGGGTTAACGTTAAGGTGGTGACTGATGAAGGATGGATCAATCCTAGGGGCATCGTAGGGGTCCCATGCGAACACGTCAAGGTTCCTTTTGAGGAACTCAAGTAACTCCTCCTTCTCCCAGGGAGGCAGCTAGGCTCCGACCTGGAAGAACTTCTCCGGGTCATCGTCAATTACCACCTTCTCCAGGTCCTCACATTTAGCCTCTTCGGCAGCTGTACCAAGAGGCGCCACAGGGGTCTTTGATTGCTATAAGCCTTCCTCGGTGGTGGCCGAGGGCTGTGCATCAAGCCGATATGATATGGCAGCCACCGTGCACTGCCTCGCTGTGGGCTGGCAACCTCGGATCTCTAGGTGTGTAGCCAGGGTCTTCCTACGATGGCCGTGTAGGGGGAGTATGTGTCCACCACTACAAAGTTCACCTCCACCACCTCTGGGCCGGTTTGGATGGGCAGCCTGATCATGCCCTTTGGGATGACGAGCTTTCCATCGAAGCTCATTAGGGGGGAGCTATAAGGCGTCAAGTCCTCGGTTTTAGCCCCAGCCCCTTGGAGAGGTCTGGATACATGACCTTGGCTGCGCTGCCAGCATCCACCATCACTCTTTTCACGTCGTAGCCCCCGATTCTGAGGGTAACGACTAGAGCGTCATCGTGGGGCTAGGTGGTCCCAATCTTGTCCTCCTCCGAGAAACTCAAGGCTGGTAAAAACTCCTCTTGGCCCTCTTCGGCTATGTCCGGGACTCCTCGGTAGGCTGTTGGGCTACAGACAAAACTCGCGAAGGGCGTGTGCCTGTCCTTCTTGGTGCCGCCAAGATTACATTAATCGTCCCAGCGGGCTGCCCCATGGCGGTGTCCCTCCGAGGCTTTTGGTAGGTCTGGCCTTGCTGGCTGCTGGAATGGTGCAGAAGGTACTTTAGCTTTCCCTCCCGGACTAGCTGGTCCAGGTGGTTCCAGAGGTTCCTGCAGTCCTCCGTGGCATGTCCGTGGTCCTGGTGGTATTGGCAGTAGCAATTCTAATTGCGCTTCTCGGGTTCCCTAGCCATCTTATTCGACCACCTGAAGTATGGTTCGTTCTTTATCTTTTCCAACACCCTATGTACTGGTTCTCGGAACACAGCGCTGACAGTCTGGGCGTTGGTCGCCCCAGATTGCCCACCGAAATCCCTCCTCGGGCGGGCGTTGCTATACCGATCCGACCTGAAATCCCTCCTCTCCTGAGGGATAACCTTCTCCTTCCCCTTGTCCTGCAGTAGATCTTCCTCTACCCGCTTGTATTTATCGATCTGATCCATCAATTGCCGCACGCTGGTGGCGGGCTTACCGGTTAAGGACTTCCTCAGGCCGTGCCCCATTGGTAGTCCGTTCTGGAATGTATTGATGGCGACATCGTCGCACTTGCCGTCCAGCTCGTTGTAAATCTCCCAATACTTGTTCGAGTAAGCCTTGAGGGTCTCCCCATCACGCATGGACAAGGACAGCAACGCACTCATGGGCCGAGGAGGCCTGCTATTCGTAACAAAGTGGGAACCAAAAGCCTGGGTCAGCTGTCTGTACGAGTCTGTGGAATTCGTCCTTAGACCGTTAAACCACCTCATTGCCATAGGTCCCAAGCTGGATGGGAAGACTTTGCACATCAGCGCCTCATTCTTAGAGTGGACAGCCATCCTCTGGTTGAACTGGCTCACATGCTCCACGGGGTCCGTTTTACCGTTGTAAGCAGTGAAGGTTGGCTGCTGGAACCGCCGAGGGAGCACTGCCTCCTCTATACGACGCGTGAAGGGCGACTTGGAGAGCCGATCCAGCGCCTTGCTCATGGCGTCACTCCCTAAGCCCCTGGGAGTTGGGCTGTCACACCTACGCCTCTAGTAGCGCTCCTCCTCGTGGGAGAAAGTCTCGCTGGGGGGTGTTCTTGACCTTTGCCTGTATTCGTCATCACTTTCGCCGTCAGAGGGCAAGTTAGGGCTGGGTTCGGACCGTCTCCGCCGTGCATGGCGCAGCTTTCTCTTCAAGTTATCTATCTTGCGCTGTATGGCCACCTTATCATCCTGTCTTTGGGATGCGTGGCTATGGGTCTCTTCTGACTGCGTGGAGTGGCCATTGTCGTGCCTCTGGGGCACGTGCCCGTCTCGGCGGGTGTGGCTTCCGCTAGTTGTTGAGGTATGCACACTTCTCTCTCGAAATCGTCCATTCTCCTCATTTTGACCACGCCCGGGGTCGCCATAGTTACCCTGGTGCTGGGATTTAGCCGGTTCAGGTCGATGGGGGTTTTCTTGGTGAGGGCCTGATCCTACCATGCTTGGCTGTTGTCCTTACTAACGCACGAGTTCTTCCCACAGACGGCGCCAATTGTAGGGACCGAGTTTGAGCACTTCTGCTGTGTTCAGAGAGTGGACCCAAGCCCAGCTAACCCTGCAATGAATTTGTAGAGAGTGGGTTCAAGAACCAGGCCCTAGTGAGGAATGCAACGGCCATGCATGGTCACACGTGAGTCTAATAACTTAAACGTGAATTGGGATGCACAATAATGCTCCTCGGACCTGCTCTCCAGAGCTTGGAGTTCTTGTTATTTTTTAAAGACTGATTACAAGGTTTGAAAGAATACAGGTCGCTACAGTACTCCTTCCTTCAGGTTTTCCCGTCCCCCTTTCAAGAGGGACTCCTTACATTATATACATCTCTCTTTGTTGATCCTAACCCTACATTTGTTGATCATCTAGGCCATCACTCGAGAGCCTGTCCCATCAACCGCATTCCCATTCCTCCTGTGGGTTGCAGCGCCCAAGACAGCACTGTTCAGGAATCCTATCCTCATTAATGCGACCAGGGCGTTAGTTGAGGGCATTTAATGTGGAGGTGACAGTTCATCTGGGACTTACTCCTCCACCATGCTTCCACTGCTGGCGCTTGGTACTTGCTATTTGCTCTTTGGATGCTCAGGAAGGCTCCCCTTGATGGTGTGCTGCTTGTTCACTATATGATCTCGGACGTCCGAGGAAGGAATCGTCCTCGGCACTGTTTCTTGGGCAACTGGGCCTTACACTTTCATCCTCGGACCTTGGACGCCTCCTCGGCGTGGGCCTTTGGGCCTGGTTCGAAGTGGGCTGGGGCTGCCTGACTCTTTCTGGCCCCACATAACTAATTGGACATTATCATAGTCCTTGAGATGCATTGTATGTGATTTAGTTACAAAATATATAAATCACATGTTCCTCGTAAACTCAAAATGTATTTTGTAGTCCGTGATGAAATTAGGTGTTTCATCTGCGAAGACTATAACATATCAACTAAGATGGTTTGTCTTGATCATAGAAGTGGGGACTTCTAGTTGATGTGCTGATGTGTCTTAAGTGTGTAAGACATATTAAACTAGACCGCTGTGAGATTAATTATTCAATTAACAACTGTCACTTGAATAATAAATTTTACGACTTCTAATTTGATAGACTCTCAATCCTGAGAGGATAGTAAACCTGATCATGAAATGTAAGTAACTTTGATATATCAGGAGTGAGGTCTAATTTAATGGTTAAAACCTCAGTAAGTTGAGTAACCACACGTAGTGTTGAGGGAACACATATTCTCAAGATAGAATCCATAATCTCTTTTATAAAGACACGAAATATCCCCTTGAGATAAGTTTTATGGGAACTAGTTATTCATGGCCAGCCACTTTAGTAAAGAGTTACTAAAGTATATATTTATTGAAATTAGTTTTTCATAAATATGAATAACTAAAAGATTAAATCAGGGACTCAAGGAATAAAATAGTTGTTACAAAGTGATAGTTTATTATGACTTTGTTCACTATGGATATTTCATGGAGTGGTCAAATGATATCATATTAGAGTCTCGGGATATAATTTACTAATAAGGCCTAGAGTACAATTATATTTCCATAATGATACTTGTTATATAATTAATGGTAACTTTGAGCTTGTCAAGAGTTGACAGATAAGTTTGAAGCCCATTGGAGCTAGAGCCTTATTAGTCCCTTTGGTCCCATTCCAAATCACACACTTAAGCCCAATTGGGCTAGCCCAAAAGACTAACTCAATTAGATAATCAGTTATTTATTTAATAAGAGTTATTAAATAAAGTAACTGCCAAGGCAATTAAGATGTATGTATGATTAAAAGAAGAGAAAACGGTTTTTCTCTGTAGTATCTTTTGAATACACTTTTCTGTTGGAAAATCAAAGTACTTAAGAACTAATTGAGAGATCACTCATCTTGGGCACCATGTGGAATTGGGATGAAGATTGAAGGTATTCTCAAGTATTGTTTTTGAATTTCATTGCATTAAGATACGCTTTCTATTCTTTGTTCTAGAATTCAAGGTTATATGTTATCTCTCATGAATGAAGTAGATCCTTGTGTTGCTTCCGCTGCGTGTTTTGTATGTGATGCAAAACTAGTTTTTCCAATAATTGGTATCAGAGCAAACTTTAATGTCATGCTTGTATAACATGTAATTGAGTTTTAGAATTAAAGAAAACCAATTTCTTAGAGTTTCAAAATTCTGCAGTAGTTTTTTTTTGCATAATGTTTTTGCTCTATAATTGTCTTGTACTGTGTGTTTTTTATTGTTTGTATTAGAGTTGGACACCATTTACATATCTTGCAAGTGGATTTATTGAAATAGTTTACGAATAATATTTGATGGGTATTACTTTTTAAGGATTACAACTACGTGTAATGTAGTAATACTTCCCATGATATCATACAAATAGTTTATGTTAATGCTAGAATTAAAGTATTTTGTTTCTAGCATATTAGGGTTCTTGATCTGGATCTTGAAAAACTTAATGTTTGATCTATAAATCTTCATTTATAAAATCAAAAGGTGTTTTTGATGGAAAATAATAAAAACGTAAAAAACGATTACCAGAAAATTCTGAAAAAATTCAGTTTTATGAGTCTCGATCAATCGAGAATTCGTTTTGATTGATCGAACAAGAATCGAGAATCAATCGAATGAGGCAGTGACTTTGTGATGAATTTCTTTACTTCTTTGATCGATCGAGAAAAAGGTTTGACCAATCGAAGGTAATAAATTTTGAATTTTCACTTACTTTTGACTAAGTGTTAAAACTTTGATAAAAAGCAAGGCCGTGTGTGATGAGATTACACATAATTCTATATATAGTGATTAATTTGTATAGTCCTTAAAAGTTAAGGAAATTTATTAATCATTATCTAACTAAGAGGCCTAATGAGATTAAAAGATATTAGTTAAATAGAACTCTTAGTCCTAAATTGTATAGGACTTGTAGCAATTTGGTCAAGTATGACCGGTAGCTCCACAATGATGACAGAGATGCTGCTTCTTCTGTTTAGGCTTTTGAGAGTTAGCCTTCTTAGCCCTAGGGTTTTTAACATCTTTCTTATCCTGCTTAGGGGGTGCTCCTAAGATAAATTTACCCTTGTCTAGGTTCTCACTAGCTAATTCAGTTTTAACATTAGTGTTCTCAATTTCAGTATTATTAGCAGGAGAAACAAAAACAGTAGCACTAGTAGAAGCAGTATTAGAGGAAGAAAGACCATACCCTAAACCTGTTCGATCCGAAGCAGATTTCTGATTGTTGAGCATCTCATCAAGCTTTGCACTTGAAGTCCTCTCCAATTAAGCTCTGACTTGAAACAGCTCCGCTTCAAGCTTCTTGGTCTTCTCAGCCAAGAAATTGTTCTCAAACCTCAATGCACCAATTGTTTGATTAGCTTCATCAAACTTTGTGGAAAGTTCTTCACGCTCAAGTTCCACATCACTGAGCTTCTTGGTGGCCAGCCTATACAGTTTCTCATGCTTCTTAGAGAGCTTGTATAGTTTCTCATAGGCTGAATGGATATCATCTTGATCATCCATCTTCTCACACTTAGAATCCACCAATTCTTCTTCTTCTTTCACTTCATCAACAATCCCTTCAGTAGGATTGACTGTGGCAGTGAAGGCATTCAAGATTCCGTCATCTTCATCATCGGAATCATCCTCAGACTCAGTGTCACTTAAGGTAGCAGCAAGTGCCTTGCTCTTCCCAATGCTTTTGAGATACGTGGGGCACTCCTGTTTCATATGACCGAAACCATGACACCCAAAACACTTAGGTCCTGCGGGAACAGTGTACTGACCGCCATCCCTTACATCCTTCTTCCCTTTGTCTTGGCCCTTAAACTGAGAAGAATTGAATTGTCTGCGGTCCTTGTCGAAGTTCCTCCCATTGGCATTCTTCATAAATTTCTTGAACTGCCTAGTAATGTAGGACTTCATCTTGGAATCTTCATCATTGGAAGAATCATCTGTGTCACTGCTCTTAGCCTTCAAGGCCATGCTCTTCCTTTTACCGGTCTTGCCAATTCTGGCCAACCCTAGCTCATAGGTCTGCAAGTTTCCAACCAGCTCAGTCAAAGGAATCTTATCAATATCCTTTGATTCTTCTATTGCTGTAATCTTGGCATGGAATCTCTCGGGTAGAGATCTGAGCACTTTTCTCACAATCTTGGGTTCAGGAATGGTTTCACCAAGATTGAAAGCAGAGTTCACTATGTCCTTTAGCTTGGCATAGAACTCATCAAACGACTCATCCTCCTCCATCTTTATTTCTTCAAAGCTTGTAGTGAGCCTTTGAAGCTTTGAATCCTTAACAGCCTTTGTACCCTTATAGGTTGTCTGGAGGATGGTCCATGCTTCCTTTGTAGTTTCAGTAGAGGATATTTTCTTGAACTCCTCATTGGTGACTGCGCTAAATAAGGCATTCAACGCTCTGCTGTTGAAGTTTGTCGCCTTGATCTTGGCTTCATCCCAATCGGCCAGCGCTTCTTTTGGCTTGGTCCAGCCAATCTCTACAGCTTGCCACACCTTCTCATCTAAAGACTGCAAGAAAGCTCTCATGCGTACTTTTCAGTATGCATAGTTAGTGCCATCAAATAAAGGAGGTATGATTAATGACTGTCCTCTATCCATGACAAACAGGGGTCAATGGATCAACACAGCAAAGATTAAAACCTAATCAGAGTGTGCCTGCTTTGATACCACTTGATAGGCCAAAAACGTATTGACCCCTTGTGATTAAATCAATTAATTAATTAGCCAAGTTATTAATTAATCAATTTAACATGCAAACGCGTGGTAGCACAAACAAATCACCAAATAACTAGATATGCAGCAAAAATTAAATGACACGGTGATTTGTTTACGAATAAGGAAAACCTGACGGCAAAAACCCCACCGGGTGATTTTCAGATCACCACTCCCGAAACTCCACTATTATCACAACAAGCGGTTACAAGTAAAGGAATCCCAAGTACCTTACCAATCTACAGTTGAACCCTTACCCCAATACCCAATTGGACTTGTTCTGTAGTGACAGTTTCCCCCTTTTTATGCACGACTCCCAAGTACGTGACTAACCAATGCGCGGATCCCAGTACATGACTTCAACTCCAACTGAAAGAGAGGTTGGCTGCAAAGTTCTTCAGTTCATCCTACACGATGAAGATCAAGAAGATGCTTGGTCACAAAACCCAAAGATGCACATACACAACAACTTCTTCAGAAGAGATGAACTAGGGCAAGAACTTCGTCTCCGGTCACAATTTGCTTCAACAGAGTTTTCTCAATGCTTGTGCAACTTGTGAACTGTTTGACGGCCCTTAAAACAATCCTTTTACATGTCTAGGGTTTAGAGAAAAGAAGGCCCAAAGAAACATTCACGGATCCCAAGAAATCAGATCAGAATTCTGATTTTTATAAACCTCGACAGATAGAAGCTGTCGAGAAGCTGTCAAGCAGGTGTCGAGCTTACGGGCTTGAACAGCTTTCTAAACCTCGACACATACTAGCTGTCAAGCTTTAGTAATCTTGCACTTTCAGCTTGTTTTCTTGGACAGATTTGAAAGCTTCCACACTTGATCTTGAAACATAGTTTCTTGAAGTATTTCAACACATCCTAGATCTACCCAATTACAAGTAAAGTGCGTTTTGTCAAAGGATTAGCCAATTACATAAAAGAATGACATATGTGTTTATATGTTCTTAAACAAGTGAAACACATATGTCCTAACAGCAAAGAACCAGTTGTATTTAGTATGCAAGTTGCTTAAAATCCATTTATGGACTAAAGCAAGCATCTAGATCATACAATGTCATCTTTGATCAAGCAATCATATTGTTTGATTTTGATCAAGTAGTGATAAGCCTTATGTGTGTAAAAGCTGTATAGAGTAATAAATCTCTTAATATATTATGATGACATTCTAATCATTTAGAATGATATATAGATATTGTCATCAATAGTGTTATTGTTGTCTAGACCAGTTTGATATGAAGTACTTGGGTGAGACTGGTCACATTCTAAGAGTTAAACTTTTTTAAGACTTAGAAATTAGGATGTTGGGTCTATCTTAAGCTACTTAAATAGTTTAGATCCTAGCCAAGTATAGCATTTTATACTTCAAGAAAGGATTGCTTCCTTGTAAGTTTGAAGTTTCTTTGTAAAGGACTATAATCCTAGACATATAAAAGGAAGAGAATATGAAGACGGTTCGTTACAATGTTAATAAGAAGTCTCAATTATGCTATGCTATATACTAGGCCAAGTATCTATTTTGTAGTGGGCATGGTAAGCAAATATCAATTAAAATCCAAGATTACTTAACTTAGTGGGAGTAAAGCATATACTCAAATATCTTAGGAGAACGGGAGATTATATGCTTGTCCACCAAAGTGAGGATTTGATAGTTACTGTTTGCACAAACATTGATTTTTAGTTTGATTGTGATTCATGAAGTTTGACTTTAGGATATGTGCTCACTCTAGGTGGTGAAGATACACATTAAGCATAAGTATCATCTCATTAGAGAGATAGTAGAGCGTGGGATGTAGTAGTAGAAAAGATAATTTATGCAATAAATCTGGTTGAAACTTCTTTCTGGACCTTGCCTTAGACTAACAATGATTTACTCCAAAGGGAAATAAGTGTCATATATATGCAAAATTGTCTTTGAGGGCAAGTGGGAGATTGTTAGGGTTTGTGCTCTAAAATCCAATTTATTGGCATGTCATAAATAATTAAATTGTTTAATTATACGAGACTATCTGTAAATGAACTAATTGGACATTATTATAGTCCTTGAGTTGCATTGTATATGTTTTAGTTACAAAAGATATAAATCACAAGTTTCTTGTAAACTCAAAATGTATTTCGTAGTCAGTGATAAAATTGGGCGTTTCATCTACGAAGACTGTAGCATATCAACTAAGATGGTTTGTCTTAATCATGGAAGTGGGGATTTCTAGTTGATGTGTTGATGTGTCTTAAATGTGTAAGACATTGAATTGGACCGCTGTGAGATTAATTATTCAATTAACAACTATCACCTGAAGAATAAATCTCACGACTTCTAATTTCATAGACTCTCAATCCTGAGAGGATAGCGAATCCAATCATGAAATGTAGGTTACTTTCATATATCAGGAATGAGATCTACTTTAATGGTCAAAACCTTAGTACGTTGGGTAACCACAAGTAGTGTTGAGGGAACACGTATTCTCAAGGTGGAATCCATAATCTCTTTCGTAGAGACACGAAATATCCCCTTGAGATAAGTTTAATGGGAACTAGTTATTTAGGGCCGGCCATTTTAGTAAAGAGTTACTAAAGTTTATATTTATTGAAGTTAGATTTCATAAATATAAATAACTAAAAGATTAAAGTGTGGACTTAAGGAATAAAATAGTTATTACAAAGTAACAGTTTATTATAACTTTGTTCACTATGAGATAATCAGTTAGATAATCAGTTATTATAACTTTGTTCACTATGAGTAACAGTTTATTCAATTAGATAATCAGTTATTTATTTAATAAGAGTTATTAAATAAAATAACTGCCAAGGAAGTTAAGATGTACATATGATTAAAAGAAAAGAAAACAGTTTTTCTCTGCAGTATCTTTTGAATACACTTTTCTTTTGAAAAATCAACATACTTAAGAACTGATTGAGAGACCATTCATCTTGGGCACTATATGGAATTTGGATGAATATTGAAGGTATTCTCAAGTCTTGTTTTTTAATTTCACTACATCAAGGTACATTTTCTGTTCTTTATTCTAGAATTCAAGGCTATATGTTGTCTCTCTCATGAATGAAGTAGATCCTTGTGTTGCTTCCGTTGCGTGTTTTGTATGAGATGCAAAACTAGTTTTTCCAACATTAATAGCTTATTCATAATATAGAAAAGAAATTTGCAAATATAAAAATGAAGTGCAAGTATGTATTCCAAATTTTGTAGGAGATAGAGAAAATGAAAAAAAAAAAAAAAAAAAAAAAAAAAAAAGACTGAGAACCTGTTGGATTCAAATAAAAGCACAAATTTAAACCAAAAAAAAATAAAAAAATAAAAAAATCATTTTAAAGAACATGTCTATGTATTGTACAATAAATACAATACGCACCATTATATGTTACGATTCATGACGCCCTTACAATACGAAACTTTCTATACATGATATGATACATATTGTGTATTATATGATAATGATATTGACAACTATGGTGATAGGGATTAGAACTTGAGAGTAGGCCAAAGCATGGAAGACATAGAAAATTTTGAACCTTGGATGACAACAATGACAAACCAAAGATCCATAGAATTCTTATTTTAGGATGGGATTCCCTTGATTTTTGGATGAATTTTTTAAGAATAAAAGTGAGAAAAGCATCAATTTTGAAAAGATAAAGATCATAGATGCATTAAAATTTAAAAGATTTTCCCATAAAAGATAATGATCAACTAGGTTGAAATATCAAATTTGAATCAAATGCATTAAATGGAAAAAGGCTTAGTTACCCAATTGAAGATAAATGAAAGATTTTGCCTCAAAGATTATGAAATTTGAATTTAAAAATTAGTTGTCATCGTAAAACACTAATGACTAATTATTTGATAAAAATATTTTGGGTAAATTGCAAATTACACCCCTAATGTTTGGGGCATTTGGATTTTACATTCTGAAGTTTCAGAATTTGGAATTTACCCCTTGAAGTTTGACGGTGTTTGAATTTTACACCCTGAGGTTTTAAAATTTGGATTTAACCTCCTAAAGTTTGTGAGTGTCTAAATTTTACACCCCCAATTTCTAAAACTTTAGGGTGTAAAATCCAAACACCCCCAAACTTAAGGGAGTAAAATTCAAACACTCCTTAAATTTAGGGGTTAAAATCCAAATTCTGAAATGTTAGGGTATAAAATCCAAACATCACCAAACTTTAGGGGGTAAAATTCAAATTCTGAAATTTCAGGATGTAAAATCTAAACACCCCCAAACTTTAGAGGTGTAATTTGTAATTTACCTAAATATTTTACAAAATGTAAGAGAATAATATTTCAAAAATTAATACTAAATTGGAAGGATATCAAGGTTTAATGAAGAAATTCGTTTAATTAAGAATCCTCTAAATAAGACTTATGCATAATTTCAAACCAGGACATTAAAGACTATAACCCTTAATTATGCACATATGCTTGTTTGCTCTTACATGTTTGGATGCTTAGATGGACACAAATCAAATTTCAATTATCACACATGTTTTGCTTCTTAGATTTTGGGTTTGGTTTCTCTTGTAGGTCGAGAAAGTTTTACTAGTAACCATTAGTCTTCTTTACATCGATGTCGAGTTCCAAGTTTGACTTCCAAAAATATACCATATATGGTAAGAGCATTCACATTAGTATGTGAATAAATTCCTATCTATTTTAGTATAACAACCTACTTTTTGTATTTTATACACCTACTTTCTAAAAACACCCAAATCAGTTAATCTATTTTACAAATTTATTTCAATATAATATTCATTTATTTTAATTTTTTTTATTACTTCCTTCAACATACAGTTTAACGTTCTCTCTTTCTCCCTCTCTCTCATAGCTACAATTACAGCTACCACCCATGTTTAGCCATAACCACCACCACCACCACCACCACAAAAACCACCAAAATACATACAACATATCCGACCCATGTTGAAGCAAATCCCATATCAAAGCTCACACCCACAGCAGCACACAACAAATCCTAAAACACAAATCGAAGGAAATCTAAAACCAAATCCACCATAACTAAAACCCCAATCAAATTTTTCTTGAGATGAACCCAAATTCATTTGAAATCAAAATCCAATCCAAACTAGGCACATGCAAGCAACATCAGATCTTTATTAGCCAAGCCAAATCTAAATCCCTAAACCCACAAATCAAACAAAGAGAAAATAGAAGAAAAACCTCCCCAGAGGTGACAGCGGTGAGCAGCATGGTTTGCTTGGGTTCAGGTCTGGCCAAGGTAAGGGGTGAGATTGGAGAGGGCTTTACACCGAGGTATGAAGGAAAACCACCATGTAGGTGGAAGCGATGAGTGGTGGTGAGACATTTGGCCATGGAACTTTGAGAGAGGAAGATGATGAGATAAGAGAAAGAGAGAGAGGCTTCCAGTGAGAGATTCTGAAATGGAAGAAAAGAGAGTGAAAGTGGATGTGAGAGGGTACAACTGAGAGAGAAAAAAAAATTAAAATATTAAAATACAAAGTTACAGTAACTGTGTAAATTTACATGATTACCGTAGCAATAATGGATATCTATAGTGATATTGAACAAAAATGTGTAAAATTATGCACTTTTTCTATTTTGCACCTACTGTTGCGAGTGCTCTAAGATCAACCCTTCAATTTTTGATACACGACCACATACAAAAAGACCTATGGAAACACTACAACATCCAAATCCTAAAGTTCAATCTTGTTATCCATACTACAAAGTACAAACAACTGAAATTCCAAATACAATCATTTGAAAAAGAAAAAAAAAAAAAAAAAAATCCAAACACAATAATTTGAGTTTAAAGAAAAATTTAAAACAAATTGACCATTATATCAGTAATATTTTGGTTTCTTCTTTGGGTCGGGTTATTGTGTTATTGAGTACTTGAGGGTATTAGATGACCATTTATTTACATTTTTGGGGTCAACATTATTTGCTACCTCAAAATTTTTTTTTCTCTCAAAATTTAAAATCATATATATATATATATATATATATATATATATATTTTAGAGGGTCTATGGGCCCCCTTAATCTATGAATGGATCTGTCATTGCCATGGTAAATTTTTATTATATTTTTTAGAAGAAATTGCCCACGATAATTTTTTTTTTTAGAATACTAAGTATTTTTAACACACACACACAGGGAGAGGGGAAAAAAAATGGTAAAATTGAGTATTTAATAATTTGACAAAAGCACGCTTTTTGGACAAAAACTTTGGTTTATTTTATTTATTTATTTATCCTTCACACTTTGGCATTTTATGTTTCAATTTTTATTTATATTGATGCTTCATGTTTAATTCCCTTTTCATTTTGACTATATTGTCCATTTTCAATAGTAAATTTTTTTGAGAATATTTTCAAATAGTAATTAGAATGTCCATAATATGTTTTTCTGCATACAACAATAAAACTTCCACATTAATTCCACATTATTTTAGAACCAGTATTTAATGAAATAGTTAAAAATGAGGGGCATATAATGGTATATTTATTAATGAAATAGGGCCAATTTGAAAAGGAGTCAAACATGAAGACCAAAATAAAAATTTTAAAATATAAAGGTCCAAAATGAAAACAATTCCAAACTTTATGGGTTAAAAGTGTAATTTAATCTAATAATTTCCTATCCTTAATAATGTGGTATATCGCCTATGAGGCTCAAAGTTTATTTTTTTTTTCAAGTAATTTTGATTGAATAAGGAGAAAGCTTGAGCACTCACCATTTGATAGTGTAGGCAAATTCAACACAAACACTAATGAGTGCTCAATATCACAAGACAAACACACCAATTAGTTTTTGTGTAGGTAAATTCAAACTCAAATCCTTTCTTCTATAATAAAAAACTTTATCAATTGAATTAAATAGACCACACTACTTGGGATTTTGTTGTATTCCTCCTCTCCTTTCTTGAATATTATATATATATATATATATATATATATATAAAACATGTTAACACTCCTAAAATAGCTTAATAGTCTAGACATAGTCATAAAAACTAGTATGATTAAAACCAAAAAGCACCAAATTCCTGTTTTTACCTATCATTTCAACATCATTTCAACATATTAAGCACACATCTAAATGCATGAATCATTGTTAAAATGCAAATGTGATGTAATGCATGATGATTTAAAATCATCTAAACAAAAACCAATCCAAAAATTTGTGAAAAAACTCATCAATTTTGAAAAACCCCAAATTTTTTTTCAAAAAATCCCAAAAGTTAGGTCAAAAATCATGAAATGTATGATAAGAATAGAGAAAATAAGATCATACCAGATGAAGAAATGATCTTGAGGCCAAAAAACTTTTGGCTTTGAGGTTTAGAGAGAGAGAGAGAGAGAGAGAGAGATGAGCTTGGGGAGGTGAAGAGACAAACACTGTTAAGAAAGATCGAGGAGAAATGAAGAAAAAATGTGTTGACACTATATATAGAAACATATGCAGCTCGACGGATCGGCAGGTGTCGAGAGGTGTCGAGAATTAAAAGTGACAGATAGAGCTATCAAGGAGCTATTGAGAAGCTATCAAGAGGTGTCCAAAGCAATTTGACCTTGATGGATCGAGAAGCTATCGAGAATCTATTGAGCATACAGAAACTTCCTCGATGGATCAAGAAGCTGTCGAGCAACTATCTAGCCTGATTCTCAAAAACCTCAATGGATCAAAATTTCAATAACAGCTATCGAGAAAAGAAGCTCAAGAGGCTTGATAGATAGCCTAGCTGTTGAGAGGTATCAAGAAGCTGCCGAGATTGCTTAAAAACAGTTTTTCAAAGAAGAGAAAAACATAGACATGAATGCAATCAAACATGCTACTCAACCAAAGATCCAAACAACATTTTAAGCTCTCAAAAACATCTCTCAACAAAGAAAATGTCAAGCATTTAGATCCAAACACACACACACACACACACACACACACACACACAACAAGTCTAACCAATTTTATATTTCAAAAACAAGTCAAGACAGTTTAGTGAGCATACATTAACACATATATTCCTTGTGATTGCCAAATCACATTTTACCTGCACATGTATCAAGAGTAGCAAAAAATATTGTGTGTTGTGTGTGAAAAACATCGCAAGATTGCATAAGTATCCACATGTTATAACAATTTGAGATATGAGAAAATCACTTTAACTCACACACAATCATAACTGCTTGATGAGGACTATCACCTTCGAGGTACATCCTATAACTCCCACATCTCCTAGAAGACATGCTTGCAATCATATATAAAGTATTTTGATTCTTTTTGCTTTTATTTTTCTTTGCATATTTTCTTTTGTTAAGCATATCATGCATGGGCATATAAGACAGAGAAAAGAAATACCCAATTCTGTTAAGCTTTTGACATTGCACTTTTGCTATGCCAAAGCATACAAATTTCATTTCATGATTGGCGGGCAACAGTGGTGAGATGGTTATTTATGCCTTTCTCTTAGGATTTTCTAGTCATTCCCATCAAAAAGAGTGATACGAGTGTCAAGTACAAGAGATTACTTAATCTTACTCATGAAAAACACGACCACAAAGCTCACTTGCTTAGTATTGCATAGAGATGCTCATCTAAGCTACAAAAGATACAAAGTTTAGAAAACTTTGTTTCAATGGCCATCCAAGGTACACAAGTACCAGTGTACATAAAACACACTATTTTTGTATTTTTCAGAATTTTCAATTTTTTTTTTTATGAAAACAAAATAAAGCAAAACTGAAAACAACCAAACAAAAACATGTTAAACAAAGCATAGCATAAAAACTAGACTGACTCAAAAACAAGAAAGCAAAGCACACAAGTAATGCATACTAAAAAACAAGAAAGGAGAGAGAGAGAGAGAAAAATGGACTAAATCACTTGGGGTCTTTTTCCTTCCACACCTTGGAAGAACCTTTCCATTTAGCAAACCCTTGATCCGGTGGTGAGGAGGAAGAATTGAAACCGTTCAAGTTCGAAAGGAACATAAATGCTTTGAGTAGATCTCCAAGAGGAGCAAAGGAGAATGGAAACTAATTTTTGTTTCCCAATGAAATCATATTGTTGCTCTGTTAAGTGGCTAACCACTTATAGCAATTTGGTTGAGTATGTCCAGCTGCTCCACAGTGATGACAGAGATGCTGCTTCTTCTGTTTAGGCTTTTGAGTGTTTCCCTTCTTAGCCCTAGGGCTTTTAGATTTTTTCTTATCCAGCTTAGAGGGTGCTCCTAAGATAGATTCTCCCTTGTCTACGTTCTCATTAGCTAAAACAGTTTTGACATCATTGTTCTCAGATTCAACATTATTAGTAGGAGAAACAAACACAGTAGTACTAGTAGAAGCAATACTAGGAAAAGAGAAATCATACCCTAAACCGGTTCGATCGGAAGAAGATTTCTGAAGATTGAGCATTTCGTCAAGCTTTGCACTTGAAGTCCTCTCCAGCTGAGCTCTGACTTGAAATAACTCTGCCTCAAGTTTGTTAGTCTTCTCAGCCAAGAAATTATTCTCAAATCTCAGTGCTTCAATGGTTTTATTGGCTTCATCAAACTTCATGGAGATTTCTTCTCGTTCAAGTTCCACTTTGAAAGCTCGAAAATGTGTTGAAAACACAAGAGCTATTTAGACCCCCAAAATAAATAAAAAAATGTCTAGATTGCTTTTACTCTAACTTATCTAAGTGCGGAAACAAGAGTAAATGAAGCGCAATCAACTGATACTACTCTAGTGCATAAACATAAACAACAAACAATAAAAGTAAAGCACAAGAGTAAGGGAACAGAGATGTAAACACAAGATAACACGCCGATGTGTTATCGAAGAGGAAACTGAAGAACTCGGCGAAAAACCTCTCCGCCGCCCTCCCAGTATAAATCGATCCACTAGACAATCAGTTGGGATACATGGGTTAGCAAGAGACCCTCCAAGCCTAATCTACCCGATGTACCTAAGCCCTCCAAGCTCCTACTCCAACAAGGCTTCTCGAAACCATGTCTTGTCTAGCTCTCTGGATCCCGCAATACGCCTGATTGCATCCACCAAGCCTCACCGGCTTCTTTTGGTAAATCCCCAAAGTTTCCCAAGCTCCAAAACACTATCTACACTCTGAATAGGTGTGGGTTGTGTTTGGGTACAAATATCCTCTCAAGGTATGACAATGGGAGAGGGATGGAGAAGAGGCTACAATGATTTTTCACTAAGGCTGAGTAGCTCTCTCTCTAAAAGATGGGTGTGTGTGTTGTAGAAAAACTATCTAGGGTTTTTCTCTCTAAATGGCCTCTCATACATTTGTGGGTAATGAGGGTATATATAGTATGAGTGAAGGGTAAAAAAGTCACTCTTAAAAATCCTCCAGGTAGAATGTTTCGCGACTAGCTTGCGGGAAGGCCTTACCCGTGAGATACTTACGAAACTGACAGCCTGGCCCGACTCTTTAGCTTCCAATCATTGCTTCTCACATGGCTCTTTCGCGGGTTAGTTTCTCGCGAGCTTCTCGCAAAATCCACTAATCTTCAATTAAGCTTGAGTATTCACCAACTTAATACTAAACCCAATACAATAAAATCCCACAAAATACAAGGAACAAAATTAAAGCAATTACAACGCTTTTGTCATGGAATAAAGCCAACAAAAAATATAGTTGTAAATCACAACTTTACAATCTCCCCCTTTGGCTATTCCGTGACAAAACACCCTATAATACACTCTAGACTTAAACGTGAGTTTGGGAACAATGGCAAAACTCACTCACACCTGAATCTAGAAGTTGTGAAGCACTTGGAACATATATACCTGTAACCTGAAACACTTGCACAAAACACATCAGACCCTCGAGGTAAATCAAGTGATAAAAGGACAAGTATAATGTAACAAGTAAAATGCGATCAAGTAAACATGATATAAAACATGTGAGCAACTTGATCATACACCAAAACAGTCATATGGAAATGACTACAATGATCAAAAAGTAAAGCAAAAGATCATCCGAACATGCAAGCAATAAAACACAATATCATAAGGATAAAAGCATGTCCAACACAAAAGCACGATGCAATGAAAGCAACAAAGTGTATCAAAGCACCATAAAGCAACGAGAAAATTAGCATAAAGTAAATCAAGGTTTTCTCAAAAAATGTCTTCTCCCCCTTGGTATATGCATCTCCCCTATGGCTTTCTCCCCCTACGAATGTGCACGCGGTAGAATTTCTCCCCCTAAGAATGTGCACATGAGTCATATAGAAATGACGATACTCTCCCCCTTTTTGTCACAAATAGACAAATTAATCAAGAGGAAGGAGGGAAAGAAAAGAAGATATGATCAAGGGTAAAAGATGATGCATGAGGGGTGCAAGATGAATGGGAAAATGAAGCTCAAACGAAAAACAAAAAACAACTTAAAACATGCTACAAAGCATAAAGAACATGACATGCTAAGGATGATGGAACATGATATATACCTCGGCATGACATAGACACAAAGAACATGTTATATGTGCTAAAAGGTCTAAAAAGACTTAACTAGCATAAGTGAATGCAAAAACATGTCAAAGTGTTCAAGTGTGTGCAGCAAAGGTGCATCTAGTGTGCATGTGAGATGCATGACCAATGCATGAATAAGCACTCACGGGGCAAGGTGTATAAAACACACAACCAATGATTAAAACATGATAAACAAGAATAATTATGGTGATCCCCAAAGTTTGGTACTCATTGGAGTCCAAAACAACGAGAAAATGTCATTTGGGCATTTTATCAAACACTTAAAGTGCACACACTACACATGTATGTTAAACAATGCATGAACGCATGAAAATCTTGCCTAAAAACATGCCACAAGGGGCCAACATCCAAAGCAAATCATCATTTTAAACAAAGCCCAATAAAAAAGATTGACAAAAAATAAGTTTTCCAACTCCCATTTGAGAAAATCCCAACTATGAACATAAAACCCCCAAAAACATAATCTAAGGATCAAAATCAATGAAAAGAGTTAAAGATTGCCTTAGAGATGTTTATGGAATGTAAAACACATGAATTTAGTTGGGTTTTGATGTTGAAGCATTAAAACAGGGGTTTGGGAGAAGATGGGAGAAGTTTAAAACAAAAGACCCACGAAATGCCCTTTAAAAAGCTGATCTGGGAATTTTCGCGAGAAGCTTACTCGCGAAGTTACTTGCAAAATTTTTCGCAGGTAAGTCTTACTAGTGAGACAGTCACGAAAGTCTCTGTCCAAAGCTGAAAAAACTTTAAAAGTGGACCATTTAACTCCTAGTTGAGCCTATACATGAAATAGGTCACGAAAACACCTAGAAAACATGTTTTTCACACAAAAACACTTTAAAAACTTTGAAAAACATAGGTGATACAAATCACTTCCAAAAGCAAACAAAAAGAACAAACATCTTTTTGGTTTGAACCACATATGGTTGAGCACACACACAATACATTTGAACATGTACAAACACACAAATGAAATAGGCATTCATTGAACATTAAACTTGTGTGTTGTGTGTGTGAATCAAGTGTGGAATAGTCCTTAGAACAGAGTGAAGCTTCAATGATCAATTCAATCAAGTCATACACAACTGGTACTAAGTCAAGTGGTCTATCTCAATTATAGAAATGAACATATATGACCTCCCATAAGAGAATGATTACAAATCTTTGAAGCTTTTCATTTGGCTTCTTTACAAAACATAACATTTGATCCTTTTTGGATAATACATCTCTTTTTGAGATCGGTGCTTGAAATTTTTGATATTTTAACATTTAGAATTAGCCTTTGGCTTTTTGAGCACCATACATTTCAAAACAAAAGTCGCTTTCTCTTTTTCCTAGTCAAATACTAGTATGTGCGACAGGCTTTTGCAGCTCAATATCTCTTTTCAATTGGAGATTTACATTTGGTGAGCTCTTTTGCAAAAACATAAACAAAAAGAGGGAAGAGATATAGGCACAAGTTTATGCAAGTATCAATACCATCAAGACTATTGACCAATCATTCATGACAAGCTTGAAGATCTATTTACAACAATCACACTTAGTTTTCAAGATTTCTTCCACACAAATAAATGTGCATACAAAACAAGCTAAGCTTGTAAATGCACTATGCCATTAGTATGAAGGTACTAGGCCAAACTCACATGTGAAATGTGCTCAAACATATACGATCAAACTTTTTGAATTTTTCACTTTTTATGTGGTTTTGGATTTTTACTCACACAAAACTAAAACGTAAAAGTAAGATTAAAAACAAAAACAAAACAATGCATATGAAGAGATGCATGATGCAAAAATGCATGACAATGAAGCATCTAATGCATAAAGGGTCCTACAAAGATCGAAAGAATTAGATCAAGGACCAAAAGAGCAAAAGCTCAACCATAGGAACCCTTCCTCATCCAAACGGAATGATTGTTTGGAATAAGTGTCTCATGAGAATTGAGATGAGGGTCGAAAGAATGAGAACCGGAGATGCACATGGACAAGGAATTAAGAGCATTTAACACTTTCTTTAACAACATGCTATTTTCACTCAAATCCGGTTTACCCTTTTTAGCACAACTTCCAAGAAGCTCAAGTTTCTCTTTTCTTTTGATTATTTTAAAAGCTTGAAACTTAGAGCAATGAGGTCAAAGATGACCAAAGGCACCAAAATGGTGACAAACAATGTGTTTAGGTCCATTGGGCTTTTTGGGAAAGGATCTAGCAACATGGTTTTGTTCTTTCTTCAACTTATGACATTGAGGTCTTATATGACCAATCACACCACAATGGTGACAAGTTGGAACAAATATAGATCCATTCAAAACCTTAGGTTGAGATCTAAACAGAGACTGTGGCTTAAGAGCCTTTCTCTCCACTTTTTGATTTATTTTGTGAGGAGGAATGTACACCGATTTGTCCTTTGAGGTAGAACATACAATAGGCACAAAATCAGGTACCACAACATGATTGCAACAAATATTTTCATCATTTTTAATAGTAGGTTCAACAATCAAACACTTGGCATGCATCTTAAGAGATTCATTTTCACATTTAAGATCATCAACAAGTTTGTTAGACAAAACAAGTTTAGCATCCAAGTCCATATTCAAACATTCAAAATCTTTTAGCTTTTCAAGAGAATTTTCAGCAAGTTTCTTGTATTTCTCAACCAATTTGTTGGATTCATTGAGCTTAGCAATCAACTCATCCTTTTCACAAAATAACTTGCTCAAATTCTTTTGAAACTTCTTAGCCTTTTTCTTCAAGAGTTTGTCATTTGGAATATCAACGATAGCAAATGATTCAAGTAACATGTCATCACAATCATGAGTATAAGCACTCATAGAGGCATTTTCACAAACACATGGCATGTTACAATCAACAACATCCATAGAAGCATACAAAGCATTATTCATGGCAAAACACACAAGAGGTCAAGGATCACACTTAGGTATTCAAACCATAACAAGTGTACCCGCTCTAATACCAATTGAAAGCTCGAAAATGTGTTGAAAACACAAGAGCTGTTTAGACCCAAACAATAAAAATAAAAAAACGGCTAGATTTCTTTTACTCTAACTTATCTAAGTGCGGAAACAAGAGTAAATGAAGCACAATCAACCGATACTACTCTAGTGCATAAACATGAACAACAAACAATAAAAGTAAAGCACAAGAGTAAGGGAAGAGAGATGCAAACACAAGATAACACGCTGATGTGTTATCGAAGAGGAAACCGAAGAACTCGGTGAAAAACCTCTCCCCTGCCCTTCAAGTAGAAATCAATCCACTAGACAATCAGTTGGGATACATGGGTTAGCAAGAGACCCTCCAAGCCTAATCTACCTGATGTACCTAAGCCCTCCAAGCTCCTACTCCAACAAGGCTTCTCGGAACCGTGTCTTTTCTAGCTCTCCGGATCCCATAATATGCCCGATTGCATCCACCAAGCCTTACCGGCTTCTTTTGGCAAATCCCCAAAGCTTCCCAAGCTCCAAAACACTATCTACACTCTGAATAGGTGTGGGTTGTGTTTGGGTACAAATCTCCTCTCAAGGTATGACAATGGGAGAGGGATGGAGAAGAGGCTACAATGATTTCTCACTAAGGATGAGTAGCTCTCTCTCTAAAAGATGGGTGTGTGTGTTGTAGAAAAACTATCTAGGGTTTTTCTCTCTAAATGACCTCTCATACATTTGTGGGTAATGAGGGTATATACAGTATGGGTGAAGGGTAAGAAAGTCACTCTTAAAAATCCTCCAGGCAGAGTGTTTCGCGACTAACTGCGGGAAGGCCTTACTCGCAAGATACTCGCGAAACTGACAATCTGGCACGACTCTTCAGCTTCCAATCATGTGCTTCTCACATGGCTCTTTCGCGGGTTAGCTTCTCACGAGCTTCTCATGAAATCCACTGATCTTCAATTAAGCTTGAGTCTTCACCAACTTAATACTAAACCCAATACAATAAAATCCCACAAAATACAAGAAATAAAATTAAAGCAATTACAACACTTTTTGTCATGGAATAAAGCCAACAAAAAAACATAGCTGTAAATCGCAACTTTACACACTTCACTGAGCTTCTTGGTGGCCATCCTATACAACTTCTCATGCTTCTTAGAAACCTTATACAAATTTTCATAGGCTGTGTGGATGTCATTTTGTTCATCCATCTTCTCAAATTTAGACTCCACCAAGTCCTCTTCTTCATCCGCATCTTCAACAATCCCTTCAGTAGGATTTACAGTGGCAGTGAAGGCATTTAGGATTCCATCATCCTCATTATCAGAATCATCCCCAAGCTCGGTGTCGCTCAAAGTAGAAGCAAATGCCTTGCTCTTCCCAATGGTCTTGAGATACGTAAGACATTCTTGTTTCATGTGACTAAAGCCTTGACACCTAAATCACTTTGGTCCTGAGGGAACAGTGTACTGACCGCCATCCCTAGCATCCTTCTTTCCTTTGTCTTGGTTCTTGAATTGGGGCAACCTAGACTGCTTACGGTCTTTGTCAAATCCTTTACCATTTGCATTCTTCATAAACTTTTTGAATTGCCTAGTGATATAGGATTTCATCTTAGAATCTTCATCGTCTAACGACTCATCAGTGTCACTGCTCTTAGCCTTCAATGCCATGCTCTTGCCCTTACTAGATTTCCCAATCCTTGTTAAACCAAACTCATAGGTCTACAGATTGCCAACCAGCTCTGTCAAAGTAATTTTGTCAATATCCTTTGATTCCTTAATTGCGGTGATCTTGGCATGAAATCTCTTGGGTAGTGATCTGAGCACCTTTCTAACAATCTTAGGTTCAGGAATGGTTTGCCCAAGATTAAAGGTTGAGTTCACTATGTCCTTGAGCTTGGCATAGAACTCATAGAATGACTCATCCTCCTCCATATTGATCTCTTCAAAGCTTGTGGTAAGCCTCTAAAGTTTTGAATCCTTGACAGCCTTGGTTTCTTCATAAGTTATTTGGAGGATAGTCCACACTTTCTTTGCAGTTTTAGTAGAGGATATCTTCTTGAATTCCTCATTCGTGACTGCGTTGAATAATGAATTCAATGCTCTGCTGTTGAAGTTAGCCGCTTTGATCTTAGCATTATCCCAATCAGCCGGCACTTCCTTTGGCTTGGTCCAGCCTATCTCCACAGCTTGCCACACCTTTCATCTAATGACTACAAGAAAACTCTCATGTGTACTTTCCAGTATGCATAGTTAGTGACATCAAATAAAGAAGGTATAATTAAGGATTGTCTTCTATCCATGATAGCAGGGGTCAATGGATCACACAACAAAGATTAACCCTAATAAGAGTGTGCATGCTCTGATACCATTTGATAGGCCAAGAATGTATTAACCCTTTGTGATGAATTAACCAATTAATTAGCCAAGTTAATTAATTAATCCAATTAACATGCAACAAGCATGGTAGCACAAACAAATCACCAACTAAGTTAATATGCAACGAAAATAAAGTTGACAAGGTGATTTGTTTACGAATGGGGAAAACCTACATAGCAAAAACCCCACCGGGTGATTTTAAGGTCATCACTCCTGAGAATCCACATTATCATAACAAGCGGTTACAAGTAAAGGAATCCCAGTACATTATACCAACCTACAGTTGAACCCTTACCCAAATACCCAATTGAACTTGTTCTGTAATGAAAATCTCTCATTTCAATGCACAACTTCCTGTACGTGACTAACCATTCAATGCATGGATCCAAGTACGTGACTAACCACCAACTTGAGAAGGATGTTGGTTGCAAAGTTCTTCAGTTCATCAACACGATGAAGATCATGAAGTTCCTTGGTTACAAAACCCTACGGCGTACAAACGTAGTAGCTTCTTGAAGAGAAAGATGAACTAGGGCATATGTCTCCGGTTATAATATGCTTGTGAAAAACCTTTGCATCAAGTTGCATTCATTTGCATCAGCTATGACGACCCTTAAAATAATCCTTATATATGTTTATGGTTGTGAGAAAAGAAAGCCTAAACATCTATACACGAATTGAATGAAGATCAGAACTAAAAATTTGATTTTCATAAATCTCGATAGATAGGGTATCTATCGAGCAGCTGTCGAGCATCGGGCAAAAGCTACCTTTTAAACCTCGATAGATGCTATTTGTCGAGCTAGTTGTCGAGCTAGTTGTCGAGCTTTAAAATCCAACACTTCTTCACTTGTTTCTTGGACAGACTTGCATTGTTTTAACACTTGGACTTGAACTCTTGTTCCTTGAAGCATTAAACACATCCTAGATCTACCTAATTACAAGTAAAGTGCGTTTTGTCAAAGGATTAGCCAATTCTATATTGACATATGTTCCTAACATGATTCACATATGTCCTAACATGGTTTTGTTTAACTTATGAATTTCCCAATGTTGATCTTGGGTTTTCCAATAGGTACTTGTCAAGACTTAAGTCTTACGTGCATAATAAAACTTATCCAAGAGGCTCAATTGCAGAACGGTATTTGGTAGAGGAATGCTTAGCATTCTGCTCACGCTATTTTAAATCTATTGAAACTGCATTCCATCGGTCTATAAGGAATGTCAAGGAATCCATAGGTGTGGTGGTGAGCATTACACTAGATTCAAATTCAGGGATCCAAGCACATCGTTATGTGCTATTCAATTATGAAGAAATCACCAAATTTCGCGAGTAAGTAATATGTCCTTGCGTATTATTTCATGGCATTCAAGTACAATACTCTAACTTAACACTAACACGTTTGTTTACATAGTGTACACATAGCGAAGATCAAGGCTGATTTCCCTTTCCATGTAACCGGTGATGTTATTCAAAAGCAGCACATGGAGAAATTTTGCAGCTAGTTTAGGGACTATGTAAGTAAAACATATATATAAAACTATTTTTGGTTGTAACACTTTAGATAGCATACTTATAATAAACGTCATTGTCTATAATAGGTGATGTCAATGGATGCCTCTAAGAAAAAGAAACTCTCTAATAACGTCATATGGCTTGCTCGATATCCAAATAATGAAGCAAAACAGTTCAAGCATTATGTTATAAATGGTTTAAAGTTTTGCACCAAAGATTTTGAGGCAACTAGGAAAACTCAAAACAATGGAGTTTGTGTTGTTACTAAAGGTGGTGCTACTTATTATGGTGTACTAATCAATATTATTGAGTTGAACTACTCTAACAAATATCGATATGCACTATTCAAATGTCAATGGGTTGACGTTATTAGTGGGAGAGGATGCAAAAAAGATGAGTTTGGATTTCCCTTTCTCAATTTTTCACGATTGATACACACGGGTGATCGATTGATTGACGAACCTTATGTATTAGCATCTCAAGCTTCACAAGTGTTTTACATGGAAGATGTGAGACATAAAGATTGGGTGGTGGAGGTCAAAACAAAACCTAGGGAGGTGTTTGATGTTGGTATTAATACTTCACATGATGAAGATGATGATGATGATGATGAAATGGGTACCTATCTTGAGAATGTCCCTTATAATATAACTACTGATGATGCATTTGATGATGCAAATGACAGCCATGCTTAGGCTTGAGTTAATGAAGAAGGAACCATTTGTGATACACCATTGATCAGTGAGGATGAATTGCTTGAACAAGACTTTATTGATGATAAAGAGCTTAGCAATGATGTTTATGAGTTTAATGATGATGACTCTGATGATGATGAGTTTAGTGATGATGAGTGTAGTTAATACTTTTGTTATCGCTCATTATATTTTGCCTCAATGATTAGAGTTTCAGAACTTCTCTGGTTAGTTTCTTCTCCTTAAAATTATATCTTAATATTTGTGTGTTTTTTCTTAAAGAATTCATTATTTTCTAGTACAATTATTTGAGATTTGACTAATTGTTTGTATAGTTGGTGCATGTCAACTATTAATTGATTGGCTTTCTACAACATATCGGAGTTCATTATGGTATTATTAGAAGGTATGTAAAATATGCTTGAAGGCATTAATGCATTGTGGTTGTAATTCTTTTACTAACAAGGTTTGGGTTCAAATTAAAAATCCAGTTTTGAACAAATTGAAGTAAAGTGAATGATATCTCATTTAATAGTAGGTGATTTATCATGAATTCTAGATGTGCTTAATCTGACCATCCCCAAGGGTAGAGGGAAGGTGAGATTCAAGCTATTGACATCCACCTCAAGAAGTGCGGTACTACTTTTTGGGTAAAGCAGGTGTATGATGTTATTTTAAATTGAATTAACTTTGTGCATATTTAAGCTCTCTTTTTCTTGCTGCATAACCATTGCTTGGTTGATTTGTTGCATGGATGGCAGGACGGAAGACTACCAGTGGATATAACTTGTGTAATAAGGTGAAGTTTTGGGACTTCCACCCTTCAATGTATCCTTTACATTTTAAGGTTATGACTTTACTATGGAAGATTTGCTCTGATTCTCATAAATAACTACTCTCAAATTATTGAGTAATCTTGTTTCGTATGCACTTACTGAATGAGCAAGATGAAAAGTCCTAAATCTCTAAACTTTTCTTGTCATTCTATTCGATCCATTTATATGCACTTATTGAGTAATCTTGGTTTGTATGTAGGACGTTCCTCTGGTCCAACAATCTCCAGCTCTCCAAAAATCATCAGCTGCATTCCATCAACCAAGTAGCTTATAAGTTTTATGTTGGTGTTCAATGACTTTTTGTGTACAAAGAACTACATTTGAACAACCGCATTTTTTGGAAGTGTTGAAGGATATTTTTAAACACTTTGGAACTTTGATTATGGTATTAGCTTAATTTAAGCGGTTGTTTTATTCAAAGGACCACATCTTTTTTTTGTTAATCTTATGATAATGGTTATAGACAATGTTATGTATTTGATAATATATTTCTATGTTAATATAATGTTAGTTTGGATACATTTGTGGTGTTGTTAATTAGTTACATTTGTGGTACTGTTTCAGTAGAACTAAAATTATTATAGGTTCTTTGTAATAGGATTGTGGTTTTAAAACCAAGGGGCAAAAAAATTTAACCTATAGCGGCGGGCAAAAAGTGCCGCTAAAGGTCTAAAATTATGTTATAATTGAAGGCCTATAGCGACATTTATAGCCCACCACTAAAGCTTCACACATATAGCGGCAGTCATAACCGCCACTAAAAGGTGCATATGTTCTGTTTTACATGAAGCCCTATAGCAGCGCTTATCGCCCGCTGCTAAAGGTTGTCACCTATAGCCGCACACATATCCTATCGGTAAAGGTCAATTAAGCCAAATTCTAACCTCATATGGCGGCGGTTTTCTGCCCACCGCAATAAACCAAAACCACCGCTAAATGGTAGATCTATTGCGGCGCTTTTTGTTACCGCCACAATAGATCTATAGTGTCACCACAACAGTGGTGGGAAGAATCGCTGCAATAGCACCAACTGCTAAAGGTCAAATGTACCTTTAGCGGTGCTTTTTTGGGCTTTTGCGATGCTTTTGGCCCGCCGCAGTAGTCTATTTTTCTTGAAGTCACAGTTTCATTGGATTGGAGTATGGACGACACACAGACTCATGCATGAATATGTAGGCAGGCATGCAAAAGATGCAACCACACCAACACCATGGAGGTGTATCTCACAGTCGGCTACACCCAATCAATCCCTAGGAGGGATGGATGCAACCACACAAGCAAGCCCACAAGGGCACAAAGCTTGGCAAAGCCTAAATCTAGGGAGGCAAGCATAGAGATAAAGCATAAAAGCAAGCAAGAAACCATAGCATATAGGGAAATGATCCAAACCCTTTAATATGGGCCTAAGTGTATGGATGTAGACCTAGACCACTAGATCTAGATCTACATCATACCAAAGGGGCCAAAACCCTAGAAAGAGAGATATCAAGGAACAAAAGGGCTATAGAAGCACATGGCATAGCAATGAACATATGGATCTAAGCACACAAACATGGCACAGAGAACATAAGCACATAGATCTAGGCATAGGCATGTAGATCTAAACATAAACATGTAGATCTAGGAAAAAGCATGGCATAGAAAGCCTAGGCATGTAGATTCAAGCATAAGCTTGGCAAGGAGCCTAAAACCATGTGGATCTAATCACAAACATTAAATTTAGACATATCCTAGCCCAAGAAGGCTAGGCCAACCACATCAAGCGATAAATCATGGCATAAACAAGGAAACATGCTAGAAAAACTATATAGACATGCTAGGGAGTAAGAACATGATAGGAAAAGAAATAAAGCATATTATTGTACAAGAAAAAGCTAGAAAAAAACTATAAAAAGAAGGGGGTGTAAATTGTAACTAAAAAGCTACATCCACACTCCTAAACCTCAAATCCAAGGTATGGAACCAAGGAGAGGAAGATTGGGTGCAAGAGCACTACCTTGTAATTGTGGAGAAAAGAGAATAATCAAAGGTGTTTGATGATGTTTGGATGTGTTTAGATGTGATTGGGAGAGAAATTAGAGAGAGGAAAGAGAGAATCTGCCTAGAAACTGCCCAAAATCATCTTCTTCTTCTTTGCAAAATGAGGGGTCTAGGGGTATTTATGGAGGAAACCTGAACCTTTAGCTTCCGACACACCTTGTATGGCTACTGGCCACCCCTGCTGACATTAGCAGTACCAGATTTTTCTGGTCTAGCTTTGGACTTATATTTTAAGGTCTTCTCAGACTTAGGTTGAGCTGATATTGGTGTCCCTTGAAAGCTCTGGATGTTTATTTTCCATAACTCTAAAGAAATTGAAAATCCAAAGGTTAGATCAAAAGTTATGGCCTTGAGAAGCATGCTGATGCGCTTTGCACGGTTTTCTAGATATCTTAACCGTTTTAACTTTGATTTTGACCCATGAATAGTCATTAGAAAGGGAATTTGATAATATTCGCAATGGCGCTAGACCCAACCCATTTTGACTGTCGGGTCAAAATTAGGGTTTATGGTACCCCCGGGGTCAATGTCGGGTCAAACTTGGTCAAAGTTGACAAAAATCTCCGAGTGGCTTAGGTTTGATGTAAAAGTATGAAAAAGGTTTTCTCGAAAGGATTTTGACTTCGTTTTACTTTTGGTCAACCCAGGGTTGACTAGGGGCATTTTGGTCAATTTGACCTGAAATGGCACTCTGAGTGATCCGTTGCCCAAATGGGTTACGCCACATCAATCTAGATGTTTCTGCGGCCCTTTGGAGAAAAGATAATATTTTTTTGGAATTTTCGGGGTCTGGCACACAAATTGAGGGTGGAAAAAATATGTTGTCTACACTAATGTTAGGCTTAGTGATGATGTTTAGGTTTGGGAGAGTTTCATTATCTATTAGGTCTTGTATCTCATGCTTGAGGCAGAAATGATTGTCGGTTTTATGGCCAGATTTCTGATGGAAATGGCGATATTCATTGTGGTTCCAAGTATAAGGCATAGGATTTGGCAAAAGGTGTGGGGTCTGAAGGCTTGATGAATCTTTTGGAAGTTAAGTTCTCATATGCTTGGGCAAGGGTCATTCCTAGGTCAGAAAATTCTCGATGGGCTTTCTTTGTGAAGCTAGAGTAGGCTAGGGGTTGTTGAGGTATGATAACACTTGCATCATAGGATTAGGCCGCTCCTCCCCCATATGTCTTCTTGATTGGAGGCTTTCTCTTGCCTTTCTCTAATTGCTCATTATCGATGACATCTTCGATCCTAGTTCCACAATCACACAACTCCCCAAAGGAACTAATAGATGATGAAAGGAGCCTATTAATATATGCCAGAAGCAAATTCTTGATGATCATGTTGATTTGGTCCTTTTCTATTTAGCCTATTGACCATCTGAGATGCCTTTCCCTTCCACCTTGACATGTATTCAGAAAATGTCTCATCTACCCCTTGCTTGGTAGTCTCCAAGTCCCTTAGAGTTACATCAATCATGGTATTGAAGATGAATTGATCCACGAATAGCTCTACTAGCTCATTCCACACCTTAGTCTTATTCGGATCTAAGCTATAATACCACCTTGATGCACCTCCCGTAAGTGAGAGGGGAAATGCATGCAAAGTTTGCTTCTCATCCAAACCTTTCATTTCAGCAATGCTTAGATATCTCCAGTCCCATCCAACTTTTCCGCATCGAAGATCTTGAACTTGGGAGGCAATGCGATAGGGGTTTTGTAACTTAATCTAACCATGTTGTAGAGACAATCATCCATCCCTTAAGCTTTGTGGAATGGTAGTTGCATCTCTTCTATCTTTTCCATTATGGCCACGGTATCTATAGTAGGTTTTTCAAATTGCATGTTCCTTTCATATTCGGCCTTATCCTTTTCATCCCAATCCTCTCCTTCATCCTCATCATGTATCTCCATATGTATGGGCTTCATGACCTTACTTTCCTCTAGCTTGGAGAGACGGCCTCCTATCTTATTGAGGGCATTGCTTTACTCTTCTATTGCTTTGAATATCTTTTATGCGGTTGTGTCATCAATTGGATTAGCCATTCTTTCTTGAGATACTTCCTCGAGATACTTCCTCTTGAAATGTCTCTTCTTGAAATATCCTTCTTGTATGTGTTCTCAATTTTGACCAAACGCCTTCCATTCTTTTCTTGGACCCAAATTGGAGTGGGGACGTGCTTATTTGATCTTGGGGGTACAATGGTGCCTGAAAAGAAGTCCCATTTTATTAAGCCCATGTCCCAATTGAAAGGTTCTCATTATTATCTTAGATGTTCTTAAAAAGTATTTAACTCCATTTTAATGAAGGCCTAATTACAGAATCACTCCCTTTCCTCTCATGAACCTTGCCCCTTGCTTCAATGGGCTTTAGTCCATTTACAATAAAGCTCTCATCTTACTCTTGTGGGCTTTCATTAGAATGTGCTTAGAGAATTTCAACCATTTGTCTCAAATATAGGCTTACAATATATCCATCACCTTTGGGCTCTTCCAATTTCCATTTATTGTCATCATTTCATTTTTTGAAGTAGCCCTCTAGCTAGGATATATTAGCCTTCCTTTCAAAGTCCATGAATTTCTCATCATTTTGGGCCTTTGCATACAACAAGGGGCCCAAGATTAGGGAATTTCATATTGACTTTGTAGGATGTTGGATGCTAAATCCATAGCATATTTATTACCTTAGACCCAAGGTCCTCCTTTTCAAGAGGTCTTTTGATTTGGGCTTATGATAGCAACTAGGCTATGGTCCCATGAACCTTTCAAGTTAAGATATACCTTTAGATTTTGGGACAAGCCTCTTATATGTGAGAACTTCTTTTTCTTTTATCCCAACATCTTGAGGTATGCCATAACTTTTGGGTAATCCTCAAACTCTTTTTTTTTCATCTTTTATTTGTCCTTTAGAATTAGGTGAACACAAAATATATGGTTGAACAAACAAGAGATATAAAGGGTACCCTCTCATTGATAGGATCTAGGACCTCTCTAGCTAAAGGGATAGATTAGTAGGTCACTCACAACTAAGTGGGCCACAATTCCAACCTTGGGCTTGAATGGACCGTTGTGGATTGGTGGCAAATAGTTAATGCACTCAAAGCCCATTATAGGCAATGGCACAGATTGTGAGTTTGTGGGATGAACTTCAAAAGACTTTGGCCTGAATGTAGCATACTCATCTTCCCACTCATCACCAACTGGGGTGAAAGGGACAAAAGGAACCAAGTGAGGTGTGTGCAAACAAATATTGAAAAAGTCTTTTTTAAGATTAAGAAATAAGACACATTGGAATCAAACTTTCTATTCCCAGCGGAGTTGCCACTGTGGGCGCAAGTGGCAGGGAGTACGCCTTGGCCAAGTGGACCAGAGCGGAGAAAGGAAATGGAGTTGCCACCTAGATTAGGTCTAGGAATCATATGTATAGTGCCTTTCATGGAAGGATTGATCTTACTACCAGAGCACGTGTCTGAAGTTTAGATATGGGGATAGGAAGGTGTTAGGAACCCGACCCGTAGGTCGGCTTCCATTCATTGTGTCTTACATCTTAATTTTATTAACGACATTCAATATTGTCATTCTAGACTCACACACACACACACACACTAGCATACATCTAGCAATCAACATGGAATTTCATCCAAACCCTAACATACATCTATCATGGCATCGCAACATATAAAATCTAAAGGCAGAGACATCACGGCAAATCCAAACAAGCATATTATTACATTCAAACAAAAACATGTACATGGTAGCAAGGCATAATCATCAAGTATATCCCAAACATCTAAACACAATATCAAGGCCTTAAACAAATGCATTCATCATGTTCACCATCCAAATGCATGTTCATGTGAATGCATGTCTTACCTTGTTGCACTATAGCACCTATGCATCATATGCTTCTTCGTTGCATATCAAAGAAATATTTGAAAAGAAACCCTAATCTAGCATGTGAGGCACAAAACCCAAACAGAGACGAAGGCAAAGACTTATAGGCATGAAAATAGGGTAAAACTGAAGCATATTATGCAAATAGAATAAAGAAACAGAAACAAAAAAAGGTTCGGATTAAGGTTCTGGGCACGAGTATGCGTGCACATATATAGGTTCTACATACGCAGCCTAGTTGTATGCGTATACATACTTTGAGTATGCGTGCGCATGTAGGAAGCATGCATACACATACACGCCCTAACCCTAACAAAAAAAACAAGAACACAGCAGCACAGAAACTAAACCTAGCAGCCTAGCATGCTTATAATAAAAAACATACGTCAACCTAAACTAAATAGGCATGTTAAACATATATAACATAAAAGAAAGCAAGGAAAATAGATTAAAACAAAAACAAAAAAAAAACAAAAAACAAAAAAAAAAAAGAGGAAAAGAAGAAGAGGCTAGAACATTATGCCTCAAAGACAAAGCTCTTTAGGTTGATTTTGATCGTTACCCTTAGTCAATCTTTTCACAAGAAAAAACAAAAATGATTAGTAATCTTGAAACTCAAAGATCAAGGCTTGAAAAGGCCTCAATCAGAAAAATATTGACCTGAGGATACTTTGTGAAAAACTCCCTTTTTGATTCACTATTTCTAGTGAATCTACTATTTTCCCTTAGGATTTTCTGTGTGTTTTAAAAAGGTACCATGTATGGATTTATATAGTTGAAAAATGGGGGGTTTGGAACAGCTCCCAGACGATGTGGGATTCATGTAGAAAAACTTGCCTTACATAGTTTCTGGAACCCTAGCATGCGTACACATGACCATGTATGCATACGCATACGTATGCAGAGCTTGAGCATGCATACGCATACACGTGTATGCGTATGCATGCCCTAGAATTTTTGTGGTCTTATTTTCCAAACATAGCTTATTTGATTCATAAAAAGAGTTATATTTTCCAAAAATACTTTCCTTAAGTCAATTTCAATCTGATTGGGCCCTAAACCAAGATTGTGCTTTAGAATTCCAACATCATTGGGGAATGAGGGCCCAAGTCGTAAGGGGTAAAAATTGCGCTTTCTACATGTTGATAAAAGAGAACATCATTCAATTAGGATAATGGTGATGCAATACATTCTATGTAGAGGTCAGCCCTATAAGTGGTCCTATGATGGTATACACCTTCGTTGTCTAAAGAAAGAAGAAGCCGAAAGAGTCATGGAAGAAGTATGCCAAGGGATTTTTGGTCCTCACATGAATGGGAGAATGTTAGCAAAGAAGATCCTAAGGATGTGATACTATTGGAATTCAATGGAGACCGATTGTGTAGACTTTGTAAAAGGTTGTCATGATTTCCAAACACATGCAAACTTGAACCATGTACCACCAAGCAAGCTATATAGTATGACCTCTTCTTGGCCTTTCTCAATCTGGGGCATAGATGTAATTGAAATAATAGCCCCTAAGGCCTCAAATGGGCATGAATACATCCTAGTGGCAATTGACTACTTCACCAAGTGGGTTGAGGCAGACTCCTACTCTGTGCTAAGAGTCAAGCATATGGCCTGATTCATAGAAAACAACATCATTTGCTTGTTCGGAGTACTGCAAGAGATCATCTCTGACAATGGTTCCCACTTTGAGGGAGAGGTCCAAAGGATCATGGAACTGTACAACATTAAGCGTCATAAGTCTTTACCATACCGACCGCACACTAATGGGGCAGTTGAAGCAGCCAACAAGAATATCAAGAATATCCTAGCCAAGATGGTAGTGACATCAAGGACTAGGCCAATAAGCTTATGTATGCCTTATGTGGTTATAGAACTTATATCCGTGCATCGACTAGGGCAATCCTCTACTCTTTGGTTTATGGGAGTGAAGTAGCGCTTTCCATTGAGGTTAAGATAAATCTTTAAGAGTGCTGGTATAAACCAAGGTCCTTGAAGAGGAGTGGATAAGAGGAAGATATGAACAGTTGGCCTTGATAGATGAAAAGAGGATGAAAGCTCGGTATCACACATAGGGTTACCAAAAGAGGATTGCTAGAGCATTTAACAAGAAAATGAACCCAAGAAACCTTAAGCAGGGAGATCTGGTCCTATAGGTGCTTAGAGATGAAACTTTCGATCCAAGAGGAAGATGAAGCCAAGATGGTCTAGGCATTTTATTATTAAGAAGATTAGGTTAGGAGGTGCTACAAAAATTGTAGATTTGGATGGAGGAGAAATGATTTGCCAAATAAACATGGATAGACTCCGGATCTAGAACTTTTGAAAAAAGAAAAAGAAAAAAAAAGCCTACTAGGTTGAAAATCCGAAAGGACGGTCTAGGCAAAAGTTTAGGCAAAGAAACCCTGCTAGGTTGAAAACCGAAAGGGAGATCTAAGCAAAAGATAGGATAAAAGACCACGGGCATGGCAAAAAATCCCACAAGGACGTCATGGGCAAAAATTATGTGGAATAGAAAAAACAATAAATAAAAAATAAAGACAATAAGCAAAGATAATAAAATGGTTGATTCTTTCATTGCTGAAATTAAAAGATTATAAATTGATTTCATAGGGGATTTAGAACATTCCAATCTTGTATTAACTCAAGTAAAAAGACATGGAATCATAAAGTGCAGAAAAGTAAAATTTGGGGAATATAAAGGTAGTCATTTAGTCCTCTTCCTTTTGTTGGACTTCTTGTAATCTTTCTTTTCCCTATGGATTGCTCTCATATCTATGGATAACCAATCCTTGTATCCTGAAGTTGGATAAAAAAACTGAGGAAAGTCGATGCCCCTATTCATCACCCTTCGCGACCAAGTCTCACGGATTCTACCTAGGATCCTCTCAGTAAATGCCATTGTATGGAAGTAACCATTGCCATGAGGAACCCCTTGACGATCGTTGAGTTGCCTTGCAATGCGACACATGGGATAATAGAAGCAATGACAAAGCCCAACCAAAGGAACACAGTTCTTCTTGAAACCACAGCTAGACATGGCCTCTATGTGCTACCATCCCACCACCCATTGAAGACCCAAGGGAGATAGATGCTTCAAGAATTCAGTGAATTTGGTAGGGTCCATCACTTTGTCTTTGAGCTTGCAATCACCCATTGAAGACCCAAGGGAGGATAAAGCAACAGAAGCTTCTCATGTAGCCATATTTGAGGGGGAGAAAAAGAAAGCATGAGTGTTGAGCAGAAAAAGGAGAGATAAAAAGGAAAAAGAGGGAAGAATATTCAAAGACGATATAAAGAGCGTCGATGGGTTAAAAACTGAAAGGCGATCCATGCAAAAAAATAGAGGAATCCAAGTAGGTTGAGGACCTAGGCAAAAGTTAGGGATTATACTTGAAGAAGAAGGGGACTCCCCATAGAGAATGTCGCTTCCTCCTGATGAACAACATCCAAACCATTGAGGGTTTCAGCCAAGATGATGACAATTGGGCTTCCCCTCCCTAGATTGTTGACCACTTAAAGAATTCTTGGGTCCACACGAGGTGCTTTATGCACTAAGAAGTACCTTGCGAGGATGTAAAGGTAAAAAGCGTTGAGATGATGAGAAAGCTTCACCCCAGCTAAAGGAATGTCTTTCTGAGAAAAGTATTTGAAGATCATGTGGATGTTCAATTTGTCAAAATTGCACCATCTTTTGGCCATAGCTAGGGGAACCCCAAAAATTTGATGAGCTAAGTTGGATAGGTCTTCCTTGAGAGTAGGAAGAATGATAGCATTGAAATTGTGCTCACCCACACCAAATTCTTCAAGAGTGGGGCATAATTCTACACCATTTAATTGAAAAACATGTCGAGTAGGAATCCAAAACTCAGTGGTTGCATGTAGAAGAGGCTTATTCACTTTGATTTGATGGAAGAAAGAAATACAATAGAGACTGAAAGTGATGAGAGCATCTTTGAAGTTTAGATTTAGCTTGTTAATCCATGCCGAGATCTCTAAAGGGGTGAATTTTTCCATTGGGGACCTTACAAAATGTTTCCCAGGCTTAAGACACATTTTATGAAGGTTTGGAAGCCTCTTGCGGCTATTTTATAGTGAAAGAGGTTGGTTAGGGTTTTTCGGTCTAGCAGCATGCGTGCGCATAGTCAAAGGTCCACATACATGGTCAATGCTTGCATGTGCATACGCGCATATACGTGCGAAGGTTCATTAGGGTTTTGGATTCCCTATTCTGTTTGGAATGTGATTTCCCTACCAAGGCTTCTCTCATGACTCCTATGGCCTAAGGGACTACTCAAGCCAGATTCAAGCTTAGATTTTCATACATTAAAGAAGAAAAGAAAAAGGGAAAGCAAGATAATATAAAATGCATACATATCCAAAGTTCCCATGAGTTGTAAAATAAGTACATCTCTCAAAATAAAAGCAAAATGTAAAGATGTTCTTAAAATACAATTCAATGTCTCAAAAGAAATCTAAAGTGTAGAAGATAATGCTAAAAAAGAAAAAAAGAAAGAAACTGGGAATATGATATGCTGTCTGTCTGTCTGTCTAATTTGAGGTTCCCGACAAGCCAGACAAGCTCCTCATGCTTCGCTACAGTGGGCTAAACTTGAAAAGAAGATAGTGTTGGGACGGGACTAAGAAATGCAAAGGACAAGGATAAAAAGGATTTACCGCTCGTGTACCCTCAGAAAAAGGGTAGCCCATGACATTCGGGTTATGTCCCATAGGAAGCTCTCGAGCAAAGCCATCAAGGTCGTAGGTATAGACCGACCAAGACAAGTAGGGAGGGTTAGCAGGGCCAATCGCAACAAGGCCGACCGTAGTGGGACCTACCCTAGGACTCCAAGCAATATGTAGAAGAATACATGGTTAGAAGAAAAACCTTATGGAAAATGCAAAGAGAGTGAGGGGAAGAAGATTTTTACTCACATCCTCAGAAGAAAGACTGTAGAGATGAGCACGAACTGAAGGGAAGCTCCTTAAATCCACCTCCACTCCACGGGTAATGAGACTGTAGTTCACGGCCCGCCGCAAGATAAGAGAAGAAATAGTTTGCAAGATGACAGGTGGCAAGATAAATGATAGTTTGCAAGATAAAGATAGTTTACAAGATGATAGTTTGTGAGATACAGTATAGTTTGCAAGATGATAGTTTACAAGATAGATGATAAGCACGATTTGCAAGAGCGAGCATGGAATGTAGTTTGTAAACCTAGATGACATGGCAATAGATACAGTTTGCAAGAATAAGAACCATATAAGAAAATAAATAAGGTCTAATCTCAAAGAGCCAACCACCTCAAGGACACCATCTTCCCTCAATTGGCATAAAGATATGCCCCCAAATAGATACAACAGGAATGCCCTAGCCATCCGGGCATAATCATCAATCGTTGCCTGAGAACATGGCCTGTAGTCCACCCCAAGATCGAAATATCGAACGCTCTCACTAGTGTACCTATGCCCCAATAGGTCTACACCTAGTTGAATGCCAGACTTACCCTCTAAATTGATGAGGGACCCATCAAATCTCAGACCCGTCATACAGTAGAAGTTATGGGGAGTCATTGTCATCTCCTTCTCAGCAATGTGGAAGGTGTGGGTAGTGTCTCATCACCTCACGGCCAATGTCTACACTAGTATGCCATTGGCCGAACCCTTAGGAATCAAGCGGATGATACGATCAAAACCAGTAACGCGTACCAAGGCCTTCGTGTCTTCCGTCAAGGCCCTATACCAAGAAGAGATGCAACTGGTACTGCCTTTACTTGTGAAAGTGGGTTAAACCTGCAAAAAAGAGGTGAAAAGTTGCATGAGAGTCATGATTGGACAAGAAAAATGGGAAAAAGAGTGAAAAAGATTAAAATTGAATAAATAAGTGAGTTTCTGATTACCCACATGTGCATGCAGGTCCTGTGTATTCGTACGCAGAGTCTTTACATGCGTGTGCATGCTAGGGCATACGGCTGTATGAACTGAAGAACATGGATGCATACATATGAAGAGAGCATGCACATGCATGAGTGTAGATATAGTTTTCTTTGACATTTTCGACCTACCTAAGCATGTTTCTACCCCTCGTAAGACCCCGGGTTTTCATCTAAACCCATCCCATAACAAAATCCAAGAATTTACATGTCCAAAAACAATGCATGAGTGTAGATACTGTATTTTGTCTACCCTTGATATGCATGCTAGACCCCGAAAATTCCAAAACTATTAACTTTTCTTCATAGGGCTGTGAAAACATCTAGATTGACATGGCCTAACCCATTCGAGCATTGGAACACTTGAAGTGCCATTCCATGTCAAATTGACCAAAATGCCTTGGTTAACCCTAGGTTGACCGAAAGTCAAAGATTGGTCAGAACCACTACAAAACAACATTTTTTCATATTTCTATATTGAACCCGAGCTACTCGGAGATTTTCGTTAATTTTGACCAAGTTTGAACCAAGGTTGATCCTGGGGGCACCAAAAACCCAAATTTTAATTCGACTATTAGAACGGGTTGGGCTAGCGTCATTGCGAAGATTATTGAATTCCCTTTCGAACGACTATTCATGGGTCAAATCAGAGTTAAAACGGTTGAGAAATCTCGACCATTGGAATATCAATTTCTTTAGTGTTCTAAAAACTAGACATCAAGACCTTTCTAGGGACACCAAGAGCATCGCAATCAAAGTTTGAGAAGACCTTCAAATATGTGATCAAATTCAGGCGGGAAAAAGACGAAAATGCTAATGTCAGAGTACCCGACCCGGTGCACATAAAGTGGCCGCTAGGCTGACCCGGCACACAAAAAGTGGCTGCTAAGCCTCGAAAAGCATGCCAAGCCTCTATTTAAACCCCCTAGACCCCTAGATTTCAAGAAAAAACTAATTTTGGGTATTTTGGAGCACTTTTCTAGGCAGATTCTCTTTCTTTTCCTCTCTAATTTCTCTCCCAAATACATCTAAAAACCTTTGATTTCTCTCTTTTCTCAACAATCAACAGGTATTTTTCTCTCTTTTTCCTCTCCTTGGCCGTAGGACCTTGGATTTGAGGATTAAAGGTGCAGATGTAGCTTTCTAGCTACTATCTACACCCTTTGCTTTATCTTGCTTTATAATATGCTTTATTGCTTTCCATAATATATCAGTTGCTTTATCTTGCTTCCTAGTATGTTTTTTTTTATAGCTTTTTAAGCACGTCTCCTTGCTTTCTAACATGTTTTATTGTTTTGATGATGTTGGTCTAGCCTTCTTGGGCTAAGATATGCCTAAATACTAAGTTTGTGCTTAAATCCATATGCCTAGGTGTTTTTTGCCATGTTTATGCTTAGATCTACTTGTCTCCATGCTTTTTGCCATGTTTATGCTTAGATCTACATGTTTATGTGCTCCTTCTCATGTCTATACCTGGATCTATAGGATGGACACTATGCCTAGTGCTTGCTATAGCCTTTTATCTCTTGTTATGCTTTTTTCTTGTGTTTTGGCCCTTAGGTAGTGTGTAGATCTAGATCTTGTGGTGTAGGCCTACATCCATACACCTAGGCCTACATCAAAGGGTTTGGATCATTTCCTTTATGAATGTGTTTGCTTGCTTGTTTCTATGCTTTATATCCATGTTTATTTGGCTAGATTTAGGTTCTTGCCATGTTTGGATCCGGTGTCCATAGAGTTAGGTTCGCGCCTAGGACATCCCTTTTTGTTTGATAACATGTTTTTTCGCCCCTTCATGTGCTTAACATGCTTATTTGCCCCCATTTGGCTCTCTTTGTTAATTTTCCCTTTTGCATGCCTTCTTTCTAGTTGTTTCTTTGCATGTCTATTGGCTTGTTTCCTTTGTCATTGAATGTACACGCTTGGAGCAAGGGAACAACTTACTAGGCGCGAACAAAAAGGGCAAGGATGCAAGCGAGAAGACGTAAGCCCAAAAAGGACAACGTTCAGTAGATTAGGAGGCCTACCCTCCCCAAGTGGTTTTCTCTCTTTCTCTTAGCCTTTTCCCTAGAACCATGTATTAGAATTTTTTTTCCTTGTATCTTTTATTTTTCCTGCGCTTTGCTTGGGCCACGTTCCTTGGGTATGACAATGTCTGATTTACATTTCTTGTACCTTGTTGGGCCATGCCCTTGGAACGTTAGCAATGTCTACTTTACTTTCTCGCTCTGTGTGATAGCATTGTGCATGATGTATGTATATCTATATATGCTTGTATGTGGGTGATCGTGAACTTTGTATGATGTACTTTCATGGCTGAGAGAGTGACCCTCTCTAGTAATGAGTGCTCTTGACCTTATAGTATGGGTATGCGCTCAAGGCAATTGATGTAGGTGCATATTCATGCTACATTGTGTGCATGATCATCGTGGTGTGATTGTCTCGATCCATGTCACCTAAATGACATTGGTTTCCTCGTGTATGTAACATGCATCAATATGCTTAGTGCTTTGAAGGGCTCTGATTCGACTTAGCATGAGCATGTTGGCATTCGCCGTATATACAGACATGAAACCCTGCTGGTCCACCATAGCGCACCAAACGCGAAACTCCGCTAGATTTTCGCCATGAAAATGGGGTACCTCCGTTGTTGTATTTTCACAGTGAAAGCTTGGTGAGAATAATGTTTTGTGTGCTATGATGCATCTGAGGCAAAGTGCTACTAGATTTCTACCACGAAAAAAGTGAAATGCTGCTGGATTTTCATCATGAAAATTTGACAACAATTCCAAACACACTAGGGAGGCATCGATCAAGACCACACCCTTTCTGAAACCAAACCTCAAAGCCCAGTTCGTTTAAAGCCTCGAAAGCTAATGCCAATAGCTTGACTTTTTAATTGCCAATGTCCTTAAATTAAGATTTTACCAAAACAAAGGACTATCTACAGACATGCGTTGTGGGGTAACCAACACCTTCCCAAACGTAACCAAACTTCCAAACTCAAGAATCAAGATTTTTTATCCATGCGTATTAGATTAGGAAAAACGGAATTTTTCTTAGCCTAGGATTGGTAATAATATCAAATAGAGTCAAGTGACCAATTAGACCTTAGAAAAAACCCAATGATTGGTGGCGACTTCACTTACCTTTGGTAACTCCATTAAAATTGACTCATTTCTAGTCACACCAAAGGCCTACCTTTTTTCACAGCACCCGAGCTCCCGGGCTCATGCACATCTCCTAAGAGAGGGTGCGCGCGCGAGCATCGCCATGATGGGTGGTCAACAGCCGTGAGGCATCGATAGGAAGATCAGAGCAAAATTTGAAAATGAGAAAAGTTTGAAAAACTTACCAATCATGCCCATGCACCCTCTAAGAGATGGTTTTATGGCCTATAGATCAGAGAAGGAGACTCGGCCAGCCTTGTGGCTCCATCCTAACAAGTGAGATTGAAGATTTTGTCGAAAATTGCGTAGGAAGTTTTCTTGGTTTTGGACTTAGGTTCCATAGAGAAGATGAGATAGTTTAAGAAAGGAAGAGAGTTTTCGATTGTGAGAGATGAGAGAATAAGGGAGGAGGATATGGTTTTTGTAGAGAAAAGAGGGAGTTGAGGGATTAGAGAGACAATGAAGAGATAAGGAAGATGATGAGAATAAGAAAAGAATGAAACAGTTGGAGAAAAATGAAGAGGTTGGAAGGCAACTGATGACTAAACTACATGTAGTTTAGGCCCCCCACTAAACTACATGTAGTTTAGCCAAAAACAAAAGTTTTTAGAATATCCTTAGTGGGCTCCCGACATATAGGAAGCATAAGAGAGTCTAAGAAAGGCCCCAGTAGACCATGAAGTAGCAGGAATGTTACAAAGACACCTGAATGATAGAAATACCCTCAGTAGATTAAAAGGCATAAGGAGCCTAAGAAACATCACTAGTGAATTGAAGGGATTAAGAAATATCCCCAATGGATTAGAAATCACTAAGAAAACTCCTTCATGAGTTAAGATCATCAACCAACTCCCCAGTGAGACACAAAATAGGCAAGTTTTCCCCAAGAATCATCAGGGATTCCTTTATGGATCCAAAACACCAAGACAACTCCCTCGAGGGTTTTAAGGAAGAGAGTTTCCCCCAAGGAGTCGAGAATTACCAAGAAAACTCTCCCGTGAGTAGAACCAACACCAAACTCTTCGATGAGTCATAAGAGAGGAGAAACATTTTCCCCAGTAGGCTACACACCGTTAAGAGACTTCCTCGTAGGTCGAAAAATTACCAAGAGGGCTCCCTTGTGGGTCACCAACACAAACTCTTCAGTGAGTTATTTTACTCGATACATCACCAAGGACTTCCTCATGAGTTCAAACTGCCAAGATTGCTACCATACTTGGGCACATATCCCGCGGGAATTGACCATGCAAGCACAAACCCTAGACAAGTCAAGAAAAGAAGAATGTAGAACTTGAGTACATATCCTTTGGAATTGAACATGTACATCACATAGAGGCAAGAGCCTTACTAGAGTAGAAGAGATTGAGATAGAGATAGAAGTCACATAAAGGCAAAAGCCTCACCAGATTAAAAGAGGTTAAGATAGAGATGGAAACTACCCAAAGGTAATAGCCACCCGGAGAAGTTTGAGGCAAAAGCCCTAGATGGACACCACATATATGTATCCTTGGATAGTGAACCTGTCGTTGCTCATTTCCCAAGTAACAAAGGTGGGAATTCGAACATACGAATCCCACGCAACTTTGTGGAGTTGCACCCTGCCCTATGTATGCATGTTGTTTGCCATGTACGTGGGTAGGGCCCGAGCCATATGTCGAAACAAAATGTTTGGTCTCTTATTCTTTTGATTTCATTAGTCGAGCTCATGAATCAAAAGAGGGGCATTTATAGACACCACATCTTGTACGCCTTACAACTTGGTTCCCCGTTCCCACAAGGATGTTGGAATTCTAAAGTCTAGGGTTGGTTTAGGGTCCAATCTGATAGAAATTGACTTGAGGAAGTGTTTTTGAAAAAAATATTACTCTTTTTTGGACTAAATAAACTATTTTTGGAAAATAAAGACCACGAAAACCCTAGAGCATGCGTGCGCACGCTAGGGTTCCAAAAACTAGAAAGGAAAGGTTTTTCTACATTAAAACTTGGTTTGGAACGAATCTCACATTGTCTTGGAGCCACCCTAAACCCCTTTTTTTCAACTATATAAAGCCTAAAATGGTAAATTTTCGAAGGATAGTGAATCAAAGAGGGAACTTTTCACAAAACACGCTCAAGCCAATATTTTTCTGATTGAGACCTTTTCGAGTCTTGATCTTTGAGTTTCAAAGGTTTACTAACTGATTTTGGTTTGGTTGTGACTAGATTAACAAAGGGGAACAGTCAAAATCAAATTAAGGAACTTTTGTTTGGAGGTAAAAGTTCTAGCTTCATCATTGTTTTCCTTTTATTTTAATTCTTGCTTTGTATGTTTTATTTATTTTATATATGCTTTAACATATTTGTGTAGTTTAGGTTTACTTTGCTTTTTCATGTTAAGCATGTTAGGTTGTTAGGTTTTAGTTTCTGCTTATCTAGTGTTCTTGTTTTCTGGGTTAGGGTTAAGGGCGTGTAAGTGTGTGCATGCTTACTGCATACGTACGCATACTCAAAGTATGCGTACACATGCCCTATGTATGCACACACATACTCATGCCCAGAAACCCTAATCTAAGCTTGTTTGCTTTTATTTCCTTGTTTTATTTATGCAACACGCCTCTGTCTAAGTTGTTGTTCATATCTTTAAGCCCCTGCTTCTTTATTTTACTTGCTTTGCTTGTTTAGCTCTTTGATGCTAATTAGGGTTTTGATTTGTTTGATTACCGTGAACATGCATATAATATGAACACGCATTGATGCATAGGTGTTGTGGTACAATGATGTAAGTAAGCTAAGTCATGCATTTATATGGATATGCATTGATTTGATAATGACGTTGCCTTGGTGACAGATATGAACATGCTTGTTTGAATGTTTTGATGTTTAGATGCCTCTAATATAATGATTCTGCCATAACATGTTTCTGCCTTTGTGAATATGTGTTTGCTCAATGCCATGATAGATGAATGATTAGGTTTGGGATGAATATGCCATGTTTGCTTGCTTTAGATGCATGCTAGGGTGTGTGATAGTTAGGATAACAATATTGAGTATGCCTTTAATGGGATTAAGATATGGAACACAATAAGTGGAAGCCGACCCATGGGTCGGGTGGGTTTAGGTGCCTAACACCTTCTCATCCCCATACCTAAACTCCAGACACGTGCTCTGATAGTAGATCAGTTATTCCACGAAGGGCACTAATATATGGTTACTAGACCTAATCTAGGTGGCAGCTCCATTTTTCTCCATCATGGTCCACTCTAGGCTAAGGCGTACTCCCACGAAACACCACGATTACGAGTGCTTGCGCCCACACTCCTGAGCATGATCCTTTCAAAAAGTCTTCGGCTAGTGAAGATGATGATGCTTTTTTCTTTGAGTATAATGTTGAGGTGATGCCTTCTTAGTGATTTACCATTTGTCACTTGTGACAAAAAGAGCGAGTAGTTTTGGTTATGAGAGAGTAGTCTTGTTGTTATGGGGAAAGCTAGACTAGTGATAGGGGGAGAGTGCTTTTGAGATATGTAGTGAGGTTTTTGTTGTATAGTTCTCATTACATGTACCTTGGTCTTATGACCTTTTACATACATTGTACTTCTTTGATATATGTTTTCACCTTTATCTCACATGTGTTGTTTCTTATCTCTTTTTATACACATATATCTTTATTTATACAACTTGTCTATATTTCACACTTGATGCATTGATGAATCTTGTTTAGTGTTTTAGCTAAGACAGGTAGCAAGTCTTTCATACCGTGGTCTCTCTTCTAGCAAATTTTTTCAATAGTTCATTGTTTAGTTAGGCTTATGTAATTTTGTGTAATAATTAGGGAGATTGTTGTTTTATACTTCTTTTATAATTAAGCTTGTGGTTTAGTCATAGATTGCCAAAGAGGGAGATTGTTAGGGTCATATTTTCTATGTTGTTCAAGCATATCAAGTGGTATCATTAAAGACATGAAATTTGATCCAAAAAATAAGTAAAGAAAAATTGTTTCATTAAAGCTCGACACTAACTGCTATCGAGGATTAATGGAGAAGCTCGACACAATCTTGATCTATCGAGAACTACAAATTTAGAATTCTCATAACTGAATTTCAGCCCATGATGACTTGAATGATTATGGTTTCTCTCTCTACAACCTTAGTCATATATAAGGCTTATTTTAAAAGTCATCAAGTACGAAAACAGAGACCTAGAACTCATATAATTTGTGTGAAGTTACTGCATTTGTACGCCTTAAGGTTTTGTAATCAAGTGCTTCCTGATCTTCATCATTTATGAAGTGAAGAACTTTGCAGCCACACGTACTAGGATCCATTCAAAGGTGACAGTCACATATTAGAGACTTGTGCAAAGCAAAGAAGTCTATTACAAGATCAAGTTTAATTGGGTATTGAAGCGAAGGTTCAACTGTAGATTGGTATTTTGGGATAGGCTAGGGTAGTGGTAAGATTCCTCATACTTGTAACTTTTTGATTATTGATTAGTAGATTTTTGAGAGTGGTGACCTTAAATTCTCCTGATAAAGTTTTTGCCTTGCGAGAGGTTTTATCCATTTGTCAACAAATCATCGTATTAATTTATTTTCCACTGCATTTAGATTAGTTGGTGATTTGTTTATGCTTCCACGATTTGCATATAATTTGACCTAATTAATTAACTTGAGTAATTGAATTAATTAATCGAGGTCAATTTATTTTAACCCAACACAATTTTTGGCCTGACGCTTGTTTATAAGTTCTGTTCCCATCACATGAATTTGAGTTTGAGTGAGTTAAGTATGATCCCAATTTCCAGCATATTTTGTCTCTCTTTTTTTTTTTTCTTTTTTAATATAAAGCATACCTTTTCTTTATTATAATATAATACTTATTAACAAAAAAATATAAAACAATGTCGTAATATTTTGATTTTTGCTTAATTCATGACCTGTGGTAATAGTATATGACAGAAACTTATACTCCTCTAAACTGCTCTCTCTCTCTCTCTCTCTCTCTCTCTCTCTCTCTCTCTCTCTCTCTCTCTCTCTCTCTCTCTCTCTCTCTCAACACATTAGTGAACAACGCTTACTCAATTTTTGCTGATCATATCAATTTTTAACTAATTAAAAAGCAACATTATATTGTACCTGTGGTATATTTAATGTGTAATTAAAAAAAAAAAAATCTTTAGAAGTACCATTCTATTCATCCGTTTGCCCAACCACTAAGTTGCGTTTTGTATTTTTTTTGGGTCCCACGACACTGTTTATGGACCACTAAACCCGTGAAAAACATAGCAATCACTCACTACTACAGTGTTATGTTTTAAAAATTATTTTGTTATAGTGTTTTCAGTAATAAGTTTTCTGTTTTTAAGAAAATAAACGGTATTCAAACAGACTCTATATATTGTACTACCCACTGAAAAGAAGAACAGTAACATGCCGTGGAAAGCACTTTTTCCCTAGTGGGAATCCTTTTTCCCTTCTGTGTATTCTTTTTCACGTTGGGGAGCAGGTTGGGACCAGATACAAATTTAAATCCAGATGGGGAATTGTACGACAGTTTGCAATTTCTCTTCTCCCCCTCCCGCTTTTCATAAGTTTGTACTTTCAATTTACTACACAATAAATAGGACATCAATATCATATTACTAACTCGCATAGTATTTGTATAAAAGAAAACGTATTATATTTAGTTAATTAAGCTCAAATTTATCTATAGTTTATGTAAAATTATGTAAAAATATATAGTTGCTATTAATCATAAAAAATTTTATTGACAATATTCATTTTGCATTTAGTTTTTTTTTTTTTTTTTTTTTTTTTAATGCATCTCAAGTATGAAGGATTAAAGTAGATGATGATTGTTGTATGTGAAGAAATAAAAGCAATTAAAAAAATGATATTTTAATGAAATGTAGTGTAAAATATATATTTTGATGTAAAGTATTTTGAAATATGAGTATGTAAAATTGAAAAAAAAAAAGTTCTTATATTATAATAAACAAATTTTTGTAAGAACTAATGTGAATGCTTTAGGGGGAAAAAAAAAAAAAAAAAAAAACCTGCTTTCTTCGTAATTTTCAGGTATAACTTTCTGTGTCTTTCAAGCTAGGCCATTTTTCATTAGCTAACTAAGCAACATTTTTTACCTCATAATGGCATTATATGCATGGGATCAGAGAGAATTGAACGTAAAATACATTGACATAGGCTTTTCAGTTAATTAAGATATCAATTTATTTTGTCGCAAAAACATAAAGATATCAAATTATTTATGCGATCCTATACACATTCCAGTCTCTTAGTGAGTACAAAAGAAACTGGGTAGTTGACAGTTATTTGCTGAGTAAAGGAAAAGCAGGTCCTGAAGCAAAGGATGCCCTCTTGACGAACCTCCCTTTCATTCGGGGCCTCTTTTCTGCATTCAACTTCCGAACCTCATATCTTATTTTCTTTGAGAACAGCCGCGTTCGTCTTTTTTCTCTGTATCTTGACACTCTTGCTTCTCTTCCTCCGTCAGCTATTGCAGGGTTTCCCCCAGTTCCACCAAAATCCCCATAAGGGTGATGAAACTCAATACTACAAGTACCCTGAAAGATTCACACAAGTATTTGGTTAGTGTCAACAATCTGGTGGAATTAAACATATAAGCTACAAGCAAGGAGACACATTCACTGCCTGAATACCGAAATCAATCCACCCAACTACAATTGAATCAGCAAATTGATTTTCTTGATACTTAATTTTTTATTTGTAAATACATAACTCACAAACCACTTAAAATTGGAGCGGTAACCATAGATGGTTTATTCAATTTGCAAGATGACCAAAAGTGCAAACTAAAGACCAGTTCACTGTGAAGATCCAAAAAATAAAATCCGAATGGTGAAATTGACAAAATGGACTGGACTTGAAATAGAGACAACCTTGATCTATTTGGTTTAGTGTAATACAATTTTAGTGCTCAAATCACAATGGAAGAGAAGTAAGCAAGCATGAGTATGAAAAATTTTATATTCACCCTAGCTAACACAGATTAAGCATGTTTTATTAGTAAAAGATTTAAACGTAGGACCTAATTAACCCCAAATTGAATAGGGTTCTCAGCAATTTATCATGTTTTGCCATGAATAATTAAGGATATATAGTATATATAAAATGAAGAGAAGGGAACACCTACCATGCAGTCAGGCCAACATTCATCAGGATCAAAATCTGGCCGATCCCCGTTGGTCCATGGAGACCCTTGGCTAGCCCATGCCGCAATTACTGCCTCGTAATCCAGCCTCAACAGTATCTTCTTTTTATTCTTTTTATCCTCAGCTTCATATCCCCCACCATCAATACTCCTCATCACAGTCGCCTTCTCATCTTCCTCCTCACACGTCGCAGGAGAATCATAGTCAAAGCTCAACTCAAAGGGTTCCCTCATCATATCAATCTCCGAATCATCAACGAGGCAAGCTGTAACAGATTCAGTACCCTCTTCTTCCTCAACCTTGACTCTTCCACTAGCTAAACAACCCTCCTTCATAACCTTCTCTTTACAACCCATTAACCCCAGCTCTTCCATACCAAAACACTCATTCTCAAGCCCCCTACCCAATAAGCTTTCAACATCAGCAGCAAACTCAGCAAGATCCATGTCAGAAGGAATAAACTTATGTAAATTATCCACATCATGACCACAGTTAGCTAACAATACCTTAGTTTCACTACCATTAGGACTAGAATTAACAGCTGCTACTGCTTCTTTTGGCGTTGTAGGCGTGCACAGCTCAGCAACAAAGGGATCGAATATGGGAACCCTATAAAGAAGCTGTTCTTCATTTTCTTCATGTGAAATCTCATCTGCACCGACTTCTGGCACAATAGGAAATGAGTTCCGCAGCGGTTCTTCTTTGGATTTAGGTGTTTGATAATTCACTGGCTTTCCATGTCGTGGTGTTCTTGCTTTTCTAGTGAACCCTCGGTGCCATGATGGTACAGAATTCTGTACAGCTGCGTCTGAAGATTTGAACGATGCAGTTTTTAGGCGAACCCTTTCATGTCTACGTGCTAATTGATTAGCTGAGTGCACCGAAGAGTCACAAACTTGGCATAAGAAAGCATCATCGGCTGGACAGTACCATCGTGCACGTTTTCGTATACAGCTATCGCAGGCTCTAGCTGTTTTTCCACCAACGGCGTTTGCAACATTCTTGTCACAAATCATAACTCAAAGTATATGATTCAAAACAAAATTGGAAGCTAGGAAATACAATTCAGAAATGGAGCATATACAAAAAGCAAGCAAAAGAGTTACAAAAAAAAAAAGTAGGTTGGAATTGACCGGAAAATGGTGCAATTATTTTCTTTCTTTGCTGCAGAGGAAGTGTGACCCACACACCGCGCTTTTACGGAGTATTTAACTGAGATTGGTTTGCTTTGGATTGCACTTTTGAGTGTTTTCTATAGAGAGGGATTGCGCTTTTGGGTCCACAACAAGGCCTTATCTTGTTTTTAATTGGTTGAGCTTGTAAAGTTCATCCTAATCTCTGTCTTTTCATTGGCTGCCTCTCCAATGAAGGGATTTCTTGTGGGCTCCACTGCTAAGGATGAGAATGAGTCTTCTTGGTCCCAGATCTCACTCTCTGTGTCCAACTTTTCCTCCCTACCTTCTCAAAAAAAAAAAAAAAAAAAAAACTTTTCCTCACTAAAATTTGAGCAAGACCCTTTTGTTGTTTTGTCTTCCTGCTCCACTATATGCCCTGTTTAAAGTTAAAACTCGTGGTTGCGGTCCCCATGAGCAATCTCTCTCGATCCTTCTCCTTCTCTCTGTAAGTTTTGGCTCCTCTCCAATAAATCCTTTTCTACTAGGGTTAAGCAATAAAATCTTGACACATAAAATCCATTCCCGCATTCCCTCTCTACCTCCGAGGTCGGCACGTAATGCACGCACATCGTACTCTATAAATGGAAATTATACATCCCTACGCGATCAATTTAATTGTTAATAAAAACGATTATCAAATTTTTTTTAATAAAAACAATTCACAATGTGCATATGAACTTTTTTTTTTGAGAAAAATGTGCATATGAACTTTAGAACAAAACAAAGAAAGAAAACTGCATACTAGTAGTAGCTATGGGCCCATTTGGTAAAATTATTGGGATTTTTTACTTCAAAATAATGTGAAAACTCTATTAAAAAAAGTGTGTTAAAATTAAATATGTATTTAGAGTAATTATAATGTAAACAAAACAATATGTTTTGCACCATGTTTCTAAAACATTTTTTTTCAAAATTGAACACTCACAATTGGGTGCTTGCATGGGCTGCTTGATGTATTTGGGGGCTTAAAGCGAAAATTGATTATCTTGTTTTAAATGCAAAATTACTACTAATTAATATGATCCACATAGATTTTTTTTTTAAGAAAGTTTATAGACAAAAAATTTGACAAAACTTCTTACACTTATTGATGTGGAAGATTGATAATGGTAAGTAAAAAAGTAATGTTAGTGGTAGACTTAGATGAGAACTAGTAAAAGTTTCCTAACTTAATTATTGGGAAAAATGTTGTGAATATATATATATATATATATACTTTTTTTTTTTTTTCTGAGAAGTGCTATATTCACAATATTTTTCACAACAAATCCAAGGTGTTAAGTTTTTTCTTGTTTTCTATTTGAATCCATCACTAAAGTTATTTTTTGCTATCAATAATAGCCTATAACAACCTGTTACTTAGAATTTGTTGTAAAAGTGTCTCGATGCCTCGCGGCTGTTCGACCACCCATCGTGGGGACACTCACGTGCTGCCTAGAGCGTTCGGGCTTGGGAGCTTGGAGCTCGTGGAAGGAGGTTGTACCACGGGTGTGTGACTGGAATTTAAGTTAATTATAAGGAAATTACCAAGGGTAAGTGAAGTAGCCACCACTCATTGGGTTTTTCTAAGGTGTGATTGGTCACCTAACTCTAATTGATTTTATTACCAATCCTAGGCTAAGAAAAAGGATGTTTTTCCTAATCTAATGTGATTGGGTAAAAAATATTGATTCTTGAGTTCGGAAGTCCGGTTACGTGTGGGAAAGGTGTTAGACACCCCACAATGCCTATCTGTAAACAATCCTTTATTTTGGTAAAATCATAATTTAAGGACATCGGTAGTTGAAAACAAGCTATTGGCATTAGCTTTCGGGGTTTTAAGCGAATTGGGCTTTAAGGTTTAGACTCAGAAAGGGTGTGGTCTCAATTGATGCTTCCCTAGTGCGTTTGGAATCATTGCCAAATTTCCACGATGAAAATTTAGCAGCATTTTGTCTTATTTTCATGGCGGAAATCCGGTAGTGCTTCGCCTCAGGTGCATTATAGCACACAAAACACTATTCTCACCAAGCTTTCACTGTGAGAATACGGCAATGGGGATGCCCTATTTTCACGGCAAAAATCCAGCAGAGTTTTGCATTTGGTGCATTATGGCTAGAAAGGGTCGCTCACGTTGCCACGAGGGTCCATCATATAAAGTGCACGATCACCCACACACACGCAGGCATATATATATATATATATATATATATATATATATACATGCATCATGCACAATGCTATCACACAGAGCTAGAAAGTAAACAGACATTGTCAATGTCCTAAGGGTATGGCCCATTTAGGTACAAGAAATGTAAAACAGACATTGCCATACCTAGGGAACGCAGCCTAAGTAAGGAGCAAGAAAGATAAAAGGTACAAGGAGAGGGGGAACCCTAATACATTGCTCTAGATAGACAAACATAAAGATAAAGCATAGAAGCAAGCAAGCAAACATAGATGTGCATAAAGGAAATTATCCAAACCCTTTGATATAGGGCTAGGTGTATGGATGTAGGCCTAGACCACAAGATCTAGATCTACACCCTACCTAAAGAGCCAAAACACAAGAAAAAGGGACAATCAAGAGATAAAAAGGCTTTAGAAGCACATGGCATAGGAACCAACATGTAGACCTAGACACATGAACATGGCACAGAGCACACAAAGATATAGATTTGAACATAAGCATGGCAAAGAGCACATAAGAAGTAGATCTAGGCATAAACATGACAAAAAGATGGAAACAAGTAGATCTAAGCACAAGCATGCTAAAAGGAACCTAAGCACATGGATTTAAACATAAATACAATATTTAGGCATACCCTAGCCCAAGAAGGCTAGGCCAACATCACCAAAGCGTTAAAACATGGCAAAAAGTAAGGAGACATGCTAAAAAGGCTATAAAACATGCTAGGAAGCAAGATAAAATAAAGATATACTATGGAAAGCAAATAGACATGCTAAGAACAAAGATAAAGCAAAGGGTGTAGATTGTATCTAAAAAGCTACATCTACACCCTTTAAACCTCAAATCTAAGGTCGTAAGACCAAGGAGAGGAAAAAGAGTGCAAGAACACTACCTCTTGATTGTTTATAAAAGAGAGGAATCAAAGGTTTTTTTATGTGTTTGGAAGAGAACTTAGAGAGGAAAAGAGAGAGAATCGGCCCAGAAAATGCTCCAAATTGCTTTTTTCTTTTTCTTTTTTCTTTTATTATTATTATTATTATTATTATTATTTTCTTTTATCTAAGGAGTGTCTTTATAGCAAATAGGTGACTCTTTTATCTAATGAAGGCCTTCCTGTGACTGGATTGGGTTGATCTTGGTGTCCTTGGAAAGGTATGGATGTGTAGTTTCTAGAACACTAAAGAACTTGGAAATCAAAAAGTCGGATCAAAAGTTATCTCAACCTTTTTAACTCTGAATTCGACCCATGAATAGTTGTTGGAAATGGAATTCAATAATATTTGCAATGATGCTAGTTTCGACCTGTTCTGATGGTCGAATCAAAATTAGGGTTTTTGGTGCCCTCGAGAGTCAACCTTAGGTCAAAGTCAACAAAAATACCGAGTAGCTTGGGTTTGATGTAGAAACATGAAAAATATTGTTTTGGGATGATTTTGACTTTGACTTTCGGTCTACCCAGGGTTGACTAGGGGCATTTTGGTCAATTTGACCTGAAATAGCATATTGAGTGCTTTGATGCCCGTATGGGTTGCGCCACGTCAATCTAGATGTTTCCATGACCCCATGGAAGAAAGTTAATATTTTGAGATTTTTGGGGTCTAACACGCAAATCGAGGGCGGACAAAATATAGTATCTACAAAGTGTTGAAAAATGTTGTGGACGTAGCATTTCTTTCTCTTTTTTGTTTTTATTTTTATTTTTATGATTTGATAAAAAAATATTATTTTATTTATTGGTTAATATTTAGGCTTAATTAATACTATTACAATGAAAGAAACAACCCTACTGATTTAAATTTTGGAGCCTTTTTTATACTTGGAGCCTTAGGTGACCGCATCAATTGTCTTTGGCATTGAACCAGCACTAGGTGCTCGATACGAGTACCCATTTTTTAAGAATTTTCTGAAAAAAAGTTTAAAAAAATTTTTAGTGACGAGAGAGAAATTCCCGCAATATTACAACGAGACCAATGATCTCTCTCTCTTCTTCTCATTTCTTTACCACCATAGCCACAAACTCACATGAACAAGCACCCCAAATCAATAGACATCCACATAAACTGCAAAATACATACCCAAACACAAATACAAAATCACGAAGAGACCTTTATGAACCCTAGCCTCCATATGAACACAACACGCTACTAGGGCAACCACTAATCTTGAGATGTGTTCATTTTGGACAAAGAAAGACAAGGAGATAAGAGAGATAGTGAATCAAATAAAGAAAGAAGGCTCAAGAGGTAGAGAGTGTGAGACTAGGAGGAAAATATCATTGTTATTAATACCGTTTCGGACCCCGTTTCGGTTTGTCCAATGGAATGGAATATTTCGGTACCGGCCGATTTCGGCGTACCGTTTCAGGGTGTTTCGGGGTTCTTAAAAAATAGTTTATATATATTCTTGTTGAACATAAAATTGTCAATTCTAATAAATAAATAACTAAATATCAAATAATACAAATTATTTAGTCTTAACTCTTAAGTCTTAAACATCAATATAACATCAATTTAACATCATACAATAAGAAGATTTACAAGACAATAACTAAATATCAAAAAATACAAGATTTACTCCTCCTTTTCATCATCATCCATGAGAGAATGATCAAATGCATCATCAAAAGAACTCCCAAGAACTACCAACACCCATTGGACCTTTACTCTTTTTTTTTTTCTTTTTTTTTAATAATAGGCCAAATCCGGTACCGGCCGAAATTTGCATCTCGGCCGAAATTGGCCGGAATTGACCGGAATGGCCCGGAACGGCCCGGAATTTGACCCGAGGTGGAACGTGGGGTATTCCGGTACCGGTTTACATACCGGTACGAAAAATTCCGGCCGTTCCGGCCGGAACGGAACGGAATCAATAACAATGGAAAATATGAGTGGACCATTACCGGTTATGGCAGTGGCAAGTGTCCATGAAAGAAATCGACCATGGGTGTGGTAGAAATCACAATAGAGTTTAGATCAGAGAGAGATAGGGAGTGAGAGAAATCGTGAGAGAGCCACCACCAGTAGTGGCTCATGGTGGACACTACATCAGCCATGAAGGACCAATAATGGGACTTTGTGTCTTAGGGTTTTAGATGAGAGAGAGAGAGAGAGAGAGAATAGATGAGTTGAGCTTGTGCAAGTAAGTGGGACGCATAGGTGTTCAAAATATTTACAATTATGCCATTGAATCTTGTGTTTTTTTTTTTTTTTTGGAAATTTTAACCAATGCCCTTAGGGTATTGGTTTAGGAAGTATTTTTAGAAATATTTTATGAGAAAGTGAAAAAGTAATTAATTTTGTTGACAACTTTTTATATTTCCTATGAAAGTGGTGCCAAACTTTTCTAATATGGTTTATTAACAATTGTCTTAAAGGCACTCATTAACATGACCCATTTTTTTAAGTGTTTTCATAATACATGTTTTAATTTCTCTAAATTAAAAAACCATATTCTAAATACTCTATTCAAAGTTTTCTTACCAAACACATCATTTAAAAATGAAACCCATGTGCTTGAGGATTTAAATCCTTGAAAATTGTTTTCAAATAACGTTACCAAATGGGACTTGATTTCATGTTTCCAACTTTCATTAGACTTGAACTCTTGGTGCGATGGTCACTCCATAAGTATAAGTGCTTGTGGGGTGTGGGAGGCAAGGGTCAGGGTTCAAGTTTCTAGGAGGCAGCTTCATACACATATACACTTAGATTAGGCTAGAGCATAATTTCTATCTTGTATCAAAAAACTTTCATTAGAATTTAATTAACCCTTATTTAATTCTTATAGTTTAATATATTTTATTGATAAATTACATGTGTTTTTGGCGGAAAGACATAAAGTTAATTGAGCTTGTGGGGTCTAAGAATCTGGCGACCCCAGCCCACTTTATATTAAGCCCAAGGCTCATGCCGAGGATGGAGAAATTTCTGAGGATGATCGAAGAAAGTCCAAGTTGCCAAGAAACATCGCCAAGGACGATCTTGTCCTCGGCTTGCCGAGATCATAGAAAGGAAGAGCAGCATGCCACCAAAGGCGGCCTCCCTAAGCGCCCCAAGAAAAAGACAAGTACAATGGGTTATCCATGGAAGCATGGTGGGGGAGCAATTCAATGAGAAACTATCACTTCCACATTAAATGCCCACGACTAACGTCCTAGCCGCATTAATGAGGAAATGACCTCTGAACAGTGCTGCCTCAATTGCTGCAACTCACAGAAGGTTTGGTAAGGTGGCTGATGGGACGGGTAGTCAGGTATAGGCTTGGATGATCAACAAGTGGAAGACAAAGATCGTTCAAAGAGGACTATATAATAAGAGGAAGCAACCATAGAGAGGGGGGAACAATCTGAAGAATTCATGTAACCATTCTCATTCAATAATTATTACAACAAAGCTCCTCGGATTGTGCCGAGGACAAACTTTCTTAGATAATCTCAATTCATTTATGTTTGATTGTTATGAACACCATATTGACCGTTGTCCACGCACTAAAGTCTAGTTCTTTGGCCCACTCTCTACAAATTCATTGTGTTGAGCTAGTTGGGTCTGAGCCCACTCATCCAAAAGCAGAAGTGCCCAAACCCAGTCCCTACAATTAGCGCCGTCTGTGGGAAGAACTTGTGCATTAGTGAGTGCAACGATCAATCATGGTAGGATCGAGCTCTCATTAGCAAGAGTCCTTGAAGAGGGTCATTTTAGCAGTCCCCTCAAGTATACGCTTCGAGGTACTGACCACGCGGAGAGGATTGCTAAATGGGACGCAATCCTGGGGGCTTCTGACATCAAGTATACACCCCGTGCCTCTAACAAGGGGCTAGTTCTCGCGGGTCTAGTAGCCCGGAAGGAATATATTGATATCCTGGAATCTTTTGATGCGGTTAAACAGAACCTTATTCAAGCCGGGTCCTCGGACCTCTTGCGTCGGGAAGATCAACGCGCACTGGCAACATTCTTTGATGATTGCGTGACCAGCGGTATAGAGCACATGGTTATGATCCTGATTGTTCCTATGTTGTTAGCTTATTTAAAGTTAGCGGCCGAGTGCTACTGTCGATTTCGTTAAAGTCGGGGTGACAATTTTTTGTTACTGTCAACAACACCAATTCCAAGTCCCATCGGAGGGAAAAACAACACACTCACTCATGAAATAATTATTGCAGAGAAATGAAAGATTCAGAAAGTAAAGCAAGTAAAAAGTGCAGCCCTTTTTATTAAATAAAGGAAAAGTACATCATACACCAAATAGCTTAGGCAGGCTTGTTCTAAAGCTAACTATAAAAACAGAGGCTTAGGTAGGCTTGTTCTAAAGCTAACTATAAAAAGAGAGGCTGAGGCAGGCCTGTTTTAAGGCTACCAACAGCAATCGAGCTAGTATGGGTGGTACCAGCGATGAGAAAGGAGAAGAAGTGGAAGCACCTGATGGCCACATCCCAAGATGTTCCCTTGATTCTCTCCCAGTTTCATGATAATTAAGCATTGGAGGCGGCAACACCTGGGCAACAACCATTCTGCAATCTTACAAACCTCCATTGGTAAGTAAACTGGACGTGAGTCACTACCAACTTGAAGGGTAGGCAAAGACGCATACTGGAGAAAAATGTTGTATTTTTCGCGAACCTTTCTCCTAACCGCAAGATGTCCTACCATCAAGGTAAGACCCAAACTTTGTCGCACCGAAAGTCTAATGTGATCTACGCCCGCTTCGGCTCTTGGTTGAAGAAGGAGGGTCTTCTTTCTTGCTCGGTTGGAAGGTAGGAACATCTTTGGCCTCCACTTCCTTTGCCTCAATTGCGTTGTCCAGGATCTAGGCGGCATTCTTGGTTCCTAAAAAGGGCTTGGCTTCCTTGCCCTTGCCCTTATCCAGGGCCATCCCATTTCCCTAGGCCTTGATCACAATCTTGGCAAGGTCCTTGGAAATGCCTAGAGGGTTGAGAACTTAAAGTTCCTGTTGAACTCAAGGATTTGTAAAATGTGAGAGAACGATTCCCCCACCAATCGCTGGATCTGCGTTAATCCACAAAGATATTAATGAGGGCATGCCTCTCGTACCGAAACGTCAGGTACACAACCCGAATAGCCAAAAGACGCCTCGTAATCAAAAGTGGCGAAAAATTGGCGCGATGGGGCTACTGTCACACGTGAGGGTGGAAGGCCAAGCCGCCCATGTCCAGGTTAATGTTGGGCTAAGGGCCCAATCTGAGGAAGAACCCCTCCTCAGCAAAGCAAGGCCAAGACCGTTATCACTCTAGAAGCAAACTTTCCAATGCTGAGGACAAGTTCCTTCACTCCAAGCAGTAACGATGAAGTACTAGACAGAACCAGGTCTTGCATGGTCCTCAGACTCAAACCTATGAGGAAACTAGTTACTCCAAAAGACTAAGTACTAGACAGAACCAAGGTCTTGCATGGTCCTCGGACTCAAACCTATAGGGAAACTAGTTACTCCAAAAGACTAAGTACTAGACAGAACCAAGGTCTTGCATGGTCCTCGGACTCAAACCTATGGGGAAACTAGTTACTCCAAAAGACTAAGTACTAGACAGAATCAAGGTCTTGCATGGTCCTTGGACTCAAACCTATGGGGAAACTAGTTACTTCAAAAGACTCTAAGTACTAGACAGAACTAAGGTCGTGCATGGTCCTCAGACCTAAACCTGTGGGGAAACTAGCTACTTTCAACAAAACGGAGCATAAGTATTCACCTAAAGTTACAAGCGCAGCCAGAGGGGAGTCTGGTGCCTCAGATCACTTGCCCCAGCCTGCTTCGATAAAAATGTGAAACAAAAACAAGCCCATGAGCGTCACGTAAAGCATTTCAAGTGCTGAAACGCTCTCTTAGGCTCGACAAGTTTATGAAAGGTGTATGTTTGTATAAAGTATGCGTTGTAAACCAGAATTCTCTTGTGATTCATCTAAAGAGGAAACAAGTTGCATTGCTGAGACTGTTCAATTTTCAGTTAAAGCCTGAAGCAAAATTTACATCATGGGTCCATCGTTTTCAATTATCCAAGTATTACTAGCACACCGCTAGGATTAACCGAGTATTGAGTAAGGCGTTAAAGAATGATAAATGAAGGGAAACGTCATTCAAAGAAATAAACACAGACGCTTGGATACATTACAAAAAATAGTTTCATTACAATATCACAAAGACAAAAAAATAAAACAAAATGTAGAGAAAAGAAGACTAGGACGGCACAAGTCAACAAAACAAGATAGCCCGTCCAAAATGGCCTATTTCTTCAACTTGATAGACAGCTTGTCCTTGGGGGTCTGCCGAGAATTTGCGCCTGATGCCTTGGGATCCTGGCTCGGAGGGGCAACTTTGGAGAGCTCGTTCTCGGCAGGAGGAGCCTAAGAGTCAGCAGGTGTGGCTTGGGAGTCAGCAGGAGGCTTCACCACATCCTGGGACGCTTCTTGGTTACTAGTTTTTTCTTTCTCCAATGCCCCTTGGTGCTCAGTCTCTTCGGCAGGCTTATCAGTTGAAATTGGATCCTTGGCAGCACTGGCCTGGCCTTCGTCTGTTGCTTTAGAGGCAGTGTCAGCTTCAGAGTTGGCGGAGGCAGCCTCACGAATGCCGGGGGGGTGTTAGTACACTCGCTCGGCCTTCCTAAGCTCGGACGAAGCCTCAACCCCAGCTTGGTTGAAGGCTTCATTCCAAGTCTTAGAGCAGTAGCATCTGCATACCTCAGGTACTTGAGCCTTGAGATTGGCCTCGGTCTCAGCCACTCTCGCATCAAAAGCCTCCTTCTCAGCTTGCTCCTTAGAGCTTTCAGCCTTTGTCCTTGCGAACTCAACCTCTGCTTTAGCCCTCAAGGCCTCGTCCCTGGCCCACTCGGCGACATTTCTAGCCCTCTCTACCTCAGCCAGCTTCTTCTTCAGGTCGACAATCTGCTCCTTGGCAATCTGCAGCTGACCCTCAACTTCCAACAGGCGCCCTATCTGGTCCTCGGCTTGTTTTTGAGCGCCAGCTGGGCCGAATACCGCGCTGTTTCTGGCCCTCGTCATCTCTTTCAGCTCCTCCCTTGCCTTCTTGAGATCAGCCTCGGAGTTCTTAAGGGTCCTTGTGGCATCCAAGCGCTTGTCGCGCTCCTGATCCAGGGCCTTGCTTTGGTTATTGACCTCCTCCTCCAGCCTAAAAGTGGCCTGGACAGCCTGCCAATTGAAACAAGCACACAGTAAGTTGGGAACTAAAGAACAAAATTCAACGAAGGCACAAGTGTCAGGGGTCTTACCATACCCAGGTACCTCTTGAGACTAAGGACAACCTCCTGCCTCCTCAAGTCCCCCAACTCGGCCATGTCGGTGGGGAGTAGCAGGGACCTCTCCAGGGCATCGGCCACACAAGTGCCTTCGCCCCCTCGGAAGTCCCTAAGGGAGGCGTTATCCATCAAGAGCTCCCCATGAAGCATGGGGGCAGGCAGCCAGGCCTGGGACTCAGACTGCTGGGCGACCTCTTTTTCCTAGCCCTGGTGCCCAATTCTCAACTGCTTGGAAGGATGTCGGGCTTCATCCTCCTCCTAGGAAGAGCGAGATCTCCCCCCGTCCATTGGATCTTTGCCTTTGGATGGCCTCTTCCTCTTTGGATCGGCGGACTCAAGCTGAGGAGTCAGGGTTGGCTGAACGGAGGACGACCTAGTCTGCACAGGCTGAGGCTTGGGTGGAGGAGGAGGAAGCTTGGATTGTTGCTTCCCTGGCGCGTCCTTCCTCGGCTGGCCTTCAATCAGATCGAGCAGGTTGGTTTGAGGCTTCCTTTTGAAACCCATCTCGGCCTGAGAAGAAATCCCTTCTGACAAGATATCTGCTTCGGTCAAGTTGAGGTCGCCTAAGTCACCAGAGAGGTCCTCGGACGGATTTACTTGGTTGAAAGCGCCAAATTCGTCCTCGGATGGACCCAAATCAGCAACTTCTTCTTCTCTCACTGCACTTTCTCCCTCGTCCTCTGCAACCTGATGGGATGAAGAAGGGCCTGACAATGGGATGCCCTCTGGGATAGGAGACCCTTCAGGGAGTAAAAACTCGTGCTCCACTACGGTGATTTTGTGAAGCCGAGGATCTTGGGCTCTGATCACGTACTTTGGAGCCGAGAACGACTTTTGGATCGGATCATACCCGAGGATCTTGTGAGCAGCCCTAACTTGATTGTCAGCTTCGTTCACAAAGATCTCTGCCCTTAGTACGGTTTCCAAGTCTTCCTTGTTGACCAAACGAAAGTGTCGTTCGAAAATGTGTGGATCTACAAAAAAGAAAGCACGTTCATATTAGCAACCAAACAATGCAAACTACAATAACACAAAAGATCAAGTCCTCTCCTACTCTAAGCACCCCACCTGGTGTCCCCTCCTCTATTGGACAATGAAGGCCGTCATGCCACTCCCCGGACACTATGAGAAAGTCCTTATTTAACCCCTTACTGGACTCGGGGAGGCACTGAATAAGCCGAACCTTATCGTCCCTCCTTTTCATGTCGTAGGACTTACCCTTTAAGTGTTGGAGGTTGTAGCACCAATTTACGTCATGATGGGTTAACCTCAACCCCATCTTCTCGTTTAAGACATCCGCGCAACCCAAGATCCTGAACACGTTAGTGGCGCACTGGGTAGGGGCTAATCAGAGGTGCCTAAGGTAGTCCCTCATCACCGGCCCCATAGGGATTCTCATACCGCCTTCAAGGAAGGTGATTATGGGAATCACTACTTCGCCTACCTCCCTCCTGATGTAACAATCCCCTTCTTCACAGTACCTCAAACCCACATTACTGGGTATCCTATAATCGGCAATGAATTTCTCCATCGCCTCCTCAAACTCAACCAACTTCTTAAACCTACCCATCCTAAAGAATGGCTGAAAGACTCAAGGAAAAGCGAAAGAAAGAGAGGAATAAGGGGAAAAGAAAATCAGAAGGGGGAAAACACGAGATAGAGTAAGAAGAAAACTTACAGAAATGAGGAAAAGCTCCCAGGACAGGCTTTCTATGCTGCAAAGAGATGCGAGTTGGGTTGGAGACTTGACCGGATTCAGGGTGTGTGCGCAAGAACCCTTGAATGCAAAAGTAAAGAGACAAATCGGTTCAAATGGATATTTATACCCTTAATTAAAAACAACTGTGCAGGCTTTCCCGCCCATAAAGGCAAAAAATCCCCACCGTTAGATTACCATCACACCGTTGAACGTAGGGAGTATAGAGCCGCCAGAATTTAATAAGGGTGTGCGCCATATACCGAAGCACCAGAAACGTGCATTGGACAGGTGAAAAGACTCTAGCGCTGACAGCAGGATTTTGAGGGGCTATTGTGGACAATACTGGACAAGCCATGACAAAGGCCCGAGGACATCAAAATCCTTCTCCCCGTCCGAGGAGCCGGACAACAGGATTTTGAGGGGCTATTGTGGGGCCTGAGAATTTGGCAACCCTAGCCCACTTTATATTAAGCCCAAGGCCCATGTCAAGGATGGAGAAACGTCCGAGGATGATCGAAGAAAGTCCAAGTTTCCTAGAAACATCGCTGAGGACAATCTTGTCCTCGGCTTGTCGAGATCATAGAAAGGAAGAGAAGCACGCCACCAAAGGCGGCCTCCCTAAGCGCCCCAAGAAAAAGACAAGTACGATAGGTCATCCATGGAAGCATCGTGGGGGAGCAATTCAAGAAGAAACTGTCACTTCCACATTAAATGCCCACGACTAACGTCCTGGCCGCAGTAATGAGGAAATGACCTCTGAACAGTGCTGCCTTGGTTGCTGCAACTCACAGGAGGTTTGGTAAGGTGGCGATAGGACGGGTAGTCAGGTATAGGCTTGGATGATCAATAAGTGAAAGTCAAAGATCGTTCAAAAAGTACTATATAATAGGAGGAACCAACCATAGAGAGGGGGGAACAGTCTGAAGAATTCATGTAACCATTCTCATTCAATAATTATTACAACAAAGCTCCTCGGATTGTGCCGAGGACAAACTTTCTTAGATAATCTCAGTTCATCTATGTTTGATTGTTATGAACACCATATTGACCGTTGTCCATGCACTAAAGTCTAGTTTTTTGGCCCACTCTCTACAAATTCATTGTATTAGGCTAGTTGGGTCTGAGCCCGCTCATCCAAAAGCAAAAGTGCCCAAACCCAGTCCCTACAGAACTAATTTGGTTCAATGTAAAAACTCAATTAATATATCTATTAACTTTATTTAGTAAATGAGTTAAGTTCAAGTTTACATCTATTTGTGTCAACAAGCATTCAAGGATCCATTGCATGTTCCAGCTGGGCCTATTACTAAAACAAGATCCAAGAAGATCAAAGCAGCACTTAATGGGCCGATTCAAGAGATTTGGGCTAATTCTAACGGAGGACATTCCAAGCTTGGCCCAAAGGAAGATGAAGGCGTAATAAATTTAATCCAAGCTATTGAGGGCTAATCTGGCTTAATTGGGTATGATTTATGGCGTGGATTAATGACTGATTAATTTTCCAGCTCCATATCAGTTAATAGATATTTTTCCTAATCTGGAGCATCTAATTTTGGACTAGATCTACCTTAATTTTAGGCTTTTATTATTTAGAACGTTTTTAGCTATTTTCCTATTTTGGATCTGTTAATTTCATACCAAAATCAACTTTTATTTAGGGTTTTATTATTTAGCACGTTTTTTTTTTATTTTCTATTTTTAGACATGTCTTATAAATAGCATGCACTCATTGTAATAGGGAGATTATTGAATAAAAAAACAGAAAATGTGAGTCTTTGCTCTTCTTTTGGTTCTTCAAGAACTGTGTACTTATCAGGGATTCTTCCTTATGACGTTCAAACTTTATACCTTCAGTTCGTGATTCAATTATAATCATTGGGTCATGGTATTACACTTATACCTTTGGTTCACGTTTCGATTATAAACGTTGGGTCAGGGTTTCTATCAACAATCTGAATTTTAGTTCTCTTGGGCAAGTATTCCAATATTTTTGTTGGGTCTCAAAGTGTGTCGATTGAGGTTCGCATCATTTGGTATCAGAGCACAGGTTCTAAAATCAGTTTTCTTTCCCTTTATCTTTTCTTTCCTGTTATCATCCTGTATTGTTCCTTTTGTGTTCTTTATTCCTTGTTCTTCTTTTGTGACGTGCACTAGGTTAAAATTGTGCACCAAGCTCCCAAAAAAAAAAAAAAAAAGTGAAAAAAAAGAAGAGATGGTAATTATTGAAAACATTGTGGAAGATTCAATTGAGGTCAAATATAAGGATGAGTCCACAACTCACAATTCTCAAGTCTCAGTTGATTTGTTGAAGATGACTATACAATATGTTGATTTTCTTGGAGTAGAAAATTTTAATTTTATTATCAACCCTTTGTTGATTGATGTTGCAAATAAATTGAAAGTAGATGAGAAGAAATTTTACGCTACACTTTATGAAAGATTCAAGTTACAGAACCGGATCAAGTTATTAAAGCATTCAAAGTATTTGTTTATTTGGAGCGGAAGATTTTAGATTTCAAAGATGAACTCGAGGACGAGTTTGATTCAAGTGGAGGGGTCTGATGTACGACACAATTTACTATTTAATTATTGTAATTTATTACTTTTGGTATTTTTATGTAAAAAAACGTTATTTTAGGTTTAGGTGATTTATTTCCTTGTTTTTAGATGCATTTAATTCTTTTTAGGTCAAATTTGATTCCTAATATGGTTAGGTATCAATCAGGAGTTATTTTAGAATATATTTTCTTGTCTGTCAAGTTTTATGGAGCCCTTAAATAGGCTCCTAAGTCTGTAAACGTTTTTCAGAGATGATTGAATAAAAAATCAGAAAAGGCGAGGCTTTGCTCTTCTTTTGGTTCTTCAAGAACTGTGAACTTATCAGAGATTCTTCCTTGTAGCGTTCAAACTTTATACCTTTGGTTCGTGATTCAATTATAATCATTGGGTCAAGGTGTTACACTTATACCTTTAGTTCACATTTTGATTATAAACGTTGGGTCAAGGTTTCTATCAACAATCTGAATTTTAGTTTTCTTGGGCAAGTATTCCAATATTTTTGTTGGGTCTCAAAGTGTGTCGATTGAGGTCCGCATCAACTATTATATGAGTCATCCTAAAATTGGTCTTCATATATATTATATTAAACTAATTGAATCCAAATTAGTTTATTTTTTGTTTAATTTAGCACTATATGCCCAATTTTGGTGCCGAGTAACCTATTTATAACAGTTAGCACGAAAGTCGAGATAACCATCTCGCTCACCTAGGTAATACCACCTCAGGATACTATTGTTGGATGTTTCTAGTGGTAAACATGGGTTACAAGTAATATATATTTATGAACAAGTTCATAAATGTAAGATTCCATATAAAATTTATATTAGATTATAGAAGCTTATAAGTTATCAAATTATTATTTGTAATTTACTGATAATATAAATATGTCAATTCATAGTAAAGAAATATATAATATATTAAAATAAAAGTTAATTTAATAAATAATTCAAATTAATTTCTAACTATACTCTAATTTCATGCTAAGTATAATGCCGATTTGACTTTTCATACTTTAATTTTGTGGCAAACTTCCCTCCAATTTCAAATTACTTCGAATCCATTTGACACTACTTATGATCTATTATATTTAAGCTCATTTAAAATTACTTCTGAGATTCTTTAAAATGTCTCCAAATTTCTTACCAAAACCTATCACCATGGATTCAGGCTTCATCGATAGGATTCAAAGAATAAACTTGACGGAGGATGAGGGAGAAGTTGTCACGGTTGGGAAGTCTCAATGGGGAAAAATCCTTGAGGAATGCTCCTTGAGCTTGCTTGGGCGTTTTCTCACAACCTTGCCTTACAATCAGAGAGCTGCCAAGAGTTTGTTAAGGTAGGTATGGAAACTCAGCTCAGGCCTAAAGATTGTTGACATGGGAGAGGGATTGTTTCAGTTTAAATTCACAACGGAAAGCCAGTTGCTGTGGGTTATGAACAATGGACCTTGGAATTTTGATGGCCACGTACTGGTCCTTCGAAGATGGGAGATGGGCATGAAGGCGAAGTCGGTTACCTTTCTATCCCTTCCATTATGGGTGCAAGTTTGGGGTTTACCCTTCGATCTTCTTTCAGAGAAGGTTGGTAGGGAAACAGGGAACAGGTTAGGACGAGTGGTCAAGGTCGACACCAAGGCCTTCACGTCTGATCAGGCCTGTTTCATCAGAGTTAGGGTGGAGATTCCCCTCGATAAACCTATTCACCGAGGAGGTTCTGTCTTGAACCCCGAAGGGGATAAAATCCGGATTGGCTACAAGTATGAAAGGCTAGTCGGCCTCTACTTCCAGTGTGGCAAGTTCGATCACGAGGCAAAGGAGTGTTCCACATTAGAAAGAAACACCTTATGGGGAGTGGCTTAAGGTAGGTTTCCGACGGAAGGATGGTATTGGGATATCGGGAGGAAGTTTCAGGTCAAGGAGGAGATCTAGCCCACCAAGGTTGAAAACAAATTCGGAAAACACTAGGGGTCTGCCACAAACAACCCACAACACTACTCCACATCAGACAGGTGCTATAAATGGAAACCATACCAACCTTGGTAACGGAAAGATATGCGCGGATTCCAAGGAAGTTAATTTCACAGAGTTATCAACACGCACTGAATTAGAAGCAAATATTTCGAGATTTGTCCATAGTAAATGCTACCCGTGAGAGACCGGAAAATTACGTGCTCTCAAAAAAGAGATTTTTGGGTGCTTTTTCAAGACACCACTCTTTTTGGGTAAGTGGTGTGGAGTCTCCACTTATTTTGTATACTAAAAAATAAGAAAAAAATTAAATACAACTTTACATGACTGAATTGTTCCATTCTCATTGATTGAATAAAAATACAAAATTAATAAATTGAGTATTACATGGCTTTGGGTCCTAGTTACAAACTACCAAAGAATTACATGGCTTTTTGTCCTAATTACATTCTACCAAAAAAAAAAAAAAAAAAAAAAAAAACAACAACAACAAAGATAAAGCCTAGGTCTACCTATCCAAAGACACTAAATTCGGAGGCTAGGTTACGGAATGAGAAGGTGTTAGGCACCCATTCCTCCCAAACATAGTCTGAACTTCTAGACTCTCATGACCAATGTACCCCTTTAAGTATGATATGAATGATATGTTGCATACATGAAACACTTAACTAAACTAAGTCGCATACGTCTATTTTATGAATGTGTCATCTTCTTTGTTAAAAATTCAGATCTATTGTTAAAAATAAAATTGATTTGATTCATAAAAAAAAATTAGATCTGTTTTGTTAAAAAATCTAGATTTGTAGAAAGCTTTTAAAAAATCAGAACTATTTTGTTATGTGAAATAAAAATAAAAATCTTTTTTTTTTCTTTTTAAGAAGAGAACTACATTCATGAAATAAATCTACGCTACTTGTATCAAACAAATCAAACATGACATTACTACTCATGACTTTCTTTTTTATTTCAAAATCTGCTTTGTTTAAAAAATTAAGATCTATATCTTAAAGAAGATATAATTCAGTTTTTAAACAAAAAAAAAAATTTCAGATTTGCATCTAAGGAAGATACAAATCTGTTTTTTATTTTAAAAATTCAGATCTACATCTAAGGAAGATACAAATCAGTTTTTATTTTGAAAAATTCAGATTTGCATCTAAAGAAGATACAAATAAGTTTTTATGTTAAAAAAAAAAAAAAAAAAATCAGATTTGCATCTAAGGAAGATGCAAATTAGTTTTTGTATTAGAAAAAATTCAGATCTGCATCTAAGGAAGACGCAAATTAGTTATTATGTTAGAAAAAATTCAGATTTACATCTAAGGAAAATGCAAATCAGTTTTTGTGTTAGAAAAAATTTAAACCTGCATCTAAGGAAGATGCAAATAAGTTTTTATGTTAGAAAAATTTTAGATCTGCATCTAAGGAAGATGCAAATCTGTTATTGTATTAGAAAAAATTCAGATCTGCATTTAAGGAAGATACAGATCTGTTTTTATGTTAGCAAAAATTCAGATCTGCATCTAAGGAAGGTACAAATATTTTTTTTTTTTTTTGGTTTTGAAAATGATTTTTTAATGAGTAGAATTTTGAAATTCAAAAGATAAACCATAACAACAAAAGAATTAAGAACATGTTTTCAAGGAAAAATTTAACAATACATGGCATCCACATCAGAAATTAAAAAAAAAAAATCATAAATCTATTCATGCATCACCAATCAAAATTAATGAAGAAGATTAAAAAAAGAAAAAGAAAAAGAAATTCACTACCTCTTGCATGCGTGCTCTTCGTTGTGAATGGATATTTTAGGATTTAAAGAAATTTATTCAATTATCTTTGAAGTATAAAATATTTTGCTTACAATAAAGAAATTCCTAAGGCAAGAGCCTCAAAAACATCTTTAACGTAAGAGGAAAAGAAAAGAATTAGAAAGAGGGGAAATCTCAGAGCCTAAAAAAGTGTTTCCAATTTTGAGATGTAGCCTCTATTTATAGAGGTTCGAAGGCTCGAAAAAATAGCTAAATGATTAGAATATGAACTGGGACACGTCCTTATCTCTAAAAAAATCGAAAGGATGAGTTTTATCTTGATCTAAGTGCCCTCGGGCCGAGGCCTGAATTTGTGCCAATCGGTACTCCAAAAGTGCTAAATGGAACTTTTGGGTGTTGGTCCCTTGTTTGAATTTTGGTCCGTTTTGGACTCCTTTTTTGAGCCGAGACTCATACTTAGACTCGTTTTTAATCCGTACTCTAAAAATTAAACTCTTCTTTGGATAATTCAGACCTTTTCAGCAACAATTATCTTGTAGATAAATACTCCAAAAAGTCTTGATTATCCATGAACAGTTTTAGACCCCTTAAAACAACAATTGGATTAACCTAGTTTAACCTAGTTTATTTAGCCAAGTGATTAACTTAGTCAAATTATGTAAATCTAGGTTAACACAATCAAATAATCATATCAAGAATATAAAGCAGCGGAAATATGAATAACACAATGATATGATCACCCAGGAAACTATACGATAAAAACCTGGGGAGGATTTGACCTAGCTATCCTCAAGGTAAACCTGAATCCACTATACGAAAGAATCGAAGTTCATACAAAAGGACTTACAAGCTCCCCGCTTGACTTCCTAATGCTACCCACCAGTAGAACTTACTGACACGACCACGTGCAAGCTCCGAATCCACGGACTCCTTCTTTCTTGGATTCTCCAATCAGCTACAAGCACCCACGCTTGTTATTCTTTAAGCTCCAATGGCAGCAACCGAGTTGATCATCAAGATGTTGAAATAATCTATACCTTGAAAACCCTAAGTTTATGTGAAGGAAAGCTCTTCAAGTATCTTACAAGAGATTCACACAAACCGCAATGTATGAGCAACAATACAACCAGAGCAACTCATAAAAACGTGGCTAGGGTTTTGCCTTATATACCTAGGGCAAACATAGAAAACCCAAAATGTTTAATGAGGTAGGGCTGAGTTGGAAATTCTGCAGAAAAACATTCTGGCCGAGATTCGATCGATCGAGTCTAACTTTCGATTGATCGAGCCAGGCCGAAATGCACCAATGCATCTGCAGCCTCTCAATTCCAACTTTACATAAAATATATAACTTTGAGCAAGCCTAAACAAGACTAAACATATTGTTTTGATCATGGTTTGCCAATATTACACATTAGAGTTCTAAATACATCAAATCCTAAGTCTTTAGAACCTAATAAACTCCCCATTTGGCAATCCGTGACAAAACACAAATTAAAAGCCCAAAGTTTACAAGTGAAAGCCCTTTACAAAAATAATGCTCATAAACTCAAATTCAATCCTAACTACTATCCATCAGTTGCGAGTGTAGACAGCAGCTCAATTGAATCAACCTGTATATTCCTGAAACACTCAACAAACGCATAAACGTATGTGTGACAGAAAATAGTAAATAAACAGATATGTAAACTAATTTTCCCCTTAAGTTAGATACAATCAAAAATAAAACAATCTTGTCAAGATTCACACAACACAAAATAAAGGCATATATCAATGAATAATCTCATAAATATAAATCAATAAGCAGTGAATCACTAGAAACAAGAATCACATATAACAAAATAAATGTATCTCCCCCTAACATGAATGGCCCCAAAAATGATATACAAAGTGAAGCACCTATATACAATCTAAAAACTCCACTAGCTCCTCAAAACAAAAAAAATCTCCCCCTAACATCAAAAACTCCTCTACAAGTGTCAAAACTCTACTCCCCCTTTTTGTGATGGAATGCCAAAGGGCAATCACAAGCCATCATCAAAAGGAGGTGGTGAGGGTGAATGAAGATGCACCAAGTCGGCTCGCAGAGCACGTATCTCATCAAGCAAGTCCACCAAAATCTGACTATGAGCCGCCTGAACGGTCATGACAGTCTCCAAGGTACGACGCACATCAAAGTCATCCGATGGAGGTGGAGGAACATCAGCAGCAGTAGCATCACCAACAGAATCAGGAACATCCTCACCAGCAAGACCTGTAGAAGAAGAGGGAGGAGGTGCGGTACTAGAAGGCTCAGACCTAGGGTGTTTAGAGCCAACTCGAAGATGAGCAGCCCTCTGTCTAAGAAAAGACGCACCTATGGGAGCAATAACATGAATGGGCTCAGAGGAAGGGAAATCATCTAGACCAAGATAAAGCAAAATCCTATGAATAAAGATAGGATGGACAAGAGCATGAGAAGAAGATGAACTTCTATAAACTTCATTCAAAGAACGAAGAAACAAATGAGGAAAACTAATAGGAGCATCAGTAACAAGAGCGTATAAAAAGACACACCGCTCGAGAGGAATTGTGTGAAGATGAGAAATGGGCCAGATAGAATGACATGCTATCCTAAAGAAGAGATAGTGTAACTCAGATAGCTCAGCAGAGGTGATCCTAGGATTAGAACCCCACTGGATAGAAGACCCAGTGATGTAAGACATGACATCACTCAACAAAGGAGACTCATCATAAGGGTAGACTGGGTGCAGGACCAAAGGTACCCCTAGAGCATCAGCCTTTATCGTAGGAGTAATGGTGTACTCTACACCTCATATCCAACTCTTTACCAAAGTGTTGGAATCATAGACGCGGATAGAGGTGTTCGAAAAGAACTCTCTAATCAGGGTAGCAGCTGGAGGAGGATCAGAAATATCCACCAAGGGTAGCCAGCCCCGACGCTCAAAATTTTCCCTAATGGCAGGATCAAGTTCATCTAAAACTACAGTTCGCTCAGACCAAATCTTTCTCCTAAGGTTCAGCTTATCATAAATCTCTTGATTTTTCTTACTCGAAAACTTCTCTCGGTCAAAAGAAGGTGGGGAAGGAGTAGGAGAGGGAATAGACCTACGAGCTCTAGTTTTCCTAGGCATGATGCTAAGAAAAGGACAGAGACACAGAGAAAAAACCAACAAAAAAAAAAGGCGAAAATGCACTTTTCGTCCCTACATTTTGGGTCAATTCCCATTTTGGTACCTAAATTGATTTCTTTGCAAATTTCATCCCTAAAATTTGAAAATCGTTTTTAAAATGGTCCCTGCCGTGAACCAATAGACGGAACCCTCCTACGTGGCAGACGGAGTGCCCTTCTTGCTGACGTGTCGTTGACGTGGCCATTAAAATATTGTTAAAAATAATTATTTGGCATTTTTAAATACACGTCAGCGTTTTATTTTTTTTTACTCAATGCCACATCAGAAAATTTATATAAAAAAGAAATTAAAATTAAAAAAAAAAACCTTAAATCTAATTTAATTAAAAAAATATATTACTTATTATTATTAATTTTCATAAGAACATTACACTTGTTCTTTGTGTTCTTCCCAATCAAACCCAGCAAGGAAGAACTCAACCCAGATTACAAGAACACAAACCCAACAACCAATAACTCAAACCCAGATCACAACAACACAAACGGCAAAAAGGAAGAAGAAGAAAGAAACAGAGATCAAACACAAACACACTCAGATCACAACAACACAAACGGAAAAAAGAAGAAAGAAATAGAGATTAAACACAAACACACCCAAATCACAACAATACAAACGAAAAAAGAGAGAGAAAGAAACAGAGATCAAACACAAACATAGACCCAGATCACAAATAGAGATCAAACACAGACCCAGATCACAACAACACAAACGAAAAAAAAAAAGAAAAAAAGAAAAAAAAAAGAGATCAAACACAAACACAGACCCAGATCCAAATTTTTCCCATTGTTTTCACGGCATTAAGACCCCATGGCCTCCATGATCAAAACCTCGAAGATCAGCCTCTTGATTTGCTCGCCGTTGGTCAATATTGGGTGTAAGGTTTTGAGCGGAGATAAGATTTTGAGATTAGAGAATTTGGGTTCAGATCGGCGCACGGTGCGTGGTGGAGAAGAATCCGTCTCCAAATCGTTCGCAAACCCAAACCACCGAAGCGGCGGCGCTATTCTTCACCGGAAAAGGCAACAACCTCAACTCCCGAGCTAGATCGGCACGGTCACAAACCAACTTGATTCGTCTTGGGTTGCTGGGGTTTGATCGTGGGATGGGTTTTTGGGTCTTCAATTTAAAGGGTTAGGGTCTATAAAAAAAAAAAATATTTAAAGGGTTAGGGTTTGCCGGATTAGGTATCATGAGATTGTGGGTTCTCTTGATCTTGATTTTGATTTTTGAGTGGTCATGTTGTTTGGCTCTTGAGACCGAGAGAGGTGTTCAGTGTGTGTGAGAGAGTGAGAGATGAGAACAGAGCTTGAGAAATCTGGCTTTTATTTTTGTTTGAGATGAGAACAGAGGTGTTCTCTTGATCTTGTTCAATCTTTACGGCTTAAAAAAAGTAAATTTTTTTTGTTCGTTTTTCATTTTTTTAATTAAAATTAAAATTGAGAAATCTGGCTTTTATTTTTAATAATATTTTTAATAAAATTAAATTAAAATTAAAATTGAGAAAATTAACGTGGCGCTGACGTGGTATTTAAAAATGCCAAATAATTATTTTTAACAATATTTTAATGGCCACATCAGCGACACGTCAGCAAGAAGGGCACTCCGTCTGCCACGTAGGAGGGTTCCGTCTGTTGGTTCACGGCAGGGACCATTTTAAAAACGATTTTCAAATTTTAGGGATGAAATTTGCAAAGAAATCAATTTAGGGACCAAAATGGGAATTGACCGAAAATGTAGGGACGAAAAGTGCATTTTCGCCAAAAAAAAAAATTAATAATAAACCCAAGGGCAGACTGCAAGTTAGCACAGAAAAAATAGAACAAAAGTCTATATGATGCATGAACAATATTAATGACATGATGCATGTTCTAATGCAGTAAACAAAGTTCAAATTAAGTTCAATTACACAAAATTGGCTTGAGCATAGAGTTTCTAACAAAAAACCCAAAAATTTGAAAAACCACTTGAATGTTTTGAAACAAATTGATGAATTGATCATCACACATAGTTGAAAACAGATTAGAATGACCAATTTCATCAAAACAACAAGCCAATTTTATCAATTTAACCCAATTGAACAAAATCCCCAAATCGGATCAAACTTAACCCCTAGAATTTTCAATGTTTTACAAACCTCAAAATTGATCAAATTAACAAGCAAAGATCATGTTAATAACATCATAGGAACAAAACCTAGTGATCAATTTCATAAAAAATGGATTGAATCATCAAAAACCCCAAAATGCTTAGGTTCGAAATTCCCAAATTAAAATGCATGAAAAATGAATGAAATGTGAAATAAAATCAAAAGGAAGGGTAAGATAGACATACCGACTCAAGGAGAGAGAAACCTTGCAAAAATTTTGGGAGAAAATGAGAAAAAAATCGTTGTGGAGCCTTGCCGAGTCAGAGAGAGAAGAAAAAAAGTTTGAAAATTTTTAAAAAGTGACTTTGAAAAAGTCAGATTTGAGTTTTTAAAAAACTTGATTCACGATATTTGATTGATCGAAAATTACATTCGATCGATCGAATCAATCCGAGATTTCTAAAAGAATTTTAAGTAACTTTCGATCGATCGAAAAACAGATTGGATCGATCGAAACAGGCAGCGGCTCACAACATTTTGAGAAAAATTACAGTTTTGAAAAACACAAACCACATTTTTGAAAACAACTCCTCAAAGCATTAAAATTGATGAACAAAATGCATGAGTATGAGATGGAATGCTTTTTCAAAAACCCAAGTTTTGATTCCAGTTTCTCCAATGAAAATTTCAGCCATTCTCCCTTTAAATTCTCAAGCAAAAAAAATGTTTTGCATAATACTCAAGGTATTTTCAAACTTGGTTGGTTAGACCAAAAACACACATAATAACATGTACAGTGTTTAGCAAAGAGTAACTTGTGTAGTCTGTGCAACTAGCAAGAGCAGAGATACATGTGAGGTGATATGTGAATAGCAATCAATCACAAAGTCTACAAAATCCATCACATAGGATTCGAAAGAGACTATCACCTAAAGAGCTACATCATATAACTCTCACATCTCCTAGAACATAAGCTTGCAATCATGTAAGTTTCTTGAATTTTGCCCTGTAAAGTTGTTATTTACAACTATGTATTTTGTTGACTTTTATTCCGTGCCAAATTTGATTGTAATTATTATCAATCGTTTATACCCTGTATTTGTTGTGGGATTTGTTGTAAGGGTTGTGTGATAAAGAGAGTGTGTGAAGACTCAAGCATTTGGAGGCTGAAGGATTCTCGCGGGTATGCCGCGACCTAGCTTCCCGCGAAGTGAAGCATGTGCCCTGCACGTGCTGGAATGCGAAGAGTCAGGCCAGGTGGAGACAGCTGTCTCTCGCGAGTATCTCGCGGGTAAGGCCTTCCCGCGAGACACCCGCGAGGCAACCTGTTCTGCCAGCCTGTATTGACTGACTCACACATTTTGCACCTATCCTATATATACCCTCATTACCCACAAATGTTGAGGAATGCTTCAGAGAGAAAACCCTAGCCAAACACATTGGGAATTAGAGATTGTCATCCCCACCTTTCTCTATACACTTGCTTGTGGTATCTCTTCAACCCTTCCCTCTCCATTTCCACACCATTGAGAGGTTGATAGCCCAAACACTTACCACACCCTTTGAGAGTGTTGAGTGACGTTTTGGTGCTGCTGGGAAGCATTGGAAGAAGCCTGGAATGGCAGATGCAACATGGAGCTTGTTGCGGGATCCGGGGTGCTAGACAAGACACGGTTCCGAGAAGCCTTGTTGGAGTAGGAGCTTGAAGGGCTTAGGTACATCGGGTAGATTAGGCTTGGAGGGTCTCTTGCTAACCCATGTATTCCAACTGATTGTCTAGTGGATCGATTTCTGCTTGGAGGGCGGCGGAGAGGTTTTTTGCCGAGTTCTTCGGTTTCCTCTTCGAGAACACGTCTTGGTGTTTTCTGTGTTTTCATCCTTCTTCCCTACTCTTTTATATTCCATTATACTGCTATGTTGCTTAGTTTATGGATTAGAGTAGCTTTGTGTTCATCCGCTCGCTTTTACACTATTCCGCACTTAGTATTAAGTTAGTGTAAAATCTATCGAGCCGTAATTTTAATTGGGGGTCTAAACAGCTCTTGTGTTTTCAACACATTTTCGAGCTTTCAATTGGTATCAGAGCGGGTACACTCGCTTTGGTTTAAATACCTGAGTGTGATCCTTGACCCTACTTTGAGATGGACCGGTCTCAATCGCTCAATGTTCCACCATTTTTTGATGGGAACAATTATGCTTTCTGGAAAGTCAGAATGAGAGCATTTTTATGCTCTATAGAAGATACCATTTGGGATGTGGTAGAGATAGGCTGGACTAAGCCGGAGGCTCCTAAGGCTAATTGGGATAAGGCAGCTCTCGCAACAGCCAATGCTAATAGTAAAGCTTTAAACGCTATTTTTTGTGCTGTGCCTCCTGATGAATTCCACAGGATCTCTTATATGACAGTAGCCAAAGAAGCTTGGGAGATTTTGGAGACCACTTATGAGGGTACAAAGAAAGTTAAGGACACAAAGCTTCAGATGCTTACCACCAAATTTGAAGAGCTTAAGATGGGTGATGATGAACCGTTTGATTCATTTTATGGGAAGCTCAATGAAATTGTAATTGCTAAACTCAATCTTGGGGAGAAGATTGAAGATACTAAGGTGGTGAGAAAAATATTGAGGTCCTTGCCTGAAAGCTTTAGAGCAAAAGTTACAGCCATAGAGGAAAGCAAGGACTTGGATGAGATCAAAATTCAAGAATTAGTTGGGTCTCTCCAAACATATGAGATGTGACTGCCTTCCCATAAGATGAGTAAATCTCTTGCTCTTAAAACCATCACCGAAAGGATGGATGATTCCTCCAAAGAAGATGGAGTGGAGAAGGAAGTAGCATTCCTTGCGAAAAACTTCCGCAAATTTCTGAAAATGAAGAACAGTGGGAAACCTTTCAACAAAGGGAAGTTTTCATCTTCAAGAGGTGATAGGAAAGAGTTTAAGAGGAAAGAAGGAAAGGCTTTTCAACCTCCTTCAGACATTGTGTGCTATGAGTGCAATGGCATTGGACATCTAAAGAAGGAGTGTCCAAATTTTCTGAGGGGAAAAGGCAAGGCTTATGCCACGACGCTCAGTGATTCTGACTCTTCTGATTCTGACTCGGAAGAGAGCTGTGACGGAGAAGGAAACTACTCCGCCTTCATGACCATTGCACATGTGGATTCCTCGGATGATTTGGGTGCACTTGTAAAGGAGCTTGGTGAGCATTCTGATTCAAAATCTATTGGAATTGTGGAAGAATCAGATGCTGAAGAGGAAGAGAATATAGCTACTCTAAAAGAAAATTATGCCTTACTCCTTGAGAAATCAGGTGAATATACAAAGGTGGCAAAGGCGGCTGTGAAGAAAATGAAGGGAGCTGAAGAAGACTACAAAAGCCTGCTGGTTAGATACAAGGAGGCTAAGTGTGAGATTGAGACACTAAATGGCGAGCTGTCTGAAGCCTATACGAAGGTGAGGTTTCTTGAGCAAGAGGTAGTGCAAGCTCATGCCAAGATAGAGAGAGTCTTCTCCCAGAAGTTAGATGATGTTATCTCATCTCAAAAACCTTCTTCAGACAAGTCCGGGTTGGGATACACCGGAGGAAGCTGCTCATCAGCCAAAGTCACCAAAGAAGTAAAGTTTGTGAAGGCAAACGAGACGGTTGTAGAAGAGCCCATTCTTGAGAAAGTTGAAGACGTAAAGAAGAAGAATGTGGCTGAGCAACGAATGGTGAATAAGCGCCGAAATCAATCTGTGGTTAAACATGAAACCAGAGGAAGATCTCTCTCAAGATCACAACGGGGTCCTAGAACGGATTATGTGTGTCATTACTGCGGACTGCAAGGACATACCAGACCCAACTGTCAAAAGCTGAGATCAGACAACAATGCAAGCACACCTCAGTCACGAGGAAGGAGAAATGACATGAGGTCTTGGGGTGGTGAACAGCCGAGAAGTCAAAATCGTGATCCCAGTATGATGGACGTGATGAAAATGATCGGTGCCTTCACCACTTGCTTGGAGAGTTTTACCAGAAGGTTTGACAGTCCAAATTCTCGTACCCAATCCGTCAAGGATATCACCCCAAACGCACGTGACGTGTGGGTGAAGAGGGGTACTCATGCATAAGCATTATAACATGTCCATGCATAAATTCTTTCAATGTTTAGGGACATTTGCTGTTGCATCCTTTCATGCATTGCTTTCTTTTTACTGTTGTTATTTTGTCTGGTTGGTTTGTACCAGCTGTTTTTGTTGATCTTTCTTTTCTTGTTCTGTTTTGGGTGTGTTCAAAAAATTCAAAAACACATAAAAATAGAAAATCCAAAAAGTTTGATCACTTTGTTGAGTTTTGTCTCAAAGCATGTTTTGCCTTGTACCTTTGTACTTATGGCTTTGTGCATTTAATGAGCTTAGCTTGTCTATCATGCACTCATATCATTGTGGAAGAAATTCTGAAATCTATGTGACTGTTGTAAATAGATCTTCAACCTTATCATGAATGATTAGTGAATGGTTTTGTTGATCTTGAGACATGCATAGACTCGTGCCTATATATCTTCCCACTTTTTATTTTTTATGCTTAAAAGAGCTCTCTAAATGTAAATCTCCAAATGAAAAGAGATATAGAGCTGCAAAAGCCTGTCGCACAAACTAGTATTCGACTAGGAAAAAGGGAAAGCGACCAAAATAAAATGTATGATGCCCAAAAAGCCAAAGGCTAACTCATCAATTGAAATATCAAAAATTTCAGGCATCTATCTCTAAATGAGATTTTCTTTGCTCAAAAGTTGCAAATGATATGTTGAATATGGAGCCAAATGAAAAGCTTCAATGAATTGTTATCAAGTACCTGTGGGAGGTCATATATGCATGTTTCTATAATTGAGATAGGTCACATAATCTAGTGCTAGTAGTGTATGTCTTGATTGAATTGATCATTGAAGCTTCACATTGGACTAAGGACTATCTCATTTTTGATATCCACACACAACACACAAGTCTATGTTCAATGAATGTCATATTCATTTGTGTGATTGTACTTGATTAAATGTGTTTTCACATGCTCAATCTTTGTTGATCAAACCCAAAAAGATTTTTGAGTATTTTATTTGTTTTTGTAAGTGATTTTATACTTTCATGCTTTTTGTTTTTGTTCAAAATGCATTTTTGTGTCTTCCTTCAAAAACTGGTTAAGGGGTTGTTTCGCGAGAAGCTCGCGACTTAAAGCTTCCCGCGAAAAGGGCTTGAGGGAAATATTTTTTCATCCTATCACACAGAAACTATCGCAACTGTCTCACGAATGTCTCGCGACCAACAGCTTCTCGCGAAATGTTGTTTGGCTAAAAATTGGATTTTCCAAAATTCAGACAGAAGTTACCGCGACTGTATCGCTACTGTCTCGCGACTTAGTGCTTCTCACGAAAGTTTTGTGCTTCAGTGGCCCTTCTCGCGACTGTTTCGCTACTGTGTCGCTACTCCCTAACCCACGAAAAACGCGTGTTTTCAGTTTTATATTGCTGATGTGACAGTTTTTCAAATCACAAAAACTTCCCTCGCTCAACCTCTCTCGAACCTTTTCAACCCAAATCACTATTCCATTCAATCCCCTTTAAATCAAGCATCTTTTCTGCATTTTCTTCTTCAAGGTACGTTTTATAAACAATTATTTTTAAGTTTTTGCTTAGATTATGCAGAATTTTTGTTAGGGCTTTGATAATTGGGGATTTTCGAAATTTTGGGTTAGTTTTCTAAATTAGGTAAATTTTTCTCAAATCTTTTGTTTGGGCTGTGTCCCATTTGATGTTTGTGCTAATGTGTTGGCCCCTTGTGGCATTTTAAAGTGTATTTAGGCATGTTTTCACCATGTTCATGCATTATTCATGTCATATTTGCATTTGTGCATGTTAGGTGTTCGACAAAATGTCCGAATGACATTTTTGTGCCAAATTGAAATCAAGTGATTTCAATCTATGGGTTCTCACTTGTTTGACCAAGTTTCACTCCGTTTGGTCATTGATTGTGTGTTTCATACACTTTGCTCATGTTGCATACTCTTGACACACACCTAGGCACACTTAGGCACCTCTCATGCATCTCATGCCGCACACACTTATCAGCACATGCACACAGACACACACACTTGCACTGTCTCTTAATTTTTTATGCATTGTGATTATGCTTTATAGGTTTGTGTCTTTAAGCATGCTGTTGTGAGTCAACCATGCTATGTTTTCAGTTAGTTTAACTCTGATTTGGAGCTAACTTGAATCTAATCAAGTTTTGTCTTCTGGTTTGTGTTTGTGCATTTCCTTTCTTTTCTGCTTTGTGAAATTGTGCAGAAGTCTCCCACCAAGCATGCAGCTAAGAAGAAACCAACCTCAAAGCGTGCACGCACTGATTCTGATCACTTCAAGTCTATTGAAGATGATATGAAGTATAATGATTGCTACAAGGACAAGACAATCATCATGGAACGGGTAGTTCAATTAGAGGCTCTTGAGCACACAATCATTCCGGATGTGTTCAAAGAAAGAACTTGGATCAAGTTGTTGAATCCAGTTGGGACTGTGTACTCAGAAATTATCAAAGAGTTCTTCTCAAATGCTGATGTGGAAGATGACAGGATTCTTTGCTGGGTGAGGCACAAGGAATTCGTCATCACAAGGGACAGTATTCAAGACTTGTTAGAGATACGTCCTCCCTCTTAACCAATGTCAGTTCAATATGATGAAAGATTGGGCTCTATCAAGGAAATGATAACCACTCTTGGAGGGGTTGCAACAAAGTCATCAATGGATACACTCAAGTTCACTCCAGAGATGAGAACTTTGAGTTATGTGATGATTCATAACCTGTATCCAGTCACCAACCTCACCACACTATCAGCTCCAAGGACGAGGTTTCTCTATGATCTTTTCACTCACAAGGAGATTGATATTTGCAGCCACATCTTCCACATTCTGAAAAAGAGCATTAGGAAGCAGAATACAAGAACCATAATGCCTTTTCCCACACTGATCATGGGATTCATCGCTAAGACCAAGCTGAAATTTCCAAGTGGTCTTACTATAGTTCAGAGAGACTATCCCATTGGTGCTAATACCCTGACTAGGAGCACAGCCCACATTAGAGGCTCCAAGACTGGTGTGCATACCATACCACCACCACGACGGGTTCAGCAGGATGAAGGTGAAGATACAGAGGAAGAGATTGACAGGTTCACCTCGGCTCCAGAGCCCTCTGCACAGCCATCATCTTCGGCTCCACCACAAGGCTTAAGCAAACTTGATCAGTTGCTTGCTAAGATGGATCAGATGTCTACAGTGCTTGACTCCCATGTGCAGCACACAGCAGATCAGTTCGCGTACCTTCAAGGACAGATCACCGCATTAGCATCGCAGATTTAGGACTTGTCCTCCACTCATGGCTCAGATTCAGAGTCAGATCAGATCTAGTTTCTTTGGCCATTCCGGTCAACAAGGGGGAGAATTTTTTTGAGGGGGAGCTAAAGAAGAGCTTGCACAGCGTTAGGGGGAGCATAGCTTAGAAACATAGTAACATTGGTTATTGGTTTTGCAGACGGTTTAATTCAGTTTCTTTTAGTGTTTATAACTGTTTTACTGCTTTTGGTTTAAAGCTTTGATACTCTGTTTTTATTTAAGTATAATTTCAGATGTTTCTTTTGTGATATTCTCTATGCTTTGTAGCATACTTTGCATGTACCCATGTTGCTTTTGTAAGCTTTAAGCGTTTGTTTCATTGCATAATTTGTAGGCTTTTATGGTTTGTGCCATGCATATGCAGTACTTTGTTTATGCAGCCTTTATGCTTGTGTTCTTGAAGTTTAATGTCATACATTTTACTTCAGTACATCACTCTTGTGCCCTTGTAGGATTGTTCCTAGATGCATATACGTTCTATGCATTGGTTGAGTGATGAACACTCTTGTGCCCTAGTAGGATTGTTCCTAGATGCAAATACTTCGTGTATTTCGCATTGGTTGAGTGTTGGATTTGCAAATGATACTCTTCAAATGAGCTTATCATCTTGCATGTCCGGATGTTCATTCCTTGTATGAATGAGCATAGTGATTACTTTTGTATAAGTGATTGCTTGTGTGATCTTGCCATGGTCTATTGCTTTTATTCCATTTTGCTTGATCACATTATATTTGCTCCATATGCATTTCAAGTTTTCTGCATACAATGATATTATTTTGTTGTTGTGTTTCAGGAGTTACTTGTTCATATTTTTCAAGAGCTTATCAGAATCCAGAATTAGGTGTGAGTGAGTTTTGCCTTTGTTCCCAAACTCACGTTTAAGTCTAGAGTCTGTTTTAGGGTTTTGTCACGGAATAGCCAATGGGGGAGATTGTAAAGTTGTTATTTACAACTATATATTTTGTTGGCTTTTATTCCGTGCCAAATTTGATTGTAATTATTATCAATCGTTTATACCCTGTATTTGTTGTGGGATTTGTTGTAAGGGTTGTGTGATAGAGAGAGTGTGTGAAGACTCAAGCATTTGGAGGCTGAAGGATTCTCGCGGGTATGTCGCGACCTAGCTTCCCGCGAAGTGAAGCATGTGCCCTGCACGTGCTGGAATGCGAAGAGTCAGGCCAGGTGGAGACAGCTGTCTCTCGTGAGTATCTCGCGGGTAAGGCCTTCCCGCGAGACACCCGCGAGGCAACCTGTTCTGCCAGCCTGTATTGACTGACACACACATTTTGCACATATCCTATATATACCCTCATTACCCACAAATGTTGAGGAATGTTTCAGAGAGAAAACCATAGCCAAACACATTGGGAATTAGAGATTGTCATCCCCACCTTTCTCTATACACTTGCTTGTGGTATCTCCTCAACCCTTCCCTCTCCATTTCCATACCATTGAGAGGTTGATAGCCCAAACACTTACCACACCCTTTGAGAGTGTTGAATGACGTTTTGGTGCTGCTGGGAAGCATTGGAAGAAGCCTGGAATGGCAGATGCAACATGGAGCTTGTTGCGGGATCCGGGGTGCTAGACAAGATACGGTTCCGAGAAGCCTTGTTAGAGTAGGAGCTTGGAGGGCTTAGGTACATCGGGTAGATTAGGCTTGGAGGGTCTCTTGCTAACCCATGTATCCCAACTGATTGTCTAGTGGATCAATTTCCGCTTGGAGGGCGGCGGAGAGGTTTTTCGCCGAGTTCTTCGGTTTCCTCTTCGAGAACACGTCTTGGTGTTTTCTGTGTTTGCATCCTTCTTCCCTACTCTTTTATATTCCATTATACTGCTGTGTTGCTTAGTTTATGGATTAGAGTAGCTTTGTGTTCATCCGCTCGCTTTTACATTATTCCGCACTTAGTATTAAGTTAGTGTAAAATCTATCGAGCCGTAATTTTAATTGGGGGTCTAAACAGCTCTTGTGTTTTCAACACATTTTCGAGCTTTCATGCCCCATAATTAGATGAATTTGGCATCAAGCCTAATAGTACACACCAGTTTTAATTATGTGAAATGGCATCAAGCCTAATAGTACACACCAGTTTTAATCATTAAGCAATTAACCGAGGCTACACCTTATGTTCTTTTTGTGCATGTGCTACACTTTCTCGAGCACAAAATCTTATGATATGCACTAAGGTATTCATGATTGGCTAGTGAACAGTGGTGAGATGGTTATTTATGCCTTTCTCAAAAGGATCAAGTCCGACTGTCAAATAACATGTGACTTCAAGATTAAGACAAAGTGATAAACACCATAAACATCTTTCCCACACAACATGCACTACAAAGCTTCAACTAGTCAAGTGCAGTAAATAAGCTCATCAAAGCTAAACAAGGTACAAAGACATGTTATGTGTAAATAAAATGACCAACCTTGTTTTCAAAGACCAAGAAAAATAGTGCCAAACACAATTTGCTTTTCCCTTCTTCTTTTTTTTTTTTTTTTTTTTTTTTTTAAAAGAGAAAACATATAAATCCTAGAATGAAATGCATGAATGTTATGCAATTCAAATCCTAGAAAAAAACAAAAAAAAAAAAAAAACAAAAAACCAAAGAACAATGGTCACAAAAGAGCAGAGCAAAGAAGCACAAGGACCATGTCAGAAAGACTCAATTAGATCGAGTCTTTTGCATCCAAAACATTTTAGATGCACCACGAGCATTGGAGTTCGTATTCAAGTTCGAGTGATTTCCAACTCCAGGATTGGAATAAAGGTTCAACGCCTTTACCAATTCACCAATGAGTGCCATAGGATCTTGTGCTTGAGGCACATACACTTTTGGTTTGTTTGCTCTCTTAGCAGCTTGAAGCTTGTAACAGTTAGGACGAATGTGTCCAGAATTTCCACAAAAATGACAAACCCAAGCAGGTTTACCATGCATCTTGTCCTTAGAAAGGGTGGACTCCTTAGGTTTAGACTCTCCCAGATCAACCCTAATCTTCCTAGGAGGTGAAACTTCTACAGGTTTGACAACCTCACTCACAGGGGGTTTGACAGTTTCACTCACAACCTCACTCACGGAAGGTTAAGAAGGAGATGAAGGAACAAAGTTCGTGGAATGTGGTGTAGACACAAAGATGCTTTCAACATAACCTAAACCAGATTTGTCAGAAGGATACTTTTGAACATTCAACATTTGATCAAGTTTAGAACTAGCAGATCTAGCAACAGATAAATCATGTTCCAAAGTTTTAATTTTATCAAGCAAGAGCATGTTATCAGATTTCACATGGTTCAAAAGATCATTAGCATCAAATAATTTAACAAGCAAATTTTTCTTTTCAAGCTCAAGAGAATCAATTTTCTTTAGGCCAAGTTCAACATTCATAGCATCCTTTGCAGCAACTTTGCAAAGTTTATTATAGGCCTCTTGAAGATCTGCATCCTCAGAGAGTTCCCCATCAGAAGGGTTCTCTTCAACAGACACGCTTTCATTGATTACAGCAGTAGCAGTAAAAGCAATGAAGTTTCCATCCTCGTCACATCCAGACTCATCATCAGAAACCTCATTATCACTAAGAGTTACAGCCATAGCTTTACCCTTAGACCTCAAGAATGTAGGACATTCAGATTTAACATGACCATACCCTTGACATCCAAAACACTAAGCACCCAAAGAATTGTTTGAAGATTAACCAACTTTTTCTCTAGGTTTTTCAAAGTTATTAACCTTAGTGGGATCATTCTTCCTAAAATTTCTAGGTTCAGCAGTGTTTGTACCTCTTGCCTTTCTGTTGTTATTGCTAAGAAAGTTTCTAAAGTTCTTGGCAAGGTACGCAATCTCTGTAGCAGAGAGCTCATCATCAAATCCACCAACATCAACATCATCAACAAACTTAAGAGCCATTGATTTGGATTTGTTTACTTTGGGTAGGTCTGACTCATAGGACTGAAGAGATCCTACAAGCTCATCAACAGGGATGGAGTCCACATCCTTGCTCTCAATAATGGCAGTCAATTTGGGTCTAAAGTCTTCAGTTAAAGATCTAAGAATCGTCCTAACAATTTTAGGTTGATCATAGATTTCACCCAAATTAAATGCAAAATTAACAATATCATTCAATTTAGCATAGAATTAATCAAAAGATTCATCATCAGACATTCTAATGCTTTCAAATCTAGAAGTTAATTTTTGCAATTTATTGATCTTAATTGCCTTTGTGCCTTCATGCACAGTCTGGAGGATTTTTCAAGTAGTATGAGCAACCTCAACATTAGAGATTCTCTTAAATTCCTCCATGGAAATAGCATTAAAGATGGCATTCATAGTTTTGTTATTGAACCCAGCTGCTTCTTTTTGAAAAGTTTGCCACTCACTCATAGGAGTAGTGGGCTTCTCCCATCCGTACTCAACGGAATTCCAAACCCTCTCATCAATAGACTTCAGGAATGCTTTCATCCTTACTTTCCAATAAACATAGTTATTCCCATCAAAGTGAGGAGGAACAACAAGAGAGTGTCCATGTTCCATGACAACAGGGGTCAAAGATCAGCTCAGAGATCAAAAGATCTACAACAAGAGAGCTACCCGCTCTGATACCACTTGAACGGTTTTAGACCCCTTAAAACAACAATTGTATTAACCTAGTTTATTTAGCCAAGTGATTAACTTAGTCAAATTATGCAAATCTAGGTTAACACAATCAAATAATCATATCAAGAATATAAAGTAGCGGAAATATGAATAACACAATGATATGATCACCCAGGAAACCACACGGTAAAAACCTGGGAAGGATTTGACCTAGCTATCCTCAAGGTAAACCTGAATCCACCATACGAAAGAATCGAAGTTCATACAAAAGGACTTACAAGCTCCCCCCTTGACTTCCTAATGCTACCCACCGGTAGAACTTATTGACACGACCACGTGCAAGCTCCGAATCCACGGACTCCTTCTTTCTTGGATTCTCCAATCAGTTACAAGCACCCACGCTTGTTATTCTTTAAGCTCCAATGGCAGCAGCCGAGTTGATCATCAAGATGTTGAAATAATCTATACCTTGAAAACCCTAAGTTTATGTGAAGGAAAGCTCCTCAAGGATCTCACAAGAGATTCACACAAACCGCAATGTATGAGCAACAATACAACCAGAGCAACTCATAAAAACATGGCTAGGGTTTTGCCTTATATACCTAGGGCAAACATAGAAAACCCAAAATGTTTAATGAGGTAAGGCTGAGTTGGAAATTCTGCAGAAAAACATTCTGGCCGAGATTCGATCGATCGAGTCTAACTTTCGATCGATCGAGCCAGGCCGAAATGCACCAATGCATCTGCAGCCTCTCGATTCCAACTTTACATAAAATATATAATTTTGAGCAAGCCTAAACAAGACTAAACATATTGTTTTGATCATGGTTTGCCAATATTACACATTAGAGTTCTAAATACATCAAATCCTAAGTCTTTAGAACCTAACAATCCACAATTTTATTGTTATCCAATTATCCCCTTTATTCCCATGCAAGCAAGCCTATTTTTGACACTAACTAACAACCAATCACAAAATCATTTAATTAATTTTAATTGTTTAGCCAATCAAAATTAATTTAAATTAATCATGCATGGTTGATTCTACTTAGACACAATGCATGCTGACCGTGCAAACTTGATCATGAGATATCTTTTGATTCAACAGTCCGATTTGGAAACCCGGCATACTGTCTCGACTGTTAGAATCTCAAGATCATTTTTATGATATGCAATAAATAAATTAATGCATGTAAAGCAATCATGAATTTTGGGTACATGAATTGTCACTCTAGTCATCTTCCTTGATTAAATCATGGGTGCAAAATTGAGTGTCTGCGCTACCCAATATGAAATTGAGAGGACTGTGGGATCAAAAATTCTGAATGGACTAGAGCATCCAAACCTAGAAGAAAACCTTGTCAGCATCCTAATAGACTACGTAAGTGAAGAACATGCATCACATACACTAGGGGGACAATCACGTGAGGAGGCATATGACTCACTTAAAAATAAAAAAGCAAGAGCCAATGAGAAAGGAGCTAAATGGACAAGAGTGGAATGCGTGTCCAACACACACACCACGGATACTCCTAAGGTGTCCATCAACGTAGGAACAAAGAGGGGTCTTGTTGAGTATGGAATAGAGACCGAAGATAGTAATCAACAATGGTCGCTTAGGATACACATTTGTGTAGGAATGACTAGACAGGGCATGCACATCAGTAGAATGGAGAGAGCTATTTCCTCACGCCAAAGTGCCTCACATCCAAGCCTCCTATTTCGATCACGTACCGGTTCTTATCAACATAACAAGACTGGACCAACTGAGAAGAAGGAAAAAAGTACCTAAGAGGTTCGAAGAGAGATGGGTTTCTCTTGTTGATTGTGAGAATGTTGTCCATCAAGCATGGGTGAGTGAGACAAGCACTAGGAGCCCAATGTTTCGGCTTTTCGAAAAAATTAAAAGGTTTCGGCTAGCTTTGTTGGAGTGGAGCCATACTACCTTTGGTAACCTCAAAATTGAATTACGTGAGTAGCAAACAATCTTGGAGGAACTATCACTACTGAATGACCTCGAGCAACTCCCAACAATCATGGCCATTAAAACGAACATCAATACACTACTTCACCGAGATGAGCTCTTCTAGCGGCAAAGGTCAAGGTCCATTTGGCTAGCACCACTCTAAGAACCATATAACTAGATTAGAAGATCAAAATGGTGATTGGTGTACCCTGTGAGAATCGAATTGCCCAAGTGGCTGAGCAGTACTTCTAGGAATTGTTTGCCTCGACCAATCCTGTGAATATGGAGACAGTCTTGGACTTAGTTGAACATATGATCTCCCCAATAATGAATGAGTCCCTACTCTAGCCATACATACCTGAGGAAGTTAGACAAGCACTCTTCCAAATGCATCCCTCCAAGTCTCCTTAACCTAATGGTATGTCCTCTTTCTTTTTTCAAAAATTCAGGCATATTGTTGGGACTGATGTTATTGAAGTAGTTATTTCAGTGTTACATTCAGGTCACATGTTGCATAAAATGAGCTACACTCATATTGTGCTTATCCCAAAGAAACATGACCCCAAGTAGTTGTCAGACTACAGACCCATAAGCCTTGGAAATGTTGTATCTAGAGTTCTCTCTAAAGTTTTAGTTAACCGTTTGAAGCTTGTGCTGCCTAGGGTGAAATCTGATGCTCAGAGCGTTTTTGTGCCTAAACGGCTGATTACAGAAAATAGTAGACTTGTCTCTATTTGGTTTTTGACTAGATGCTTCCTTATAGGTGGATAGGATTTGCATTACCTTCCCAAACTCCTCTGAATTTGCCTTGCAAAATAAAAGACTATTGAATGTTCAAAATGTGTATAAAACACCCTTGAACGTTTAGACCCCCAAATTACAAATTACCAATTCAAGCTTATTAACAAACAATGTACATGCGGAAAATGTAAATAAGCTAAATCAGAATTGATAACATAATCTAAACCAAATAAAATCACATCCATAACAGAAATGAAATGGCAAAGATTAAGGGCAGAGAGATGAAAACACAAAGACAACACAGCAATGTGTTATCGAAGAGTAAATCGAAGTCCTTGGCGTAAAACCTCTCCGCCGCCCTCCAAGCGGTCAATAATCCACTAAAGAATGAAGTTGGAATACATGAATAGCAGAGGACCTTCCAATCCTAATCTACCTAGTGTACCTAAGCCCTCCAAGCTTCTTGCTCCAATGAGGTTACGCCGAACCTTTGTCTTCTTTATCTTACCGAATTCCGCTATAGCCCATAGCATCAACCAATATCCATTGGTCCCTTCCTAACTGCTTTCCAAGCACCAAAAAGCCTTTTCATAGATATGGGTAAGGTGAGAAAAGGATTTGGCTAAGTGTACCTCTCAAGGATGTAACAATGGAGAGGCTGAGAATAGAGGAATTTGAAGAAACAAAGATGAAGATTGTGGATAAGTCAATCTTGTTTTTCTCTAGGGTTTCTCTCTCAAAATTCTCTCTAGAAGCTCTCTACATTTCATGGGTATAAGAAGTATTTATACTGGAGTGAGAACGGAATGTGAAGAGTCAGTTTTTCCAAAACATAGTGGACTAGCGACTTGGCCTCGCGACTTGACTGAGTCGCGAGTTCAAGCCGCGAACTAACTGAATGGCCAATCTAGACTTTTTTTCCTGTAGTGCTCCAGCTGGCGTGACTGTTCAGCTCCTCTGCATGCTCCACACATGTGCCACTTTTGAAGACTTGCAAGCCGCGAGATCCAGTTGCGAGCCACTTGCTGAGTGCACAAACTTGATCTTTTCTTCACACTTTCTCACACACTACACTTACATGATTCCCACCTAAATACAAGGTTTCTAAATGCTGAAATACAAGAAAATTTGGCACAGAATAAAACCAACAAGATGGTTGATTAAATTCAACCTTACAATCTCCCCCTTTGGCTATTTCGTGACAAAACCCTAAAACAAACTCTAGACTTAACATATGAGTTAGGAACAATTGAACAAAACTCACTCACACCTAACTCTAGAATTTGTGTAGCTCTTGAACCATAAGAACAAGTATCTCTTGAAAAACAATAACACAATATGATCATTGTACGCAGAAAACTTGTAATGCATATTGAGCAAGCATAATGCGATCAAACAAAATGGAATTAAGCAATAGACCATGACTTGAACAAAAACAAACAATCATTATAAATAGTGACTACAATGCTCATTCACATAAGGAATGAACATCCAGACATGCAAGCTAATAAGCTCAATTGCAAAGTATCATTTGCATGTCCAACATTCAACCAATGCAACAACGCAAGGAAATTGCATTAAGGATAAAAATCCAACAAAGGCACAAGAGTGATGTACTTAAAGAAAATGCATAACATTTAACAACAAGTACTAGGCTACAAAGCATGGGTACAAAACAACATAATATAAACTTATAATCATTAAACCATAATAACACAAGTTTTAAATCCTAATCACATAAACCAACCATGAGTTTAAAAACAAGAAATTAACCAAGGTGTTTAACAAAGTATGTAGCAAACCCATAATTAAGACATTATCCAAAACATAATACCAACTCCACCACATAACATCAAAACACATAAATAACATAAGCATAAAGTAAATGCTTGCTCCCCCTCAAGATGGCACTCCCTCTCAAGAGCTACCCTCCAAAAATTTCCCCCTTTTTGACCGGAATGGCCAAGGGATCACTGCTGGGTAGTGAAGCTATCAAATTTTGCTGAGAGAAGAGTCATCTGATCTTGGAGTGCATCCAGCCTCTCAGATTGCTCATTCTGTACATCTCTAAGCCCATTAATCCTCTCAAGGATGATCTGGAATGCATCTGGAGGTACAGCTGATGAGGATGATGCTTTACTCCTCTTGCCACGACCTCTTGAGCTTAAGGGTTATCCTGCAGCCTTTGTCTCACTTTCCATTGGTTCACCTTCTTCTTGGTCACCTTCCTCTTCATCACCTGGGAGATGAACTCTTATCCTTGTAATGGTTAGAGTGTTGATGGCTGAGGGAGTAGACATGAGGCTAATATCTTGAGGGATTTCCACACCCTTCAATTTAAAAAGCCTCATAAGAAGGCTGGGAAAAATCAGCTTGGCCCTGGAGGTTGTTCTGGTCTCATCAGCAATGATGTAGAAGATATTAGCACTGATGCATATGTAGGTGTTCTCCTTGAGCTCCATGAGGAAGATGCCTCTAGCATTGTTGATGGTGGTCAGCTTCCTCACTGGGTACAGATTGAACATCATGATGGTTGTAAGACACCTCTGTAAGGTTGAATTTTATCAACCATCTTGTTGGCTTTATTCCGTGCCAATTTGCTTGTAATTTAGCACTTAGTAACCCTGTATTTAGGTGGGATTCATGTAAGGGTAGTGTGTGAAGAGAGTGTGAAGAATTGCTCAACAATGTGCAAAAAAGCAGGGACTCGCGGCTAGGACTCACGACTGACTCAAGACTTGCAAGCCGCCAAACTGCAGCACACGTGAGAAGCATGCGGGGAGGTGAAGGGTCACGCCAGCTGTCGCACTATAGAACAAAAGTCCCAGGCTGGCTAGGCCGTTAGCTCACGATTTGAACTCGCGACTTGGATTAGTAGCAAGGACAAGCACCCAACTTGCCCTGTTTGGCAAAAACTGTCTCTTCGTATTCCAAACATACACCACTATATATAGACCCTTATACCCACGAAATGTAGAGAACTTCCAGAGAGAATTTTGAGAGAGAAACCCTAGAGAAAAACAAGATTACCTCATCCTTAATCTTCATCTAAGAGACTCTTCAAATTCCTCTACTCTCTTCCTCTCCATTGATACATCCTTGAGAGGTTCTTGACCAAATCCTTTTCTCATCACACCCACGTCTGTGAGAAGGTATTTTGGTGCTAAGGGAAGCAGTTTGGAAGGGACCAATGGTTATTGGTTGATGCTATAGGTTATAGTGGAATTCGGTAAGCTAGAAAAGAAAAAGGTTCAGCGCAACCTCGTTGGAGCAGGAAGCTTGGAGGGCTTAGGTACCTGGGTAGATTAGGCTTGGAGGGTCTATTGCTGTTCATGTATCCCAACTACATTTTCTAGTGGATTATTGACCGCTTGGAGGGCTGCGGAGAGGTTTTACGCCAAGAGCTTCAGTTTCTTCTTCGATAACACATCGCGTGTTATCCTTGTGTTTGCATCTCTCTTCCTTTATCTTTGCCTTTTATTTTCTACTGTGGATGTGATTATAATTGGCTTAGATTGTTTATCAATTCTGTGTTTGGCTTATATTCATGTTCCGCTCATTAATTGTTTGATAAGAAGCTTGAATTGATAATTTGTAATTTAGGGTCTAAACGTTCAAGGGTGTTTTGCACACATATTGAACTTTCAACCTCATCAGCTAGGAAGGCAGTAGTGTTGAGGCATCTCCCCTCTCTAACTCCACCAATATAAGATTGGACAATTTCTATAGATAGCATCCTATCCTTGTAATGGGTGAAGTCATGATCATCCAAATCTTCAAACCCTAGCACCTCATCTATCTCATCCACATCTATGGTGAATTCATGATCTCATGCTCTCTTAATACAGCATTAGCATAAAACTCCCTAATTAGAGGCTCACACACTCCAGGCAAGTCACCCAACAACTTATCCCAACCTCGGCCTTGAAAACAGCTTGGAATGAAAGTGTTCTTCAAATCCACCAAGTCTACAAATCTTTCCTGGATAATAGGTGCCATCAAGTAGTACACTTTGTATCTCTTAAAATGTTGAAGATACCTGAACTTGGTATTGTCCATCTTCAGCCTTTTGTCACTCTTCTTGGCAGTAGTCTTTTTCTTTGTAGGAGTCATCTGCAAAGCACAACATCATAGACCACAAATACAGAGCACAATAGATGGAAACTCAAAAATCAGTAACAGGTTAGTAGTACTGAAAAGAACAGAGAATTATACCAACATTCAGTCCATACTCAGTTCAGAGTCAAACATGGAATGAGATAACCTAAATCAGAAGAGCACAGAACAAATTATCAACAATTCTTAGGCATACCACATTGTTACAGTAAGCACAGAAACCTAGCATGAACATCCTAGGGAACACAATCAAACACAAACTCCAAACATGCAATAGACAAACATTGTGAACCAACCATACTTTCAAACAGTGTCTATTACAAAAATTCCTAAAAATAAGACTGTCTATAAGACATATCTCAATGGGTATGGTATGTTCAACACAGGGCAGATCAGTAAACATACTCAAGGATGAAAAGCAGTCACGATAACAACAATATCTAGCGTCCTAAAAATACAAAAACAACAAAACCCAAACACCCAACCTTAACAAAATGAGCAAACCCATGTTCGAACACCATATATCTCAAATCTTAATAGCAACTCACAAATCCAAGAAAACAAGGCTATAAACATGAAATATGTAGTGGAAAAAGAGAAAACCCATACCTTTTTCTTGGTGATTGAAGTAGAAATGATGACCAACAATGGTGGTTATTTGAGAAAGGGATAAACAGGGAAGACAATGAATAGTCACAAAAGTTCGAGGGAAAACTCAAAACGTTTTAAAAACTAATCAATTTTCGCAAAACACGCAACTTTCGCGACTGAGTCAAGTCGCGTGCAAGTCGCCATAACACTTAAAACAAAAATTTTGAAAAAAATTTCTAAGTGTTTTTCGAGATTGGAAGTTCCACCCGTGAGAGAGTCGCGAGTTGAGCCACAAAACTTTTTGTATGACTCTCGTGACTAATCAATTTGCACAAAACACGCAATTTTCGCGACTGAGACAAGTCGCATGCAAGTCGCCAGAACACTTAAAACAAAAATTTTGAAAATTTTTTCTAAGTGTTTTTCGTGATTGGAAGTTCCACCCGCGAGAGAGTCGCGAGTTGAGCCATGAAACTTTCGGTATGACTCTCGCGACTGGACCACCACTCGTGAACAAGTTGCCAACATGAGTTGCAAGAATTCTAAAACTCCAGATTTTTGAAAAATTTCTAAGTATTTTTCGCGACTGGGACATTGACCCGCCAGTGAGTCGCGAAAACCTTCTGAGTAATGCTCGCAACTAGAACATGCGACTGGCTTAACTTGCGACCAAGTCGCCAAAACAGGGCAACATTGTTTTTGAAAATTTTGACAATTTTTGTAAAAAAAAAATACTTTCCAAAAACAACTAAAGCACTCAAAAAAAAATTTGTGTTTGATCAACAAAAATTGAGTATGTGAAACACATTTAATCAAATACAATCACACAAATGAATAAGACATTCATTAAATATAGACATGTGTTATGTGTGTGGTTACCAAAAATGAGATATTCCTTATTCCAATGTGAAGCTTCAATGATCAATTCAACCAAGGCATACACAATTAGCACTAGGAAGAGTGACCTATCTCAATTATAGAAATATGCATATATGACCTCCCACAGAACTTGATTACATAACTTTGAAGCTTTTCATTTGGCTCCATATACATCATATCATTTGATCTTTTTGAATCAATACATCTCATTTTGAGATTGATGCCTGAAATTTTTGATATTTCAATTTGATGAGCAAGCCTTTGGCTTTTTGGGCATCATACAATTTATTTCAAGTCGCTTTCCCTTTTTCCTAGTTAAATACTAGTGTGTGCAACAGGATTTTGCAGCTCATTATCTCTTTTCATTTGGAGATTTACATTTGTTGAGCTCTTTAAGCAAAAACAATAAAATAAAGAATGGGAAGATATATAGGCACAAGTCTATGCATGTCTCAAGACCAACAAAACCATTGATTAATCATTCATGACAAGTTTGAAGATCTATTGACAACAATCACATAGATGTCAATATTTCTCCCACAATGATATGAGTGCATAAAGAACAAGCTACGCTAAAAAATGCACAAAGTCATTAGCACAAAGGTACAAAGAAAAACATGCTTGTGACAAAACACAATAATGTCGATCAAACTTTTTGGATTTTCTACTTTTTATGTGTTTTTGGATTTTTGACACAAAAACAAGAAAAGATTGACCCAGAACAACAATGTGAAAAACATTTAAAGACAAATGCAATTAAATGAACACAAATACTCAAATCAAGCTAGCATCACAACTAAAAGCACACAACCAAGAAAAGTTACAAAACATAGGAAGTATTAATGCATGGACATGTTGTAATGCTTATGCATGAGTACCCCTCTTCACCCATACGTCATATGCGCTTAGGGTGATATCCCTATAGGATTGGGTACGAGTGTTGTGGCTTCCAAACCTTTTGTTGAAGCTTGCTAAACAGGTGGTGAATGCATCAATCATCCTTATCACATCCCTCATTCCGGGATCACCTTCTTGACCTTTTGATCGTTCAACATTCCAATTCTCTTTGTCCTGTCTTGGACCTCTTGACCTTTGAGCACCTGAATTCTTTAATGCATTTAACTTATGACAATTGGGTTTGGTGTAACCTTGAATTCCACAGTGATGGTAGAAGTGTTGAGTTCTTAGACCTCTTTGTGACTTTGGGAGTGATTTCCCATTACCATTAGACCTCTTTGTTTAGGAGGCTTAGTCATAAACCTTTGGTCAGTCACATTCTTCTTCTTCTCCGGCTTCACTTTCTTAGGATTCGTGGTATCTACCATCGGTTCTTTAGCTTTCACAAACTTCATTTCCTTGGATATATTGGCAGCCAAACTGCTTTCACTGGTGTATCCCAATTTGCTTTTATCGAAGAAAGGCTTTTGATGAGCAAGTACTTCATCAAGCTTCTTGGAGGAGACTTTCTCTACTTTAGCATTGGCTTGAACCACCTCATGCTCAAGGAATTTGATTTTTGAATAAGCTTCGGTTAACTCTCCGTTCAACATCTCCACTTCACACTTGGTCTCCTTGTATCGCACTAGAAGACTTCTATAATCTTCCTCTACCCTCTTCATCTTTTTAACGACTGCTTTAGCCACTTTTGCATATTCACCAGTCTTCTTAAGGAGGGAATTCTAGGCCTCTTACAGTTGCGAGATCTAGTTGTGAGTTCGTGCTTCACTGCACAATCTTGAGCATTTCTTCACACTCTCTCATACACTACCCTTACATGATTCCCACCTAAATATAGGGTTTCTAAATGCTGAATTACAAGCAAATTTGGCATGGAATACAGCTAACAAGATGGTTGATTAAATTCAACCTTACAATCTCCCCCTTTGGCTATTTCGTGACAAAACCCTACAACAAACTCTAGACTTAACGCGTGAGTTGGGAACAGTTGAACAAAACTCACTCACACCTAACTCTAGAATCTGTGAAGCTCTTGAACCATAAGAACAAGTATCTCTTGAAACACAACAACACAGTATGATCATTGTATGCGAAAAACTTGTAATGCATATGGAGCAAGCACAACGCGATCAAGCAAAAACGAATAAAGCAATAGACCACGGCTTGACCAAAAATGAACAATCACTATAAAAAGTGACCACAATGCTCATTTACACATGGAATGAACATTCGGACATGCAAGCTAATAAGCTCAATTGCAAAGTATCATTTGCATGTCCAACACTCAAAGAATGCATAAACACTAGGCAAATGCATCAAGGATAGAAATCCAACAAAGGCATAAGAGTGATGTACTTAAAGAAAATGCAAAACAATTAACAACAAATACTAAAGCTACAAAGCATGGGTACAAAACAAGCTACAAAGCATGGGTACAAAACAAGCTACATAAGCAAAGGTACAAACATCTGAATAACATCTTATATATAATAAACCAATGTACTGAGAGCTTTCAAAACTAAACAGATCCATGAGTTTAAACCAAAACATTAACCATAGTGTAGCAAACCCATAATAAAAGCAAAATATTATCCAAAACATAATACTAAAACACATAAACCCATAATAAAATAAACACTGAAATAAAGTTTTTATGGCAATCTCCCCCTCAAACTGGCACTCCCCCTCAAGAGCTACCCCCAAAAATCTCCCCCTTTTTGACCGGAATGGCCAAAGGGTCACTGCTGAGTGGAGAAGCTATCAAACTTTGCTAAGAGGATGTTCATCTGATCTTGAAGTGCAGCTAGCCTATCAGATTGTTCATTTTGAACATCTCTGAGCCCATCGATCCTCTCAAGGATGATCTAGAATGCATCTGGAGGTATAGTTGATGAGGATGAAGCTCTGCTCCTCTTGCCACGACCTTTTGAGCTTGAGGATTCTCCTGCAGCCTCTGTCTCAGTGTCCATGGGTTCACCTTTCTCTTGGTCACCTTCCTCTTCATCACCCGGAAGACGAACTCTAATCCTTGTGATGGTTAGCTTGTTAATCGCTGAGGGAGTAGACAACAGGCTGATATCTTGAGGGATCTCCACACCTTTCAACCTAAAAAGCCTCATAAGAAGACTGGGAAAAATTAGCTTGGCCCTAGTGGATGTTCTGGTCTCATCCACAATGGTGTAAAAGATGTAAGAACTGATGTCTATGTAGGTTTTTTGCTTGAGCTCCATAAGGAAGATGGCTCTGGCATTGTTGATTGTGGTCCACTTCTTCACTCGTATAGGTTAAACATCATAATCACTGTTAGACACCTCATGTCTGCTGGAAAGGCTGTGGTGTTGAGGCATCTCCCCTCTCTCACTCCACCAATATGTGCCTGAATAGTTTCTAAGGACAACATCCTATCCTTATAATGAGTGAAATCATGATCATCTATGCCCTCAAAACCCAATACTTCATCAATATCATCCACATCTATAGTGAATTCCTTTCCTCTTATCCAACAATTAATCTCATGCTCTCTTAACACAACATTTGCATAAAACTCCCTGATCAAAGGATCACAAACTCCAGGTAGGTCACCCAAAGCTTATCCCAACCCCTTCCCTCAAAATAGCTTGGAATGAAGGTGTCCTTCAAATTCACCAAGTCTACAAATCTGTCTTGGATAATGGGTGCCATCAAGTAGTACACTTTGTATCTCTCAAAATGTTGAAAAGACCGAAACTTGGTATTGTCCATCTTCAGCCTTTTGTCACTCTTCTTAACAGTAGTCTTTTTCTTTTTAGGAGTCATCTGCAAAGCACAACATCATAGACCACAAAAGCAAAGCATAATAGATGGAAACTCAAAAATCAGTAACAGGTTAGTAGTACTGAAAAGAACAGAAAATTATACCAACATTCAGTTCATACACAGTTCAGAAACAATCATGGAATGAGAAAACTCAAATCAAAGAGTACAGAACAATTTATCATCAATTTTTAGGCATAACACATTTTGACAGTAAGCACAGAACCCATCACGAACAACTTAGGGTACACAACCAAACACATACACCAACATGCAATAATCAACCATTGTGAAACAACCACACTCACAAATAGTGTATATCACAGTAAACCCACAAAAATAGGCATATGTCTATGAAACATATCTTAATGGGTATGAGATGCTCAAACCAACACAAAACATTAAACCAACTCAAAACAGAAACTCAATCAAGATATCAATACTATCCATCATCCTAAAGTTAAGATCAACAGGATCCAAACATCCAATCACAAGAAAATAGACTAAACCCATTTTCGAACACCATAAATCTCAAACCCCAATAACAACTCTAAAATCCAAGAAAGTAGGGCTATAATCATGAAATACTTAGTGAAAATAAGAAAACTCATACCTTTTTCTTGGAGATTGAAGTTTAAATGATGAGCAACAATGGAGATTTTTGTGAGTAACATGGTGGGTTTGAGAGAGGAACAAACAAGGAAGACAATGAATAGTCACAAAAGTTTGAGGGAAAACTGAAAAGTTTTAAAATCTGACCAATTTGCGCAAAACACGCGATTTTCGCGACTGAGTCAAGTCACAGACAAGTCGCCAAGGCAATTCGCGAGACACCTAGAAACCAAAAATTTTGAAAATTTTTCTAAGAATTTTCCGCGATTGGAAGGTCTACCCGCGAGGAAGTCGCAAGGTAAGCCACGAAAATTTCTATGTACCCCTCGCAACTGGACCTTCCACCAGTGAACAAGTCGCCACACTGAGCCGCGAGAAACATAAAAACCCAAATTTTGAAAAAATATTCTAAGTAGTTTTCATGACTGGGACATTAACCCTCCAATGAGTCGCGAAAAATCTCTATGTGGGCTCGCGACTGGGGCATGTGACTGGACCAACTCGCGACTGAGTCACCAAAACAGGGCAACATTGTTTTTGAAGATTTTGACAATTTTTTTTCAAAAACAAAATACTTTCCAAAAACAACTAAAACACACAAAAATCTTTTTGTGTTTGATCAACAAGGATTGAGCATGTGAAAACACATTTAAACAAGTACAATCACACAAATGAATATGGCATTCATTAAACATAGACATGTGTGATGTGTGTGGGTACCAAAAATGAGATAGTCCTTAGTCCAATGTGAAGCTTCAATGATCAATTCAACCAAGACATACACAATTAGCACTAGATAATGTGACCTATCTCAATTATAGAAATATGCATATATGACCTCCCACATAAACTTAATAACATATCTTTGAAGCTTTTCATTTGGCTTCATATACATCATATCATTTGATCTTTTTGAATCATTACATCTCATTGTGAGATCGATGCCTTAAATTTTTGACATTTCAATTTGATGAGTAAGCCTTTGGCTTTTTGGGCATCCTACATTTTATTTTAGGTCGCTTTCCGATTTTCCTAGTCAAATACTAGTATGTGCGACAAGTTTTTGCAGCTCATTATCTCTTTTCATTTGGAGATTTACATTTGATGAGCTCTTTTAAGCAAAAAAAATAAATAAATAAGTGGGAAGATATATAGGCACAAGTCTATGCATGTCTCAAGATCAACAAATCCATTCACTAATCATTCATGACAAGTTTGAAGATCTATTTACAACAATCACATAGATGTCAAGATTTCTTCCAAAATGATATAAGTGCATAGGGAACAAGCTACGCTCGTAAATGCACAAAGCCATTTGTACAAAGGTACAAGACAAAACATGTTTTGAGACAAAACTCAACAATGTCGATCAAACTTTTTGGATTTTCTACTTTTTATGTGTTTTTGGATTTTTGACACAAAAGCAAGAAAAGACTGATCAAAGACAACAATGTAAAAACAATCACAAAAATTGCAAACAAACAAACAAACACAATTTTTCAGCACAAGCTGGACCAAAAACAAAAAGCACATAACCAATCAAAGTCACAAAACATAGGAAGTATTAATGCATGGACATGTTTTAATGCTTATGCATGAGTACCCCTCTTCACCCACACATCACGTGCGTTTGGGGTGATATCCCTATAGGATTGGGTACGAGAATTAGGACTTTCAAACCTTCTAGTGAAGCTTTCCAAGCAAGTGGTGAATGCACTGATCATCTTCATCACGTCCATCACACCAGGATCACCATTTCGACCTCTTGATGACTTAACAGCCCAAGTCCTCTTGTCATTTCTTGGTCCTCTTGACCTTTGATCAGTTACATTCTTCAATGCTCTAAGCTTATGAAAATTTGGTCTGGTGTGTCCTTGAAGTCCACAATGATGGCAAAAATGGTTTGTTCTTGGACCTCTTTGTGATCTTGGAAAAGATTTCCCTCTAGCTTCAGGTTTGATCACTGATTGGTTACGAGGCTTATTCAACACCCGTTGGTCAGCCACATTCTTCTTCTTTTCATCGTCTACTTTCTTAGGTGTTGAGGCAGCCATTACTGGTTCTTTGGCTTGCACAAACTTCACTTCCTTGGTGATTTTGACAGCTAAACTACTTTCTCTTGTATATCCCAACCCAGATTTGTCTAAGAAATGTTTTTGAGAGGAAATGACATCATCTAGCTTCTTGGTGGAGATCCTCTCTACCTTGGCATTTGCTTGAACTACCTCAAGCTCAAGGAATCTAATTTTTAGGTAAGCTTCCAACAACTCTCAATTCAGCTTCTCTATCTCATACTTGGCCTCCTTATGTCACACTAGGAGACTTCTATAGTCCTTCTCTGCCTTTTTCATATTTTTCACGACTGCCTTGGCCACACGTGCATATTCTCCTGATTTCTCAAGGAGTGAATTGAAGTTTTCTTGAAGACCCTCTATACTCTCATCTTCTTCAACATTCAATTCTTCAACAATTCCCATTGATTCCTCATCACTATGCTCTCCAAGCTCTTGTACAAGCAAATTCAAGTCCTTCGAAGACTCATCATGAGCAATAGTCATAAAAGTGGAGTAATTCCCTTCTCCGTGACAGCTTTCCTCAGAATCAGAATTGGATGAATCCGAGTCACTAAGAGTTGTAGCATACACCTTGCCCTTCATTCTCAAATAATTAGGACATTCTTTCTCGAAGTGTCCATGCCCGTTGCACTCGAAGCAAGTGATTCCTTGTGTAGATTGTGATTCCTTTCCATCTTTCCTTTTGAATTCCTTTTTCTCCTTCCAGGAACTTTGGAATTTCCCTTTATCACCAAATTTTCCATTGTTCTTGAATTTTAAGAACTTTCGGAAATTCTTCACAAGATATGCCATATCTTTATCGACAACATCCTCATCCGATGAGTCGTGAGCTTCAACCCTTTCATTAATTGTCTTAAGAGTATGAGATTTGCTCTTCCTTTGTGTGGGCAATGATAGTTCATAAGTCTGAAGTGAACCAATCTGTAAAGTTGTGATTTACAACTATGTTTTATGTTGGCTTTATTCCATGAAGAAAAGTGTTGTAATTGCCTTAATTTATTTCCTTGTATTTTGTGGGATTTTATTGTATTGGGTTTAGTATCAAGTTGGTGAAGACTCTAGCTTAAATGAAGAATCAGTGGATCTCGCGAGTGTCTCGCTGGAAGCTAACCCGCGAGAGAGCCATGTGAGAAGCACATGCTGGAAGCTGAAGAGTCATGCCACGCTGTCGTTTTCGCGAGTGTCTCGCAGGTAAGGCCTTCCCGCGAGATAGTCGCGAAACATTCTACCTGAAGGATTTTAATGAGTGACTTTCTTACCCTTCACCCATACTATATATACCCTAATTACCCACAAATGTTGGAGAGGCTATTCAGAGAGAAAAACCCTACAGAGGTTTTCTAAAACACACACACCCATCTTTTGAGAGAGAGCTACTCATCCTTAGTGAGAAATCACTGTAGCCTCTTCTTCATCCCTCTCCCATTATCATACCTTGAGAGGAGATTTGTACCCAAACACAACCCACACCTATTCAGAGTGTAGAGAGTGTTTTGGAGCTGCTGGGAAGCATTGGAAGAAGCCTGGAATGGTAGATGCAACATGGAGCTTATTGCGGGATCCGGAGAACTAAGACAAGACACGGTTCCGAGAACCCTTGTTGGAGTAGGAGCTTGGAGGGTCTCTTGCTAACCCATGTATCCCAACTGATTGTCTAGTGGATCGATTTTCGCTTGGAGGGCGGCGGAGAGGTTTTTCGCCGAGTTCTTCGGTTTCCTCTTCGATAACATGTCTCGGTGTTATCTGTGTTTGCATCTCTCTTCCCTACTCTTGTTCATTTCATTTTTACTATTGTGCTGCTTTAAATATGGATTAGAGTAGTTGTCTTGCTTATACGCTTGTGTTTACACTATTCCGCACTTAATATTAAGTTAGTGTAAAATCAACCAAGCCGTAATTTTAATTTGGGGGTCTAAACAGCTCGTGTTTTTCAACACATTTCCGAGCTTTCACAATCAGTTCTTGGACTTTGATATCATCAAGGTCCTTACTCTTTTCAATTGCTGTCACCTTGGCACGGAAGCTTTCCGGCAATGACTGAAGGATCTTCCTCACTATCTTGGAATCCTCGGTTTTCTCCCCCAAATTAAACTTGCTGATGACCACCTCATTCAGCTTGCTATAGAAAGAGTCAAATGACTCGTCCTCGCTCATTTTCAGCTCTTTAAACCGAGTGGTCAGCATCTGCAACTTAGTGTCTTTCACTTTCTTTGTTCCTTCATAAGTGGTCTCCAATATCTGCCATGCCTCCTTGGTAATAGAGATGTGATATATCTTGTGGAACTCATCTGGAGATACACCACAAAAAATAGCGTTATGTGCTTTGCTATTTGCATTAGATGCCATGAGGGTTGCCTTATCCCACGTGGATTTGGTAGCCTCTGGCCTAGTCCATCCAATATCCATCGCATCCCAAACGGTTTCATCCATTGAACACAAAAATGCCCTTATCCTGACTTTCCCAAAGGCATAGTTGCTACCATCAAAATATGGTGGCGCATTTAAAGATTGACATCGATACATCTAAATACGGGGTCAAGGATCGCACTATAGTGTTTAAACCACAAAGAGTGCACCCGCTTTGACACAAATTGAAAGTTCAAATAGCGTATAAAACACTATGAACGTTTAGACCCATAATTACAAAATTATCAATTCAAGCTTAATGTCAAACAATATATGTGCAGAAAATGAACATAAGCTAACAATAGAATTGATAAAAAATATAAACCAATTAAAATCACATCCACAGCAGAAATTAAATAGCAAAGATTAAGGGAAGAGAGATGCAAATACAAGGACAACACAACGATGTGTTATCAAAGAGGAAACCAAAGCCCTCAGCGTAAAACCTCTCCGGAGCCCTCTAAGCGGTCAATAATCCACTAGAAAATGGAGTTGGGATACATGAATGGCAATAGACCCTCCAAGCCTAATCTACCCAGTGTACCTAAGCCCTCCAAGCTTCTTGCTCCAACGAGGTTACGCCGAACCTTTGTCTTTTCTAGCTTATCGGATTCCGCTATAGCCCATAGCATCAACCAATAACCATTGGTCCCTTCCTAACGCTTCCTAAAGCACCAAAAAGCCTTCTTATAGATGTGGGTATGGTGAGAAAAGGATTTGGCCAAGAACCTCTCAAGGATGTAACAATGGAGAGGGTGAAAGTAGAGGAATTTGAAGAGTCTCTATGTAAAGATTGTGGATGAGTCAATCTTGTTTTTCTCTGGGGTTTCTCTCTTAAAATTCTCTCTAGAAGCTCTCTACATTTCGTGTGTATAAGGGGTATTTATACTGGGGTGAGAAAGGAATGCGAAGAGTCAGTTTTTTCAAAACAAAGCTGGTTGGCAACTTGGCCTCGCGACTTGACTGAGTCGCGAGTTCAAGCCGCGAGCTAACTGAATGGCCAGTCTGGACTTTTTATCCTATAGTGCTACAGCTGGCATGACGGTTCAGCTTCTTCGCATGCTTCACTTGTGTGCTTCTTCTGGCGGCTTGCCAGTCGCGAGCAACCCGCAAGATCTAGTCACGAGTCCTTGCTTCACTGCATAGTCTTGAGCATTTCTTAACACTCTCTCACACACTACCCTTACATGATTCCCACCTAAATACAGGGTTTCTAAATGCTGAATTACAAGCAAATTTGGCACGGATTACAGCCAACAAGATGGTTGATTAAATTCAACTTTACAAAATAGCCAAGTGATTACTTAGACAAATTATCAAATCTAGGTTAACACAAATATATCATATCAATGTAAAGAGCAGAAAATAAAGAACACAAAGATATGATGACCCAGGAAAACCAAACCGATAAAAACCTGGGGAGGATTTAACCTAGCTATCCTCAAGGTAAACATACTCCACTATGAAAGAATTGAAGTTTACACAATAGCGACTTAGACCACTAATATCCTATTGCTACCTTGAGTAGGAAATTTACTACCACAACCACGTGACAGCTCTAAGTCCATGGGCTACTTCTTTCTTGGATTCCTAGCAAGTACAAGCACTCCCGCTTGTGTATCTTTAAGCTCTTGAATCTGCAATTGAATCGATCATCAAGTTCTTGACATAATCTTGATTCTTGATAACCCTAAGCATATGTAAAGGCAAATACCTCTAGATCTCACAAAAGATTCACACACAGAGGATAAAGAACAACTTCAAAACGTGGCTAGGGTTTTCCCTTTTATACTTAAGACAAAACATAAAACCTGATAGGCCAAAAAAACGTATTGATCCCTTGTGATTAAATTAATTAATTAATTAGCCAAGTTATTAATTAATCAATTTAACATGCAAACATGTGGTAGCACAAACAAGTCACCAATAAACTAATTATGTAGTGGAAAATAAATAACACGGTGATTTGTTTACGAATGGGGAAAACCTAACGGCAAAAACCCCACCGGGTGATTTTCAGGTCACCACTCCCGAAACTCCACTATTATCACAACAAGCGGTTACAAGTAAAGGAATCCCAAGTACCTTACCAACCTACAGTTGAACCCTTACCCCAATACCCAATTGGACTTGTTCTGTAGTGACAATTTCTCCTTTTTGATGCACGGCTCCAAAGTACGTGACTAACCAATGCGCGGATCCCAGTACGCGACTTCAATCACCAACTAGAAAGAGTTGTTGGCTACAAAGTTCTTCAGTTCAACCACGATGAAGATCAAGAAGATGCTTGGTCACAAAACCCAAAGGTGCACATACACAGCAACTTCTTTAGAAGAGATGAACTAGGGCAAAACTTTCACTCCGTTCACAATTTGCTTAAACAGAGCTTGCTCAATGCTTGCGCAACTTGTGAACTCTTTGACGGCCCTTAAAACAATCCTTTTATATGTCTAGAGTTAGGAGAAAAGAAGGCCCAAAGACACATTCACGGATCCCAAGAAATCAGATTAGAAAATCTAATTTTATAAACCTCGATAGATAGCAAGGTGTCGAGATTTAATGATTGTGCACTTCTTCAGCTTGTTTCTTGGACAGACTTCATGACTTCAAGACTTGATCTTGAAACCTTGTTTCTTGAAGTATTAAAAACACCTAGAACTACCTAATTACAAGTTGAGTGCGTTTTGTCAAAGGATTAGCCAATTACATAAAAGAATGACATATGTTCTTAACAAGTGAAACACATATGTCCTAACAAAACCCTACACATCAAACGGGCTTAGGCTGAGTTTGAAATTTTGCAGAAAAAACAATCTACACGACTTTCGATTGATCGAGTCTAATTTTCGATCGATCGAGCCAGACAGATTTACACAGTAAATCTTGCAGTAACTCATTCCAACTTTACATAAAAACACATACTTTGAGCAAGTCTAAATAAGACGAAAACCGTTTTGATCATGGTTTGTTAGGTCAAATTGACCAAAATGCCCCTAGACAACCTTGAGTTGACCGAAAGTCAAAGTCAGTCAAAATCATCCCAAAACAACAATTTTGATTTTTCTGTATCAAACCCGAGCTACTCAGTGATTTTCGTCAACTTTGACCAAGTTTGACTCTCAAAGTCACCAGAAACCCTAATTTTAATCTGAGTATCAGAGCAAGTTGGGACTTATGCCATTGTGAAGATTATCAAATTTCCTTTCCAACGACTATTCATAGATCAAAATCTAAGTTTAAATGGTCGAGATATCCAGAAAACCGTGCAAAGCACGTCAGCACGCTTCCCTAGGCCATAATGTTTTATACGACCATCGGTTTTCAATTTCTTTAGTTTTCTGGAAACTAGACATCCAGAGCTTTCTAGGGACACCAAGATCAGCTTAATTCGTGTCTGGGAAGACCTTCACATACACATCCAAAGCTGGACCAGTAAAAGCTAGAACTGCTAATGTCAGCAGGGGTGGCTGGTGGCCATACAAGGTGCCGCAGAAGCTGAAAGGTCAATTTTCCTTTGTAAATACCCCAGACCCCTCATTTTGCAAAAAAAGGAAGAAGATTTTGGGCAGTTTCTAGGCAGATTCTCTCACTCCTCTCTCTAATTTCTCTCCTAAACACATCCAAACATCATCAAACACCTTTGGTTATTTATGCCTTTCTCTTAGGATTTTCTAGTCCTACCCGTCAAAAAGAGTGATACGAGTGTTAAGTTCAAGAGATAACTTAATCTTACTCATCACAAACAAGAGCCACAAAGCTCACTTGCTTAGTTGTGCATAAGAATGCTCATCTATGCTACAAATGATACAAAGTTTAGAAAACTTTGTTCCAATGGTCATCCAAGGTACACAAGTACCAAAGTACACAAAATACACACTGTTTTTGTTTTTGTTTTTTTTTTTCAATTTTTTTTTTTAATTTTTATTTTAAAAACAAAACAAACAAAACTAAAAACAAGCAAACAAAAACATGTTAAACAAAACAAAGCATAAAACTAGACTAACTCAAAAAAAAATGCAAAACACATAAGTAATGCAACAAACAAAAACAAGAAGATAGAAGAAAGTGATAAAATCACTTAGAGTCCTTTTTCTTCCACACCTTGGAAGAACCTTTCCTTTGATTAAACCCTTGAACCAGCGGTGAAGGGGAAGAATTGAAACCATTCAAGTTCGAAAGGAACATGAGGGCTTTGAGAAGATCACTGAGAGGAGCAAGAGAGGATTGAAGCCAGATCATGACGTTGCTCTGTTGAGTGGCTAACCACTTATAGCAATTTGGTCGAGTATGACCGACAGCACCACAATGATGACAGAGATGCTGCTTCTTCTGTTTGGTCTTTTGAGAGTTAGCCTTCTTAGCCCTAGGGTTCTTAATATCTTTCTTATCCTGCTTAGGGGGTGCTCCTAAGATAGATTTTCCCTTGTCTAGGTTCTCACTAGCTAATTCAGTTTTAACATCAGTGTTCTCAATATCAGTTTTATTAGTAGGAGGAACAAACACAGTAGCACTAGTAGAAGCAATATTGGAGGAAGAAAGACCATACCCTAAACCTGTACGATCCGAAGCAGATTTCTGAATGCTGAGCATCTCATCAAACTTTGCACTTGAAGTCCTCTCCAACTGAGCTCTGACTTGAAACAGCTCCGATTCAAGCTTCTTGGTCTTCTCAGCCAAGAAATTGTTATCAAACCTTAGTGCACCAATTGTTTGATTAGCTTCATCAAACTTTGTGGAAAGCTCTTCACGATCAAGTTCCACATCACTGAGCTTCTTGGTGGTCAGCCTATACATTTTCTCTTGCTTCTTAGAAAGCTTGTAAAGTTTCTCATAGGCTATATGGATATCATCTTGATCATCCATCTTCTCAAATTTGGACTCCATCAGTTCTTCTTCTTCGTCCACTTCTTTAACAATCCCTTCAGTAGGATTGACTGTGGCAGTGAATGCATTTAAGATTCCGTCATCCTCATTGTCGGAATCATCCTCAGGCTCAGTGTCACTTAACGTAGCAGTAAGTGCTTTGCTCTTCCTAACACTCTTGAGATATGTGGGACACTCTTGCTTCATGTGACCGAAGGCATGGCACCCAAAGCACTTAGGTCCTATGGGAACAGTGTACTGACCGCCATCCCTTGCATCCTTCTTCCCTTTGTCTTGGCCCTTAGACTAAGAAGAACTGGATTGTCTGCGGTCCTTGTTGAAGTTCCTCCCATTGGCATTCTTCACAAACTTCTTGAACTGCCTTGTAATGTAGGACTTCATCTTGGAGTCTTCATCATCGGAAGAATCATCTGTGTCACTGCTATTTGCCTTCAAGGCCATGCTCCTGCCTTTACCCGACTTGCCAGTCCTAGATAGTCCTAGCTCGTAGGTATGCAAGTTTCCAACCAGCTCAATCAAAGGAATCTTGTCAATATCCTTTGATTCCTCGATTGCAATAATCTTTACATGGAATCTTTCGGGTAGAGATCTGAGCATTTTCCTCACAATCTTGGGTTCAGGAATGGTTTCCCAAGATTGAAGGCTGAGTTCACTATGTCCTTGAGCTTGGCATAGAACTCATCGAACGACTCATCCTCCTCCATCTTTATTTCTTCAAAGCTCGTAGTGAGCCTTTGAAGCTTTGAATCCTTGACAGCCTTTGTACCCTCATAGGTTGTCTGAAGGATGGTCCATGCTTCCTTTGCAGTTTCAGTAGAGGATATCTTTTTGAACTCCTCATTGGTGACTGTACTAAATAAGGCATTCAACGCTCTGCTGTTGAAGTTTGCCGCCTTGATCTTGGTTTCATCCCAATCAGCCAGCGCTTCTTTTGGTTTGGTCCAGCCAATCTCTACAGCTTGCCACACCTTCTCATCTAAAGATTGCAAGAAAGCTCTCATGCGTACTTTCCAGTATGCAAAGTTAATGCCATCAAATAAAGGAGGTATGATTAATGACTATCCTCTATCCATGACAAAACAGGGGTCAATGGATCAACACAGCAAAGATTAAACCTAATTAGTGTGTGTCTGCTCTGATACTACTTGATAGGCCAAAAAAATATATTGACCCCTTGTGATTAAATTAATTAATTAATTAGCCAAGTTATTAATTAATCAATTTAACATGCAAACGCGTGGTAGCACAAACAAATCACCAATAAACTAATTATGTAGCGGAAAATAAATAACATGGTGATTTGCATACGAATGGGGAAAACCTGACGGCAAAAACCCCACCGGGTGATTTTCAGGTCACCACTCCTGAAACTCCACTATTATCACAACAAGCGGTTACAAGTAAAGGAATCCCAAGTACCTTACCAACCTACAGTTGAACCCTTACCCTAATACCCAATTGGACTTGTTCTGTAGTGACAATTTCCCCTTTTTGATGCACAGCTCCCAAGTACGTGACTAACCAATGCGCGGATCTTAGTACATGACTTCAATCACCAACAAGAAAGAGTTGTTGGCTGCAAAGTTCTTTAGTTCATCCACGATGAAGATCAAGAAGATGCTTGGTCACAAAACCCAGAGGTGCACATACACAACAACTTCTTCAGAAGAGATGAATTAGGGCAAAACTTTGTCTTCGATCACAATTTGCTTGAACAGAGTTTGCTCAATGCTTGCACAACTTGTGAACTCTTTGACGGCCCTTAAAAAAATCCTTTTATATGTCTAGAGTTAGGAGAAAAGAAGGCCCACAGACACATTCACGGATCCCAAGAAATCAGATCATAAAATCTGATTTTATAAGCCTCGACAGATAGCAAGGTGTCGAGTAGGTGTCGAGATTTAATGATTGTGCACTTCTTCAGCTTGTTTCTTGGACAGACTTGATGACTTCAACACTTGATCTTGAAACCTTGTTTCTTGAAGTATTAAAAGCACCTAGAACTACCTAATTACAAGTTGAATGCGTTTTGTCAAAAGATTAGCCAATTACATAAAAGAATGACATATGTTCTTAACAAGTGAAACACATATGTCCTAAAAAAACCCCACATGTCAAACGGGCTTGGGCTGAGTTTGAAATTCTGTAGAAAAAACAATCTGCACGACTTTCGATCGATCTAGCCAGGCAGATTTACACTGTAAATCTTGCAGTAACTCATTCCAACTTTACATAAAAATACATACTTTGAGCAATTCTAAATAAGACTAAAACCGTTTTGATCATGGTTTGTTAGGTCAAATTGACCAAAATGCCCCTAGTCAACCTTAAGTTGACCGAAAGTCAAAGTCGGTCAAAATCATCCCAAAACAACAATTTTGATTTTTCTGTATCAAACCCGAGCTACTCAGTGATTTTCGTCAACTTTGACCAAGTTTGACCCGAGGTTGACTCTTGAAGGCACCAGAAACCCTAATTTTAATCTGAGTATCAGAGCAAGTTGGGACTTGTGCCATTGTGAAGATTATCAAATTTCCTTTCCAACAACTATTCGTAGGTCGAAATCTAAGTTTAAATGGTCGAGATATCCAGAAAACCATGCAAAGTACGTCAGCACGCTTCCCTAGGCCATAACGTTTTATACGACCATCGGTTTTCAATTTCTTTAGTTTTCTGGAAACTAGACATCCAGAGCTTTCTAGGGACACCAAGATCAGCTTAATCCGTATCCGGGAAGACCTTCAAATACACATCCAAAGTGGGAGCAGCAAAAGCTAGAACTGCTAATGTCAGCAGGGGTGGCCGGTGGCCATACAGGGTGCCGCAGAGCTAAAGGGTCAATTTTCCTTTGTAAATACCCCCAGACCCCTCATTTTGCAAAAAAGGAAGAAGATTTTGGGCAGTTTCTAGGCAGACTCTCTCACTCCTCTCTCTAATTTCTCTCCTAAACACATCCAAACACATCCAAACATCATCAAACGCCTTTGATTCATCTCTTTTCTCCACAATCACAAGGTAGTGTTGTTGCAGCCAACCTTCCTCTCCTTTGTTTCATTCCTTGGATTTGAGGTGTAGGGGTGTGGATGCAACTTTTTATGTACAATCCACACCCTTTCATTTTTATAGCTTTTTCTTATTCAATGGTATGCTTTATTACTTTTCCTAGCATGTTCTTGCTTCCTAGCATGTCTTTATGGTTTTTGTAGCATGTTTCCTTGCTTATGCCATGATTTATTGCTTTGATGTTGTTGATGTTTGTGCTTAGATCCGCATGCTTTTAGGCTCCTTGCCATGTTTATGCTTAGATCTACATGTCTATATGTTCTTTGCCATGTTTATGCTTAGATCTACATGCCTATGTTTTCTTTGCCATATTTTTTCTTAGATCTACATGTCTTTGCTTAGATCTATATGTTTATGTGCTCTGTGCCATGTTTGTGTGCTTAGGTCTATATGTTAGTTGCTATGTCATGTGCTTCTATAGCCCTTTTGTTCCTTGATATCTCTCTTTCTTGTGTTTTGGCCCTTTTTGGTGGGGTGTAGATCTAGATCCTATGGTTTAGGCCTACATCCATACACCTAGGCCTATAACAAAGGGTTTGGATTATTTCCTTTATGCATGCCTATGTTTGCTTGCTTGTTTCTATGCTTTATGCCTATGTTTGTCTATTTAGATCTAGGCTTTGCCATGCTTTGCGCCCTCTGTGAGCTTGTGCTTGTCAGTCCTTGGGGCCACTTGCTTTATGTTGTTGCATTTGTCCCTCCTAGGGTTTGTTTTGATGTAACCACTTGTAAGATACACTTCCGTAGTGTTGGTGTGCTTGATACACACCGTTCTCCACTCCGTGCATTGTTGATGTGCTTGCCTTGCTTGCTTTGTGCCACCCGTTTGGCTTTCTTTGCTTTTATGCATCTTTGCACGCTTGCCTACTTGTTCATGCACGAGTCTATGTGTTGTCCATACTCCAATCCATTGGAACTATGGACACTCGATCCAAACCTACATTTGTCCTCCTAGGACACCCTCTTTTGTTTGATAACATGCTTGTTTGCCCTTTCATATGCTTAGAATGCTTTGTTTGCCCCCGTTTGGCTCTCTTTGTTAGTATGTTTTTTGCATGCTCTCCCTATCTCCTTTGTTTCTTTCTTTGCTTGTCTACTGTGATGTTTCTTTTGGTTTTGCATTTACACGCATGGAGCATGGACACTTATAGCAAGGAGGTGACCTCTTAGGCACGAGCAAAAAGAGCAAAAATGCAAGCAAGAAAATGCAAGCCCATAAAGGGCAATGTTCAGTAGATTAGGGGGCCAAGCCCTCATTAGAGCAGTTTTCTCTTCCCGTTTCTCTCTAAGACTCTTCTCTAGAGCATGTATTAGGGTTCCCCCTCTCCTTGTACCCTTTTATTTTTCCTGCTCCTTGCTTGGGCTATGTTCCCTGGGTATGGAAATGTCTGTTTTACATTTCCTGTATCTTACTGGGCCATACCCTTGGAACATTGACAATGTCTGATTTACTTTTTTCCTTTATGTGGTTGCATTGTGCAAGATGTATGTATACTTATATTGCTTGTATATGGGTGATTGTGCACTCTGTATGATAGACTCTCGTGGCTACATGAGTGACCCTCTCTAGTCATGAGAGCTCTTGACCTTATAGTGTGGGTATGTGTTCAAGGCGATTGTCGTGGGTGCATATTCGTGCTATATTGTTTGCACAATCATCATGGTGTGATTGCCTTGATCCATGTCACCAACTGATGTTGGTTTCCCCGTGTATGTGACATGCATCAATGTGCTTGATGCTTTGAAGTGCTTCAGCTCGTCTCAATACGAGCATGTTGATACATGCCGTATACACAGACGCAAAACCCTTCCGGTGCGCCATAGTGCACCAAATGCGAAACTCTGTAGGATTTTTTGCTGTGAAAATGGGGCATCCCCATTGCCATATTCTCACGTTGAAAGCTTGGTTAGAACAGTGTTTCATGTGCTATGATGCACCATAGGCTGCTGGATTCTCGTCATGAAAATAAGGCGAAATGCTGCCGGATTTTCGCTATCAAAATTTGGCAACGATTCCAATCACACTTGGAAAGTATTGATCAAGACCACACCCATTCCAAAATCAAACCTCAAAGCCCAACACGTTTAAAGCCCTAAAAGCTAATGCCAATAGGTTGTTTTCAATTGCCAATGTCTAAAAATTAAGGTTTTACCAAAACAAAGGACTATTCTTAGACAGGTGCTATGAGGTGCCTAACACCTTTTCCACACATAACCAGACTTCCAAACTCAAGAATCAAGATTTTTTATCCATCCATATTAGATTAGGAAAAATGACCTTTTTCTTAACCTAGGATTGGTAATAAAATCAAATAGAGTCAGGTGACCAATCACACCTTAGAAAAAATCCAATGATTGGTGGCGACTTCACTTACCCTTGGTAATTTCCTTAAAATTTACACATATTCCGGTCACAGCACTCGAGGTATGACACACCTCCATACCATATTCTCGCACTGAGAGAAGCGCGCGAGCGTTGTCATGATGGGTGGTCGAGCAACCACGAGGTGTCGACATTTGTGTTTGAAAAAACATGTGAAACATTGGGGGAGGGAGCCTTTTTAGGTCAGTTTGCCACATCATATAAATGGAGTTTAAGTGGAGAATTGATTGCTTAGGAATTGTCATATGAGGTGGGCTCAGTAACTGTGGTTGGTTTGGAATCAAATCTCTAAATATCCTTATCAATCTCAGCTAGCTTGGAAATGAAATTAATATCCAAATTGGTAATGTTGGAATTAATTGGAGCCAGATTTGGTGGGATTTATTCCTCTGAAGTTGGAAACGTAATTGAGGATGGGGAATTAATTTGTGTAACCCTGGAGCCTTTTGAAATTGTAACCGTATCCGAATTGAATGCCTCCCTTGAATCCTCGGTTTCCATGTTTGAATAAGCCACCGTGTGATTAAGGTTCCCCTGGGCTTCCTATGTTGTGGACTGTGCCGCCACTGTCCTTGTGTTTTCCTCCCTCCGATGAGAAATTCTGGTCTCATAATAAGCTGGAACATGGATGAAATTGTTGTTGAAAGGTTTGTAAGGGGGAGCCCGTATACTTGATTAAATTGCTCCTGGCTTAAGGGGAGAGAGCCCTTACTGTCAATCCAGATGTCATAATCCTTGCCATCATGATCCAAACAGCCACACCAATAGTACAGATTGGGTAAACATTCATACTTGAAGACCACCCAGGATTTTTCTCCATTCTCTAGTGTAATCAGTCTCCCTTGACACAGCAGTTGAGTAATATCTACTATCACCATGACCCGAATGAAGCTGTTACCATCCTTTATGTTAGGTCCTATCGACCGAGTTACTTCACCAATAGTTTCACAAATGTTTTCGGCCACTTTTCTCAACATGAATCTAACGGGCATATCATGGGCTTGTACCCAAAAGGCAGCTTTATCAAATTTTAAGTTTCGAGGCAAGGAATCATTTTCATACCGTTGAAGGACCACCAATTGCTTGTCGAAACTCCATGTCTTATTGTTTATAATTCTCTCAACATCGGGGAGATTATTGAAGACAAACAACACTCTATGATCTCCAAAGGGTCGAACTTTGAAACCATTCGTAGAGCGCCATAGTTGCTTAAAGGTTCTAGCAATAGCATCCATATTCAATACTCATGTTGTTAAAAACTTTTCTGCCAGGAAAAACTCATTAGATCGTTGGAACTTTTGAAGGACTAGACCAGAACTCTCTTTCTCAAATGAGAGATAGATTACCCCACGATCTTGTCAAGTCATCCATGGTTGTCAATGAAAGGATGAGAAGAGAATGATTAAAATAAAACCGTTTCCCTATAACCCACAAAAGAAAAACCCACTAGCTCAAGAGGCAAGCATGTGGCTTCAAGAGGACAAACTCACCCTTGTAAGTGTAAGGTTGAATTTTATCAACCATCTTGTTGGGTTTATTTCGTGCCAATTTGCTTGTATTTCAGCACTTAGTAACCCTGTATTTAGGTGGGATTCATGTAAGGGTAGAGCGTGAGAGAGTGTGAAGAAATACTCAAGACTGTGCAAAGAAGCAGGGACTCGCGGCTAACTCGCGACTTGCAAGCCGCCAACTGCAGCACACGTGAGAAGCATGCGGGGAGGTGAAGGGTCACGCCAGCTGTCGCACTACAGGATAAAAGTTCCAGGCTAGCCAGGCCGTTAACTCACGGCCTGAACTCGCGACTTAGACCAGTTGCGAGGTTAAGCCACCAACTTGCCCTGTTTAGGAAAAACTGACTCTTCGCATTCCTTTCTCACCCCACTATATATAGATTCTGTGGGTACCAAATGCATGCAAGGCAACGTCCTAGGCCGTCCTAGGCATGCTTTGCAACGTCCTAGGCGTGCTCGGCAAAGTCCTAGGCATGCTCGGCAACGTCCTAGGCATGCTCGACATAGTCCTAGGCATGCTCGGCAAAGTCCTCGGACGGGGTCCTAGGAGTCCCACATCGAAGGAAAACCCCCCCACTTGCTGCCTTATAAGCTGTGAAGCGAAGGGAGTAGTGTACCATCAGTTTAGTTATTCGAATAACTATAAACTAATGGTACACTACTCCCTTCGCTTCACAGCTTATAAGGCAGCAAGTGGGGGGGTTTTCCTTCGATGTGAGACTCCTAGGACCCCGTCCGAGGACTTTGCCGAGCATGCCTAGGACTATGCCGAGCATGCCTAGGACGTTGCCGAGCATGCCTAGGACTTTGCCGAGCATGCCTAGGACGTTGCAAAGCATGCCTAGGATGGCCTAAGACGTTGCCTTGCATGCCTTTGGTACCCACATTAAAAGGGCCCTTTTAATCTGGGTACCAAAGGCATGCAAGGCAACGTCCTAGGCCGTCCTAGGCATGCTTTGCAACTTCGTAGGCATGCTCGGCATAGTCCTAGGCATGCTCGGCAAAGTCCTCGGACGGGGTCCTAGGAGTCCCACATCGAAGGAAAACCCCCCCACTTGCTGCCTTATAAGCTGTGAAGCGAAGGGAGTAGTGTACCATTAGTTTATAGTTATCCGAATAACTAAACTGATGGTACACTACTCCCTTCGCTTCACAGCTTATAAGGCAGCAAGTGGGGGGGTTTTCCTTCGATGTGGGACTCCTAGGACCCCGTCCGAGGACTTTGCCGAGCATGCCTAGGACTATGCCGAGCATGCCTAGGACGTTGCCGAGCATGCCTAGGACTTTGCCGAGCATCCCTAGGACGTTGCAAAGCATGCCTAGGACGGCCTAGGACGTTGCCTTGCATGCCTTTGGTACCCACAGATTCTTATACCCACGAAATGTAGAGAGCTTCCAGAGAGAATTTTGAGAGAGAAACCCTAGAGAAAAACAAGATTGTCTCATCCCCAATCTTCACTAAGAGACTCTTTAAATTCCTCTACTCTCTTCCTCTCCATTGATACATCCTTGAGCGGTTCTTGACTAAATCCTTTTCTCACCACACCCACATCTGCGAGAAGGTCTTTTGGTGCTTAGGGAAGCAGTTTGGAAGGGACCAATGGTTATTGGTTGATGCTATGGGCTATAGCGGAATCCGGTAAGCTAGAGAAGAAAAAGGTTCGGCGCAACCTCGTTGGAGCAAGAAGCTTGGAGGGCTTAGGTACCTGGGTAGATTAGGCTTGGAGGGTCTATTGCTGTTCATGTATCCCAACTACATTTTCTGATGGATTATTTACCGCTTGGAGGGCGGCGGAGAGGTTTTACGCCGAGGGCTTCGGTTTCCTCTTCGATAACACATCGCGTGTTGTCCTTGTGTTTGCATCTCTCTTCCTTTAATCTTTGCCATTTAATTTCTGCTGTGGATGTGATTTTATTTGGTTTAGATTGGTTATCAATTCTGTCATTAGCTTATGTTCATGTTCAGCACATTTATTGTTTGATAATAAGCTTGAATTGGTAATTTGTAATTGGGGGTCAAAATGTTCAAGGGTGTTTTACACACATATTGAACATTCAATTGGTATCAGAGCGGGTACACTTGTTGTGGTTTAAATACCTAAGTGTGATCCTTGACCCCTTGTGTTATTTGCCATGGATTATGCTTTGTATGCCTCTTTGTATGATTTGGTTGGTGATGAATGTAACATGCCACGTATTTGTGAAAATGCCTCTATGAGTGATAATCATCGTGACCATAATGCTATGTTACATGAACCTTTGGATGTTGTTGATATTCCTAACATCAAACCCTTGAAGAAAAATGCTAAGAAGTTTCAAAAGAATTTGAGCAAGTTATTTCGGGAAAAGGATGATTTGATTGCTAAGCTCAAAGAATCCAACAAATTGGTTGAAAAATATAAGAAACTTGTTGAAATTTCTCTTCAAAAGCTGAAAGAGTTTGAATGTTTGAATATGGACTTGGATGCTAAACTTGTTTTGTCTAACAAACTTGTTGATGAGCTAAAATGTGAAAATGAATCTCTCAAGATGCGTGCCAAGTGTTTGATTGCTGAACCTATTGTTAAAAAGGATGAAACTATTTGTTGCAATCATGTTGTGGTACCCGATTTTGTGCCTATTGTGTGTTCTACCTCAAATGACAAATCGGTGTACATTCCTCCACATAAAAGAAATCAAAAGGTGGAGAGAAAGGCTGTTAAGTCAAAGCCTTCGTTTAGGTCTCAACCTAAGGCTTTGGATGGATCTAAATTTGTTCCAACTTGCCACCACTGTGGTGTGATTGGTCATATAAGGCCTCAATGTCATAAGTTGAAGAGAGAACAAAACCATGTTGCTAGATCCATTCCCAAAAAGCCTAGTGGACCTAAACACATTGTTTGTCACCATTGTGGTGCTTTTGGTCATCTAGGACCTCATTGCTCTAAGTTTCATGCTCTTAAAAGAATTAAAAGAAAAGCGAAAGAGTTGTGCTAAAAAGAGTAAATCGGTTTTGAGTGAAAATAGCATATTGTTAAAGAAAATGTTTAATGCTCTTAACTCCTTGACTATGTGCATCTCCGGTTTTCATTCTTCCAACCCTCGTCTCACTTCTCTTGAGACACTCATTCCAAACAATCATTTCGTTTGAATGAGGAAGGGTTCCTACGGTTGATCTTTTGCTCTTTTGGTCCTTGATCTAATTCTTTCGATCTTTGTAGGACCCTTCATGCATTAGATGCTTCATTGTCATGCATTTGTGCATCATGCATCTCTTTATTTGCATTGGTTTGTTTTTGCTTTTTATCTTACTTTTTTTTTGTCTTTGTTTTGTGTGAGTAAAAATCCAAAACCACATAAAAAGTGAAAAATTCAAAAAGTTTGATCGTATATGTTTGAGCACATATCTCATGTGAGTTTAGCCTAGTACCTTCGTACTAATGGCGTGGTGCATTTACGAGCTTATCTTGTTCTATATGCACATCTATCTTTGTGGGAAAAATCTTGACATCTTTGTGTGATTGTTGTAAATCGATCTGTTAGGACATATGTGTTTTCACTTGTTAAGAACATATGTCACTTATTTATGTAAATTGGCTAATCCATTTGAAAAAACGCACTCTACTTATAATTGGGTAGTTCTAGGTGTTTTTAATACTTTAAGAAACAAGGTTTCAAGATCAAGTGTTGAAGTCATCAAGTCTGTCCAAGAAAAAACAAGCTGAAGTTTAAATTCATTAAATCTCGACACCTGCTCAATAGCTACCTCGACACATGCTATCTGTCGAGATTTATAATTTCAGATTTTCTGATCTGATTTCCTTGGGATCCGTGAATATGCTTTTGGGCCTTCTTTTCTTCTAACCCTAAACATATAAAAGGATTGTTTTAAGAGCCGTCAAATTGTACACAAGTTGCAAAAGCATTGAGCAATCTCTGTTCAAGCAAATTGTGATCAAAAGACGAAGTTCTTGAACTAGTTCATCTTCTCTGAAGAAGTTGCTGTGTATTTGCACCAAAGGGTTTTGTGACCAAGCATCTTTCTGATCTTCATCTTGTAGGATGAACTGAAGAACTTTGCAGCCAACCTTTCCTTCTTAGTTGGTATTTGAAGTCGCGTACTGGGATCCGCACATTGGTTAGTCACGTACTTGGGAGTCGTGCATCAAAAGGAAAATTGTCACTACAAATCAAGTCCAATTGGGTATTGGGGTAAGGGTTCAACTGTAGGTTGGTAAGGTACTTGGGATTCCTTTACTTGTAACCGCTTGATTTGATAATAGTGGAGTTTCGGGAGTGGTGACCTGAAAATCACCCGGTGGGGTTTTTGCCGCAAGGGTTTTCCCCATTCGTAAACAAATCACCGTGTTATTTATTTTCCGCAGCTTAATTAGTTTATTGGTGATTTGTTTGTGCTTCCACGCGTTTGCATGATTAATTGATTAATTAACAACTTGGCTAATTAATTAATTGGTTTAATCACAAGGGATCATTCAGATTGTGGCCTATCACGATCTTCAAGCTTGTCATGTATGATTAGTCAATAGTCATGTTGGTTTTGATACATGCGTAGACTTGTGCCTATATCTCTTCCAACTCTTTTATTTTTTTTATTTGCTTAAAGAGCTCAACAAATGCAAATCTCAAAATGAAAAGAGATAATAAGCTGCAAAAGCCGTCGCATATACTAGTATTTGACTAGGAAAAAGGGAAAGTGACTTTTATGAAAATGTATGGTGCCCAAAAAGCCAAAGGCTTGTTCATCAAATTGAAATATCAAAAATTTCAGGCATCGATCTCAAAAAGAGATGTAAAGATTAAAAATAAAAAATAAAAAATGATCAAATGTTATGAATTGTAAAGAAGCCAAATGTAAAGCTTCAAAGTTATGTAATCATTTTCTTGTGGGAGGTCATATATGTTCATTTCTATAATTGAGATAGACCACTTGACTTAGTACTAGTTGTGTATGACTTTATTGAATTGATCATTGAAGTTTCACTCTAGACTATGGACTATTCCACACTTGATAGACACACACAACACACATGCCTAATGTTCAATGAATGCCTTATTCATTTGTTCGATTGTTCTTGTTTAAATGTGATGTGTGTGTGCTCAACTTTATATGGATCAATCGAAAAATATTTTTGATCATTTTTATATGTTTTTGGAAGTGATTTTTATCACTTTTTGTGTTCATGTTTAGTGCTTACTTTATTTTTCAAGGTTTAAACATGTTCTGGGTTAAAAAACAAGTGTCAGAATTTTTGGCAACTCATTTTGGCGACTTGCAACCTGCGAGATCAAGCTGCGAGTTTTGGCTACTTGTTTTGGCGACTTGCAAGCTGCGAGCTCCAGTCGCGGGTTTACACAGAAGGTTTTGGCGACTCACTCGCGACTTGCCCAGTCGAGAAATGCCCAGAATCAGCTTTTTAAAGAGCTTTTTCGTGGGAATCTTGTTTTAAACCTCTCACATCCTCTCTTAAACCCCTCTTTCAATATTTTTATATCAAAACCCAATCAATTTGAATGGTTTTTCATTCCATTAACATCTCTAAGGTAATTTTAAAACCTTTCCATTGTTTTGGATCCTTAGATTATGTTTTGGAGAGTTTTGTGCTCTTGGTTGGGATTTTCATTATAAGGGTTGGGAAAACTTAATTTTTTCTCAAAAGTTTTGTATGGGATTGGTTTCTTTTGTTGATTTGCTTTAGATGTTGGCCCATTGTGGCAAAAAGAGCATGTATTAAGGGTGGTTTTCATAATGCTCATGCATTGTTTTACATTGTTGTTCATAGTATGCATGTTAAGTGTTTGATAAAATGCCTCTTAGGCATTTTCTTGCTTGTTTGGACTCCGATGAGTACCAAACCTTGGGGTTTCTTATGTTTCCTCATTAGGAACATGTTTGGTTCATTGGTTGTGTATTTAACACACCTTGTCCCACATGTGCATTTTTCATGCATGCATTGCATATAGCCACCTCTTGCACACACTTTTGCTACCCTTGTCATGCATTGGTCTATACCTTGTTTCTTCTTCCTAGCATGTCATGTTTACCTTATACTTTGTAGCATTTTGTTTTTGTCTTAGGATTGAGCTTCATTTTCTCTTTCATCTCGCACCCCTCATGCATCATTGCACCCCTCATGCATCATTATCATTGTTCATACTTTCATCTCTTGCCCATGTTTCTCTTTGACCCTTTGTCTGTTCCTGACAAAAAGGGGGAGAGTATACTCTAGAGAGTATACCGGAGAGTTTTTGTCATTTCTATATGACCCTTGTGCACATTCTTAGGGGGAGAAATTCTATTTCTCGTGCACACTTGTAGGGGGAGAGATATTCCATAGGGGAGATGCATATACTAAGGGGAAGAAGACATTGTGTTAATAAGAAAACTTTGTCTAGGTGTTTGGTGCTTGATCAAGTTGCTCACATGTTTCACATCATGTTCTTGATCGCAATTTTACTTGTTACATTATACTTGTCTGTTTATTACTTGCTTTACCTTGAGGGTCTAATGTGTTTTGTGCAAGTGTTTCAGGTTACAGATATATATGTTCCAAGTTCATCACAGCTCCTATGATTCATGATAGGGGGAGTGATATGATAAAGGAAGTACTTTTTACTGTTTGTACCTGTTACCTTTGTAGGTTTTTAAGGTTCTTAGTTCATGTTTGTACTTGTTGCTTTTGTAAGCTTTTAAGGTTTTTAGTACTTGCGGTTAAATGTCATGCATTTTCTTTTAAGTACATCACTCTTGTGCCCTTGTAGGATCTTATTCCTAGATGCATATATGTTTTTATGCATTGGTTGAGTGTTGGACATGCAAATGATACTTTGCAATTTAGTTTATTTGCTTGCATGTCCGGATGTTCATTCTTTGAGAGAATAAGCATTGTGATCACTATTGTATAGTGATTGGATGTTTGGTCAAGCCATGGTCTATTGCTTTATTCTATTTTGCTTGATCGCATTATGCTTGCTCCATTTGCATTACAAGTTTTCTGCATACAATGATCAGATTGTGTTGTTGTCTTTCAGGAGATACTTGTTCTTATGGTTCAAGAGCTTCACAGATTCTAGAGTTAGGTGTGAGTGAGTTTTCCAACTGTTCCCAACTCACGCGTTAAGTCTAGAGTTTGTTGTAGGGTTTTGTCACGGAATAGCCAAAGGGGGAGATTGTAAGGTTGAATTTTATCAACCATCTTGTTGGCTTTAGAGTGTATTTAGGTGGGATTCATGTAAGGGTAGAGTGTGAGAGAGTGTGAAGAAATGCTTAAGATTGTGCAAAGAAGCAGGGACTCGCGGCTAGGACTCACGACTGACTCGTGACTTACAAGCCGCCAACTGCAGCACACGTGAGAAGCATGCGGGAAGGTGAAGGGTCACGCCAGCTGTCGCACTACAAGACAAAAGTCCCAGGCTAGCCAGGCTATTAACTCGCGGCTTGAACTCGTGACTTAGACCAGTCGCGAGGCCAAGTCGCCAACTTGCCCCGTTTGGGAAAAACTGACTCTTCGCATTCCTTTCTCACCCCACTATATATAGACCCTTATACCCACAAAATGTAGAGAGTTTCCAGAGAGAATTTTGGGAGAGAAACCCTAGAGAAAAATAAGATTGCCTCATTCCCAATCTTCACTAAGAGACTCTTCAAATTCCTCTACTCTTTTCCTCTCCATTAATACATCCTTGATAGGTTCTTGACCAAATCCTTTTCTCACCACACCCACGTCTGTGAGAAGGTCTTTTAGTGCTAAGGGAAGCAGTTTGGAAGGGACCAATGGTTATTGGTTGATGCTATGAGCTATAGCGGAATCCGGTAAGCTAGAGAAGAAAAAGGTTCGGCGTAACCTCGTTGGAGCAAGAAGCTTGGAGGGCTTAGCTACCTGTGTAGATTAGGCTTGGAGGGTCTATTGCTATTCATGTATCCCAACTACATTTTCTAGTGGATTATTTACCGCTTGGAGGACGGCGGAGAGGTTTTATGCCGAGGGCTTCGGTTTCTTCTTCGATAACACATCGCGTGTTGTCCTTGTATTTGCATCTCTCTTCCTTTAATCTTTGCCATTTAATTTCTGCTGTGGATGTGATTTTATTTGGTTTAGATTGGTTATCAATTCTGTCATTAGCTTATGTTCATGTTCCGCACATTTATTGCTTGATAATAAGCTTGAATTGGTAATTTGTAATTAAGGGTCAAAACGTTCAAGGGTGTTTTACACACATATTGAACATTCCGTAAGGAGGGAAATAAAATTCTAAAGCCTAAGAGAAGATGAAGAGCCCAACTTTCTTAGCGACAGAGAAACTGGCCAGCGAAAAAAATAACAGAAACAAGTTCTGTTGGGTTGGCAGATAAACAACTTATTTCAATCAATTAAAAAAATATGACCAAAAAAGGTGGGTTAAGAAAGTCATTTCCCACATGTTTGTTTTTTATTTATTTATTTATTTATTTTTATAGAATCCCACATGTTTGTTGGTTGTCTCAAAACATCTCTTAATCAAAATTGAATAATTTTCATACTCAATCAAATGATATCCTTATGTGATGTTTTCAAGACTTAGAAATAATTCAAAAAAAAAAAAAAAAAAGGTCAATGGTTTAATTTATAAACTTATGTAAAAAAGAAATAAGTATGTATATTCAAATGCATTTTATCTTTAATGTGCCTATGAATATTCAAGGAAATACAAGCTAGTTATATATAATATTTAGCCATACAGAGTTATTAAATCAAATTTTTTATAAGTTCTTATACAAAAATTAATCTATATAATTAACTTAAATAGTATAATTTCAGTTATAATGTAGTTATTAATTATTAGCACATATATTTTATGGAGTAAAAAAGCTTAGTTATGACCACCGTACACCCTTGGTGCGATGGTCACTCCGCAAGTATAAGTGCTTGTGGGGGTGTGGAGGGCAAGGGCCAGGGTTCAAGTTTCCAGAAGGAAGCTTCACACACATATACACTTAGATTATGCTAGAGTAGAAATTCTATCTTGTAAAAAAAAAAAAAAAAAAAAAAAAGCTTAGTTATGTGGTGATTAGTGATTACTATATACGGGGATAAATAAATTAATAAAGTGATTGATGAACGAGTTCTGACTTATTCCATGAAAAAACGAACTAAACTAAACATGTAATTTATCTTAATATTCCGTTCAACTTAGCTTATTTATAGTTTAACACCCCTATTCAGTGGGTTGTGAAAATTTAAACTCATGACCTTCCTTTTCATCCTATAGTTTAATTTCATCCTTTAGATAATATCTGTCAATTTAATTAAATATTGTTTATGAAGTCCGCATGCCTTATCAATTGACTAGTTGCTAGGCAACTTGTACAGTTTTTTATCGTCTTGATGTATATGTATTGGCATTTGAAAAGACATCCCCTGTTTATGCATATATGGTTAATTTGAACCAAAGAAAAGGCTGGAGAGCTTGACTAAAAGTGAAGAGATTAGCAGTTATTAGGTAATGCATACGCATGTTGGAGAGCAATATGTGAAAATGTGTATGCCTATAGACTCTCTCATATTGGATCAAGGTTTGATAATGGATAAAGCTGATGTGGAGACCTCATCAATAGCTGTGAATCAAACCCACATATTAACATATAGGAAAAGAAAATTTGGGCAAAGATTTTTGGAAGTTTTGATGGGAAATACGTGGACATATTCTTTAATTTGAAAGGGACTCACCGGAGTCCTGCCCGTAGCGATCCACGTCCACCGGCCCCACCTATCTCTATCGTACCACAACTTGGAATCTTATTAAACAAAGTTGGGTACTTTCATTATCACATAATCTTCATACTTTGAGAAGAGGAAAGAAAAATTAAAAGAATACAAAATATTTTCTTGATATTTGGGAATGTTTCACATTCCTCCCCAACTATTCAAAACTTAAACATAATCTCTTTAAAGTTTGAAGTAAATTACTGAACTATATTTTCCACCCATATATATATCGCTTTGTATGAGTAGTATTTCATTTAACATTTCACCTCAAACTGGAGGATACACACAATAGTGACACGTCCTTTTGACAATGCATAAAACAATAATACATATAACATTGGGAAGATAACGTCACATGGCAGGCAATTATTGGTGCAAGTCAAATTGTTTTATAGTTAAATATCCATTATTAGCTCATTTAAATACTCCATTATTTTTTCTCATTTTTTCCTCTCGAAAACAACTTTATAGATAAATTTCTTTATATATCATATCATATCATATCATATACTATATATAATAGCAGAAGCTGAGAGAAAGTTGATTCCTACAATTAAGGAGGTGTTGACAAATAGGATTAAAAAACGATATATTACATTGTTTGGTAATGCTATAATACCGTTTAAAAGCGATAAATTATAATTTTTCACAACGTTGAACACTGCTTGGATCCCTCTTGGTATAAAAGAAAGCTAACCGCTTAAGAAAAAAAAAAAGAAGAAGATTGCTACATGGAGAAAGGAGAAAGAGAGACCGAGAGAAAAGAGAGACAGAGAAATAGAGAGGCAAAGAACGGAGAAGGAGAGAGAGATCGAGAGATCGAGAGATCAAAAATTGCAGTTTGCAAATAAGAATGAAAAGATGTCTCTCACTTCCTGTCTTCTGCCATCACCGTAAGCCTTCACTCGCTACCCAACCATCGGAATCACTATTGGTAAGTTTTGTTTTAAATTTAAAAATTTAGGGTTTTGGGTTTTTATTTGGAGAATCAGTTGGGTGTTAATTATGATTTAGATTGGTATTTTGGGTCAAATTTGGTTCTAATTAAGGGATACGAAGATAGAGGAACCAAGCAGAGTTCGTAGCGATACTGCGATACAGAGAAAGGGAAGGAGAAAAAAAAAGTTTGTGGCACAGTGGAGATTCGACTGAAACTGAAAGGTCAAGAAGGATTGCCCAAATTTTCTTTTGTTGGATTTATATTTTGGGTTAGATTTTGTCAATTAATGTATTTGGGTAAAGGTATTTGCCGAGAAACAAGGAATTTTCTTTTGCTAAAACGTTGAAGTTGTTCTTTTCTTCTTCTTCTTATTTCAATTTCATGTACAGTTTAATCTTTAAAAAAAATGTACGGTGCATCGTTTGGAGGGGCTTCCTATCACAGCGATAAAACAGTCTGATGGTCTCTAAGTATAAATACAACACTAACTGCTTAAATGGGCAAATTAAATTCAAAAGGCTTGCCCGTATACGGAGAAAGAGAGAAAACAAAGTTGTTCGTCGGACTCCAAGAGAAAGAGAGAAAGATCCAATGCCGGCCATTGTCCATTCCCTGGCCAGACTTAGACCATCGAACAGCAAGCACAGAAAGAAACTGTTAGGTCATGTATCAACCACCCAAATCGACGGAACCGCACCGCTAAATTTTTTCTTTTTCCATTTTTCAAATTTGGGTATGAAATGTTACTTTTAATTGATTTTTTTTTGTTGGGTATGTTTAGATTTGATCCCTTTTTGTTTTGGGTTTTAGGGTTTTCTATCAAAATGTTTGTAGATATTTGCTTCTGGTTGATTTATTTTTTTAATTTTTTTTATTATTGTCAATTTAGGAATTTGGATTCATAACCCTTTTCCTCTCCATTTGTTAAAATCGGGAAAACCCCTCACAGTTTAAGACAAAAATATTGTTAAATTGAAAGAGATCGAAAGTCTGATAAATAGAGAGAGAGAGAGAGAGAGAATGAGTCGATTAGGTGCAGAGTGTTGGGAGAGGGAAAAATCTGAGAAATCAAACATAAATTTATGCCACATTTACGTTTAAAAAAAAAACTGGAAAAATTGTGCCTTTTCCCTAAAGCCATTAAAGTAACCGTGTACAACGTTTGGTTTTTGGGTAATTAACGTTGCTTTTCCCTTACTGCTTATAAATACCATCCCTTAACCAATCTGGAAAAGCCTTCACAAACAGTTTCATTTTGCAAACCACGCACCTGTGTCTTTCAAAAAATCACTAACAATCCCAAGGCCAATTGACTACGCTAACAACAGACACAACATTTTGTCCACTGGGCAGTTACAAATTTTGCCCATTACATATTCCTTTCTTTTCCCAGTCTCTGTATTTTATCCCTGTCTCCCGCACTCTGTACTTTATTTCTTGCAACACAATTTTTTCCCTATTTGCAAGCAAAGCCTCAAAGCAAAACATTCACAAGGCACTTTGAGAAGAAATAGAGAGCTGGAGAGAGAAGTCTGAGGGCTGCCAACATTGCCAAGCCAACACCCACCTTTAGTTGGCATCCCACCACCGTAATACTGCCGTTACCACATCGGTAAATGTATTTTCTTATGCACAAAAAATTTGATATGGACTGCTTAGTTTTGATTTAGGCATCTAGCCTAGATTTGGTTTTGATTAAGGTTTAAAATTTGGAATTGGTTTGAGGGAGTTAGAAAGATGAGAAAAAGAATGGTATGATTGGAGGACTCTGAAAAATGTTGCATGTCATGTGTTTGAGGAAATTTCTCTTTGACAGCTGGTACATAATCCTTTGATTCAATCTTCTCTTTTCCCTATCTTGATATAAATTTTGGCCTTTTGCTGGATTCACAAAATCCAATTGACCACAAGTGTTTAATTTTTGTGTGTAAGGTTTTAGTTGTAATTGATTTCTTGGCTTAGTTGGTTTGCAGCAGTTTTTATGCTTTTGGGAAATTCTTAGATTCCAACATAAACAAACAAGCCAATATGTGGCACTGGTATGAAAACCATGAATATTGGCACACCTTTGGGGTTTGTAAGTTGGAAAATAGGATTACAAACCATGTGTATGTTACAATAGTTTTTAGCAGCCCCTAAAAAGAAGAGACAGGTTATTCTTATTCTTGATTTAGTTCGTGTAAACTACATGTCTAGCCTACTGTTTTTGCTGTATAATGCAATTTTGGGTGTTGGTCCATTTCTTGAAGACAATGCATGAGGTAGTCTTGATCTAACTCATTGTAAAGGTCAGGACCTTAAGTTCATGAATTACACTTCATAAGTTTCCGAAAACAAAATCTATTTTCAACATTGTCCTGGAACTAACTTATTCATGACTAATTATAATTTAAAATGCAGTTTCCTTCATACTGATGATCCATTATCAATTACATGACCACATATAAATGGCTGTGGAACTTGACGAATTGATAATGAATGTGCCTTTCTAATTATTTTAACGATAAGCTTTTGATACCATTTTAGATATTTGGTTGTGTAATGATTGGACTAATCATTATACTAATAGTTGGTACATGTTAACAATTAACTGATTAGCTTTCTATAACATGTGAGAGTTGGTAATGGTATTACTAGAAGGGAAAAAAATTTAAAAGGTAGAACATATAAAGTATGAATGACAGATTGCTTGAAAACATTAATTCTTTGTAGTTGTAGTTCTTTTATTGACAAGCTTTGGTTTCAAATTAAAATTTCAGTTTTGAATAGAGTAAGGCAAAGAGGAAGATGTCGTTTTTAATAGTAGGTCATTTTACCATGAATTCTAGACAATTGTTAAAAACATATACCTTTCTAAATTAGAAAAACTTGGAACTTACATTCAACAAAAAAGAAATTGCTAAACTTCTCAAATTTTATTTTCATTGGGTTGAATAAGGTGAATTGGATTTGGTTACATGTATTTGGAAGTATACTAAAAATATGCTAAATGATTTAAATTCTTATAACATTTTCTTTCATTCTTGCATAACATTTTTTTTTCTTATTTTTTTATTGGTGTCTTTAGGGGTCCAAAATTGAGGTAGATTTCAAGTATAGGTTTTAGTTTTGATATAAGGCTCACAAGATATGTTCACTGCATACAGAGGTTTTTGAGTTTTCAATTCATTTCATGACATGAGAAAATCAGATCTGTATTTTAGATTGGGCATTGAGGACCCTTTCCGCATTTGATTTTAAAAAGATTGCATCTTAATTTATTTAAAGCCATGACGTTTTTGTTTATGTGCACAAATACTAAATTTACTGTCTCATAACAATATGATAGTGTTAGCTTCTTTGCATTTTATATTTCTGCTTAATGAATTCAATAGTTTAGAAGTGAAAGATTCTTCATGACATATGTCCTAATTGTTCCAGTTCATCAAACAGTTCTTAGCTTTCTCAAAAGTGGGTTTGTATTTTCAGTTTTGTGGTTTTTGTCAAGAGGTCAGTTTTTCCTTTTAAGCCTTTGTGCTTTTCTTGGTTTTTATTTTTACTGGGATTTGTTAGTTTTGAAAGGATAATTATAATGTTTTGTTTGATGGGGTTGCAAAAATATTTTAATGCTCCTAAAAGGCTTGCATTTTTGTTCTTCAGAAAGAAGTTTATACCTGCACGTGTAGTTCTTTTCCAGTTGCAGTTACATTGAGGTTTATTCAATCTGTTCTCTTCTATTAATGTTTCTTGAATGTGGGTTGGAAATTGGATTCTTATTGTTTTGCTTACAGGGATTTGGCATTTTATCATCTGGGTTATTTTGAACTGTGGATTCTCTGCATCTGCGTAAAACTCTTCATACGTTACACAAATCCTACTACTTGAACAATTCAGAAACTACAAGACTAGAATAGCTAGGTATTTACCAGTCTTCTCCTTTATTCTGTATGGTTTCTTGCATATTTATTGTTAATATGTTTCTATAAAGAATATGAAATTGGAATCTGATTGCATATTTATTGGTTTTCATATAGGAATTTTATTTTTTAAGTTGAGGTTGTTTTTCTTTTCATTTGCAGTTGAGTTTTTCTGCTTCACTCTCCTTAGAATTTTGACTTAACAATTGAAGTTTTTCATTGAATTTGATCCTTCTGCTTCACTCCATCATAGAATTTTGATTACCCTATTGAAGTTGTTAATTGAATTTTGGCTGGTACAAATTTGCATGGATTTAGTTTGAAAATTTTAAAGTTGAGGTTATCAATGTTTACTTCTTTATGATGTTTTGTATTTTCTGAATTTTTGAATTTTTTTTTTCAGGTTCCTTCTCAGGTGATTTTTTTAAATTAAAGTCTAAATTTCCAATAAAATCTCTACCAATTCTGACTTTCTAATGATATCATTCAATTTACCACCTAAGCAAGAGTGAATGGGTGATTTGTTGTCCCTTTTATATACCAATCTGTTTAGTCCATAACTTAAAGAGTCCCAAGGTTCTCCAAATGGAAAACTGTTGTTTAGAGGGAGTTCAAAATATAGAGAACCAATCATGAGAGCAGTGCTGCATTGGCTTCAAGTTAGGAATTCTATGTGATATATTGGACTGAACAGAATTGAACTACTGGTGTGGTTATCAGAGAACTGAGTCTCTATGGTGAGCATCGCCCCTATTGCCACGAGAGTATAATTAGATGCATGTGTGTGTCTGCATGCGTGTGCACCTGTGCGTGGCAGGGGCATGTTGTAAAACACGAGTCAATCTCAGTCCCTTGCAAAACTCATTTCTATTGTGTATGATACTTGGTTTGGGTTGACATTGTTTAGATACCATAAATATGTAAATGATGGTTCCACTAAATGACCATCCTGTGCTCAAATCCTAATAGAGCACAAAATTCATCCATGTTTGGTTGCAATATGGATACAAAGGTTCTTATATGTCAAAAGAATGGCTAAAGCAACCTGCCTTTGTTTAGTCCTTTGCTCTAACTTCACGCACATATATTGCAAACCTCACTGACTTCCCCAAAATTTTCTTAATTGATGATGTGACGGTACTAACAGAAGATGCCAATCAGGTTTGTTCTTTGTTCTCATTCTGAAAATCCAATTGACTTTGTTGTTGGCAAGCAGATCAACTTCAATAATTTTAAATCCTACACTTCCCTAGAAAAAGAAAAAGAAAAAAAAAGCAAATGAGCTTAAATATTTTTGTGGTTAATCTATTATTTAGTTTGTCTATATATGTATTTATGTACGTATGTGTATGAATCTTAGTGCTTGAGAAAACAACAGGTTTAGGAATTTTCATCTTGGGTGGTATCAATTGAAGTTTTTTATTAAGATGATGAGCAATTGAAGTGGAAAGTGAATGTTCCAAATGGACGTACCAAAACATCTGAGGAGAATCCATCAAGAAAAATATCTCAACATATTGCAATGTACTACACGTGAATTAAGATGTTAGAATGCTTCAATTTGTCTCCTTAGCAAAAGGTGTGATTCACTTTGGAAATTTGATTTTATGCTTTTAATTATTTGTTTTATGAGTTACTACACAAAGGCAAAATGTACTATTAACTTCTGTCTTTTAATCTATAGACATTTCATACTTTCAATTTATAAAAATTTCGCACAATTATTATCAGCCAACTTTGTAATGGTTTCTAAAATAAATAAATAAATAAATAAATAAAAACTCTTTATAACAGCTAAAACTACATTATACGGACTAATGCTTTGGGTATGAAATTTTTTATGGTGGCATTTATGAATAATGCTAGAGATACAAATTATTTTATAAAAAAATTTACAAACTACTGATGTAGTGAGTGATTATTGGTAAATAAAAAAATGATATTAATGATGGGCCTAGATGAAAACCAATAAGAGATTGGCTACATCAAAATGTTGTAAAATAATTTGTGGTTGTAGTATTACTCATCAATTATACTCTATTAGAAAAATAATTATATAATTTTGAGTTTAAGACTAATACTTATAAGTTTCATGTACTTATTTCTTCTTTCACTTATTAATAAATAATAAATAAATAAAAACAAAGGGCAAATTTCGCGGGTTTATGGCTTGTATAAATAACTTAAAAGGCTTTATTTTGGGGGATTGAGGGGTGAGTAATTTTGTACACATATTTCACTTTTATTTGTAAAATAAATAAACAAACAAAAACATAGATCTCTCTCTCTCTTTCTATATATATATATATATATATATATATATATGAGATAGGTTTAGGTTACACTTACACCTAGTGTAACTCTAAAGAGTTACACATTTTCTAAATCATTGGATTAAGTAGTTCCAACGGTCAAAAAAGACACTCATTAATGCTAATATTCTGATTAGGATCTCATTAATTATCCTTTATTTATTACATTCCATATCTATCTCTAAACCTAAAAAAAATCTATATGCCTCTCTCTCTCTCTCTCTCTCTCCACCATCGTTCTTCCACCTCCATGACCAAGTCGACGACAAGAAAAAAAAAAAAAAAAAAAAAAAGTCATAGCTGCTGTCCTCCACATATTACGTTATTACATAAAAAAAATAAAATCCCTTGGGGATGACCCCAAGATGCTTGCAAGATGTTTTGAACCCAAGATTTCATGTATATCATAAGACTTTGTTGAGGTCCAAAATGTAATAAGGAGTCAGGCTCATAAAAGTGAGAAAGGCCCAGCCCGTAGAAATGAAAAAAGAAAAAGAAAAAGGTGAAGGTTTGGCCCTTAAAATGAAAAAGGGGAGCCCGGATTATAGGAAGAAGAAAATAAGCCTTGGGCCTTAGAAAAAGGATGAAGGAGACTTGGCTCAACAATGTGAAGAAGTCATTATGCCTAAGGAAGAAATAAGGAACATAAAGGGGCTGAGAAGGAGTAGAATTTGGGCCCAGGCTATGCGAGGATCGGCCAATCTAAGGGTACGGATCCTCAAGGAGAGCTAGAATATGCTAAACAGGATGTGGATAGCTCAAGAGATGGAATGTTCATTTTAAAGAAGCACGAAAGATGAAGGAGGCCATGTCAGCATCATTTGCAAGAAGGAATCTATTCCATTTGCAAGAGAAAGGTGTTTAGTAGCCTTTTTTACTACACCATTTGCAAGAAGGAATCTATCTCATCTTTAGGAAAGGAACATATTATGAGAAGTCAACATCAAAGCCTCAGAACTTTGAGGTGTCCCTTTTAAGGCTTTGGAAGAAGAATAAGGAGTTTTGACCTCAGAGAAGAATCTGGATTTACTCAAAAGGGATCTCTCTCAAGAGGAAAGTTAGCAAGCGGGCTTTCAGCTATCAGTTCTCAAGAGAGTGAAGTAAGAGAAAAAAGGGGAAAGGACCAGCCACCAATGCCTTAGATAGAATAATAGTTCTTGTACTCAGAGCACCCAAAGAATGGACTATTGATTTTAAGAATCTTCAAGTAGAACTATAAAAGGGGAGAACCCAAGCTAAGGAAGGGCATTCAAACACAAGCACTCAAGATGCAACAATGCTAGAAAAAGGGCATTAAGCTTCAACTTGAGATATAGTGGGAAGAGTGAGGCATTGTAAGAGGTCCTGGATCAAACACTTGAGGAGTCACTTGGGTTCAAAGGGATTCAAACTTCACAAGTCTTGAAAGCCTAAGTGGAGCTACTCAAGTCTATGATTTTTGAACTTTATTGAGCCTTGTGGAACATCCCAGCAAAGCAGGACCTAATGTACTTGAACACTCAATATAATAAAATATAATACCACTCTATTTGGAGGATCTTTGTCACTCTATTTGTTTTGCATTTTATTCTCTAGTCCTTAATTATTCACTCAACTAGTATAATATATGTGTATATATATATATATATATATATATATGTATGTGTGTATGTAGGTATGTATGTATATTTATGTTGTGAGATTCATGTCTTGTGCACAGATTGGTTCGTAAAACGACCCAATAAGGTCACAGTGAGCCAAGCTCACTCCAACCAACAATCAACCATCCATCCTTGGAGGCCTAGGATCCCTTATCATTATTGGGTTGGGGAACCATCCAAAAAGGGAACCCACATAAAAAGGTGACTCCACTGGGGACTAGGAAAATAAGGGGGAAGAATCAGTCCCTTCACAAGCATGGATCCAAGACTAAGGAGCAGTAAAGGTACTAACTTGCCACCCGTGGCATCAGAGCTTGTAGGGGAGAACGAAGTTGCCTCTTGACTATCAATGCCTCAAGGCTACTTAACCATCAATCACTACGACGCTCGTATGCCTCTCATCTATCCTGGCCTCGGTGCGAGAAATGATGGTATGGAGGTGTGTCATACCTCAGGTTTGTGACTGGAATATGAGTCGATTATATGAAAATTACCAAGGGTAAGTGAAGTCGCCACCAATCATTGGGTTTTCTAGGTATGATTGGTCACTTGACTCTATTTGATTTTATTACCGATCCTAGGCTAATAAAAATGCCGTTTTTCCTAATCTAATATGGATGGGTAAAAAATCTAGATTCTTGAGTTTGGAAGTCTGATTATGTGTGGGGAAGGTGTTAGGCACCCCACAACGCCTGTCCATAGACAGTTCTTTATTTTGGTAAAATCATAATCTAAGGACATTGGCAGTTGAAAACAAGCTATTGGCATTAGATTTCGAGGCTTTAAATCTGTTAGGCTTTGAGGTTTGGTTTTAGAATGGGTGTGGTTTCGATCGTCGCTTTCCAAGTGTGTTTGGAATTGTTGCCAAATTTCCACGTTAAAAATCCAGCAACATTTCACCTTATTTTCGTGGCTGAAATCTGGTAGCGCTTCGCCTCAGATGTGTTATAACACATGAAATGCTATTCTCACCAAGCCTTCGACGTGAGAATACAGCAACGGGGATGCCCCATTTTCATGGTGAAAATCTAGCAAAGTGTTTGGTGCACTAGGAAAAGATGCCAAACAGGGGCAAACAAACATGTTATCAAACAAAAGGGGGTGTCCTATGAGGACAAATGTAGGTTTGGATTGAGTGTCCATAGTTCCATTCTATTGTCCTCAAACATGAGAGGTTTGTGTATATTTATTTATTATGCACATAACTTTGACAATGTCAACTGGTGATGCTAATTTTAAAGGCTATATACAGACACGTTGGGTTATGTGTGTAAAGAGTAAAATATGTAAATGCTCAACAATGAATCCACCAGTCTCTAAAGAAGATAGTATATTCAGTTGATTTTCATATTGAAGTTGGACTCAAAACAAAACTGGCTGGTGATATTTTTCAAAAATGTTTTTCATATATATAATATTGTGTGTGTATATATATATATATTTAAAGATTTTTTCAAAGATATTTTGGAGTCCAATAGAAATTATGAAATGAAGAAATTAAGGGTTACGTAAGCTAGGGACATAACAATGATATTAATCCAGTCCTAGTGGCTTGTGGGAATATAGTGTGGTGGAAGGACATAGATATAAAATTGTAAGTAATGAGACCTTATTTGTAATTCTCTAATCTTCAGGGGTCAATTGCAATGTGTTGATGGACATTATTGCAATATGTAGAAGTTCAAATATTTTCTTGATATGGTTGAGAAAATTAAGGAATAATTTTGAAAAATTTTCAAGATAACTCAATAACATTCAAAAAGTTATTGATTGATCCTACAGCTGAAGATTAGGATCCCTAAGGATCCCACATTCAATCTCTCTCTTGGGTTTTAGAAGTCTTAAAAAAAAATTAAAAAAAAAAAAAATCAAATCAGTGGTTGGCCATTAGAACTACTGAGTGATACTGCAGTCTTTTGAAAACCCAAAAAGAAACAGAGAGATAGACGTGAATACCTTAGGAGGCAACACACCTGGGTTGCTAAGAGAGGTACACAATTTTGTTCTATTTAGAATCTATGGTTGTGTGGTAGAACGATCTTTAAATGAAAATATAAATTTTGTTTTATATTGCTTCCGCAAAAACTATCAGTGGTATCAGAGCAAACCACACTTAATCATGGATTTTGAATTTTTATTCATATTAGTATGTGTGCCGAAATTTATTTCCTATATGTCGTGATTGATATATGTGATATGTTAATTTTTGTTTTAAATATTTGGAGAAGTGGAGAACAACAAAAATTTGTGCCGTGATTGATATATGTGATATGTTGATTGTTTGGTTCTGATTCGTTTTCGGTATTCTTGATTATATTTGACAAATATGTTGCTGCTGAAGTCGCATGTCTCTTGCATCTACTCTTGAGTTGTGCATCATAGTGCTATTATTGCTTTATAGATTGTCTATTATGGTTTCATGCATATGTGATTATTTGTGTGACCCATGTTGATATGTTTTAGTTCATTGGCTCACTTTTTATGTTGATAAAATCTTGAGTATTGCTGAATTAAGGTGTTGAATCTCAATTAGTGGGAATTGTATAAGATACATAAAGAATGATATTTAAATAGTCCCAGTAGTAATATATATTAAGTGCTAATTAGGATTATTTTACAGAATAATTCCTATGGCCCTCCATTGTCGGTGAATAAAGGTCCTATTAAATTAAAATTTTGTCGAAGCCAAAAGGATAGACTTGATTTTGGTTTAGTAGTTCTTCTTGTTTACTTCTTGGGAAGATAGGTGTATGACTGGTGGGAGTGTGGCTAAAATAGCAACATAATCATACTAGTACATATATCTCACTCAGATAATGGTTTTGCACTTAACCAAATAAACATGACCACTAAAATAGTGTAAAGCATGTTTGATATGGAGGCCAAAAGTAAATTTGGGTGTCATAGATAAATTAAATTAAATTAGAAACATGAGATGAAATCATGATGAATAGTATCTATTTGCCTTTATATGGTGTGCACAGTATATTTCAAAAGAAATTATTGGAGCATGCAAGGTAAGGGTTCCCCATGCCCACTTTGAACTATTTATGAATATAACTGTTATATTCTATTTTGGGAATCTATGATATTTTGTTCTTGTGAGAGTTACCATCAGTTATTCAAAAACCTGAATCTGATGGATATATGTATGTGAAAATATTATTTTATATTATTTTGAATATTCATTATGACCAATTTTCATCCCTTAGCTAAGATTCTGGTTGAAAATCGATTGTCTAGACCAAACTATGTAGATTGGAAAAGGAATTTAATCATTGTTCTCACTGCTGATAAAATAGTTCATGTCCTTGATACTGAGGCACCAGGCCACTGAGGAGCAAAGAGATGTATTTAATAAGTGGCATGAGGCTGATGAAATGGCTAAATGCTACATAATGGCCTCTGTGACCAATGTGTTGCAAAAACAATGCCAAGGTCTAGTTACAACAAAAGATATGATGTTGCACCTCAAAGAGATGTTTGGAGAACAAAGTAGAAGTGCACGGCAAACTGCTATGAAAAATCTCATTTCCACCAAAATGGTGGAAGGAACTCCAGTTCGGGAACATGTCCTGAAAATGATTTCTTTCATCAACGAACTGGATATGCATGGTGCAAAAATTGATAGTGAGACCCAAGTTGATGCAATCCTAGCATCTTTAACTGATTCTTTTAATAAGTTTATCATGAACTATAACATGAATAAGATGGAAGTGACATTGTCAGAGCTGCTCAATATGTTGAAACCAGCTGAGGATCTCATCAAGAAAGAAAATCCTACTATAATATTGGTTGAAAAATCTGATACTTCTTTGTGTTATCTATAAGTTACGGTCAAAACTTCAGTATGTTGGGCAGCCGCATTTAGTGTTGATGAAACATATATTCTTAAGATGGAATTCATAATCTCTTAACGGAGATATAAAATATTCCATTGAGATAAGTTTAATGGGTTTAGTTATTCAGAGTGTTGGGCCCAACCACTTTAGTAAGGAGTTACTGAAGTATATATTTATGAAATTGGATTTCATAAATATATGATGAATAACATAAATGATAAAACCGGGTACTCAAGGATTAAGATATAGTAATCTTCAAAGTGGCAGTCTATAGTCATGACTTTGTATTATTACGAATATTTTAATGAAGGGGTTGTATGTATATTAAAGTCTTGGGATATAATTTATTAATAAGACCTAGAGTGCAATTATATTCTTATAGTGGTATTGAATATAATTAATGGTAACTTTGGACTTGCTAAGAGTTGACAGAAAAGTCCAAGGCCCATTGGAGTTAGAGTCTTATTTGTTCCCTTTGGTCCCATCTCAAGCCACAAACTAAAACACAATTGGGTAGGCCCAAAAAGCTAACCCAATTAGATAATCAGTCATTATTTAATATGAGTTATTAAATAAAGAAACTACTATGGTAGTTAGAACATACGTATGATAAAAAGAAAAGAAATCAGTTTTTCTCTACAAGGAGAAGAAGAAGGATTTTTCTTTGAGAGTCTATGTACAAAAGGACTGATTGAGAGATCACACATTTTGGGCACCATGTGGAATTGAGATGAAGATTAAAGTTATTCTCAAGTCCGTGTTTGTTGCTTCCGCTGTGTGTTTTGTATGAGATACAAAACCAGATTTTCCAACAATGTCGAGCACACGGGCTTGAGCAGCTTTCTAAACCTCGACACATGCTAGCTGTCGAGCTTTAATGAACTTGCACTTCTTCAGCTTGTTTTTTGGACAGACTTGATGACTTCAACACTTGATCTTGAAACACAGTTTCTTGAAGTATTAAAAACACCTAGAACTATCCAATTACAAGTAAATTGCGTTTTGTCAAAGGATTAGCCAATTACATAAAATAATGACATATGTTCTTAACAAGTGAACCACATATGTCCTAACAATCTCCCATTTTGGCAATCCGTGACAAAACCACAACAAGCAAATAAACATATGAGAGAAGTCATAAATCACTCAACTCATATTCACTTGTTGAATACGATAAAGTCTATCTTAACACAAACTCTTGAAAAAATTTGCAAGAAGAGAGTTTATGGCAAGTAGACTTTGATAACCTATATTTCTGAAACACTTTACACAAAACTCATCAAAACATCTTAGTGTGAAACAGAGATAATAAATTGCATACAAGTATAAGAAGCATATGTATAAAGAGAGAAAAGAAACAACACATGAAAGGGTTAGGTGAAAGAAAAACATACATCCACATATAAAGAAGATAAGTACAATGTATGTGTAAAAATGGTCACAAGACCCAATGTACAAGAACAGTGTATCTATAAAAGAAAGAAAAGAAAAGATAAATCATATCCTCACTACATCCCTCATATCAACACTCCCCCTAACAAAAATGTCCTATACTAACTCTCCCCCTAAGAATGACTACTCTCATATCCCAAAAATACTTCCCATTTTTGTCACGAATGACAAAGGGTAAGAGTGTCGAGTAGACATCTCATTGGTAGAGCTAGCATCTCCATCATCATCATTCGAAGCATCATCATCATCGCCATCATCATCATCATCCTTAGCATCAGAATCAGAAGCCACTGGACGAGGTGGTGTAAGAGAAGCCTCAGAAGCAAAACCACCCATGGTCGCCTGCCGTCGTGCAATACAACCAACGCGAATGTTCACCTGATACAACTCAGTAGAGAGTGTATCAAGGCGAGCATCCATGCGCTGAAGCTGCGCCATGATGTCTCCAAGTGACACATCGCTCATGGAAGAGAAGGGAATGGATGTAGATGGAGCAGAGTGAGATGAAGGAGCTAAACGGGAGGGAGGTGTTGCTGACTCCTGTCGCGATTGAAACTGCGCCTCACTACGTTTTACGGTAGCAGCGTCTATGGCACAAATGTTTGTGAAGTGGTCGGACGTGGGAAAAGGGACAAAAAAATGGCGTAAAATCCTCGTGATAGCGGAGGGAAAGATGAGCTTATCACGGGACGCCAAATACTGATGAACATCTATAATGGAAAGAATGAAATGAGAAGGGAAGTCTATAGTAAGATGCTCAAGAAGGGACAACAAAAATCAAGCATGAGGCTTTGTAATGGAGTTGTAGTGAGAGAGAGGATGGAGTACAAAGGTCATCATCATGTTCAAAATCTAGGACCTTTAGCAAAAGGTCGACATGGTGTAAACTAACGCTCGCCACACTCAGTAAGGCGCTCACAAAGGGCAAACATGAGCTCATCCTTGGACACAGTCCTCAGACGCTCACAACGAGGATAGTCAGGAAACTCTATCCTAGGAACCCGAAGCACATCCGTAACAAGTTGTGGTGTGACAGGAATGCGCATACCTCGAACGCAAGTGAAGAATAGAGGTACTGAACGATCAATCTCGTGCATGTTAGAGTAAAACTCCTGGCTAAGCACCAGAGGACAGGTGACCAGGATGTCACACAGTGACTCCCATCCCCGAATGTGAATGATAGTGGGAAGGTCAGTGTCGGCGAAGTCCGCCAAAATGACTTGGCATTTCGAATGAACACCTCGTCTAGAAAAGTTCTCCGAGAAAGCCTTCCGAGCATCCTCATCACGGAACCGAATGTTAGAAGGAGTAGGATCAAAAGAAGATGATGCCCCGAAACGAAGAGGGTTCCGAGACGGAGCAGATTTACGCTTAGGTGCCATAGACAGGACTAACATAAACTAAAAGAGAGGGAGAGAAAAGGAAAACAAGCCCCAAACAGTTCAAATATATCCAGATATATTGAAAAGAGAGTACGTATGCATGGGGAATGCATGAACATGTGACATGCAAAAGAAATTTCATCATGGGCTCAGCCCAATCCAATCCTACCAGCACACAAACATTTTGCACACATCTAGATACATGAAAATACCATTATAATGCAAATGTAATGCAATGCATGAGATTTTAAACACATATAAGTGAGAACCCATCCTAAAATTTCAACAAACACTCATCAATTTTGAAAAACCCCAAAATTTTTCAAAAACCCCAAAATCTAGGTTTCAAAACATGAAATGCATGAAGAATGAGAAAAATAAAAGCTCACAAAGTGAGGATAACCTTGAAAAAGCTTGAAGAAACCTTGAGGATCAAGATTGGAGTGAGATGAGATTGTTTGGGAGAGAAAAGAGAGAGCTATCGAGAGAGAGAGATCGAAGAAAAATGAGTTCTGGATTGCATGAGAAGCTTAAATAGAATCCTCAGTAAATCTCGACAGATAAGGTGTCGAGAGGTGTCAGGCCATCTGTCGAGGAAGGTGTCGAGAAAATGGTCATCGACAGATGCAGGTGTCGAGGAGGTATCGAGGAACAAAACACCAGATCAAGGACAAAAGCTCGATCGATCCATTAGGTGTTGAGAAGCTATCGAGATGGCAGAAACTTTCTCAATCGATCCACCAGGTGTCGAGGAGGTGTTGGGATTGCGATAAGAAAAAGCTTGAGAAGCTCGACAAATAGCTAGGTATCGAGGAGATGTCGAGCTAGCTTTTAAAAACAGTTTTTCGTGAAGTGAAAAAACACAGACATGAATGCAATCCAACATGCAACTCAACCAATGATCTAATCAACATATTAAGCTCTCAAAATCATCTCTCAACAAGAATTTTAAGCACATGGATCTCAAAAACACACCCACACACTAAACAAGTCTAACCAATTTTATATTTCAAAAACAAGTTAGGACAGTTTAGTGAGCATACATTAGCACATGTAAAACCTTGTGATGGCCAAATCACATTGTACCTACACATGTATCAAGAGTAGCAAAGAATATTGCGTGTTGTGTGTGAAAAACATTGCAAGATTGCATAAGTGTATACATGTTATAATGATTTGAGATATGAGAAAATCACTTTAACTCACACACAATCATAACTGTTTGATGGGGACTATCAGTTTCGAGGTACATCCTATAACTCCCACATCTCCTAGAATACACGCTTGCAATCATATTTAAAAGCATTTTTAATCTTTTTGCTTTTTATTTTCTTTGCATATTTTTCTTTTTAAGCATATCATGGATGGACATATAAGAGAGAGAAAAGAAATACCTATTGATATTTGACATTCCAATTTTGCTATGCCGAAACACACAAATGTCATTGACACTGCACTTTTGCTATGTCGAAGCATACAGGTGTCATATTAGGATTGGTGGGCAACAGTGGTGAGATGGTTATTTATCCCTTTCTCTTAGGATTTTCTAGTCCTACCCGTCAAAAAGAGTGATATGAGTGTTAATTACAAGATATAACTTAATCTTACTCATCACAAACAAGAGCCACAAAGCTCACTTGCTTAGTTGTGCATAAAGATGCTCATCTAAGCTACAAGAGAAACAAAGTTTAGAAAACTTTGTTTCAATGACCATCCAAGATACACAAGTACCAATGTACACAAATACACTGTTTTTGTATTTTTCTGATTTTTCAATTTTATTTTTTTTTATTTTTATACGGAAAAAAGAAAAAAGAAAAAATTAAATCAAACAAACAAAAACAAGTTAAACAAAGCAAAGCATAAAAATAGATTGAAAAAAAAAAAAAAAAAAAAATCAAAACACACAAGTAATGCAACAAACAAAAACAAGAAGATAGAAGAATGTGATGGAATCACTTGGAGCCCTTTTCCTTCCACACATTGGAAGAACCTTTCCGTTGATTAAACCTTTGAACCGGCAGTGAGGGAGAAGAATTGAAACCGTTTAAGTTTAAAAGGAACATGAGGGCTTTGAGAAGATCTCCAAGAGGAGCAAGAGAGTATTGAAGTTGATTTTGGCTTCCAGATGCTATCATGCCATTGCTCTGTTGGGTGGCTAACCACTTATAGCAATTTGGTCGAGTATGACCGGCAGCTCCACAATGATGACAGAGATGCTACTTCTTCTGTTTAGGCTTTTAAGAGTTAGCCTTCTTAGCCCTAGGGTTTTTAACATCTTTCTTATCTTACTTAGGCGGTGCTCCTAAGACAGATTTACCCTGTCTAAGTTCTCACTAGCTAATTCAGTTTTAACATCATTGTTCTCAATTTCAGTATTATTAGCAGGAGAAACAAAAACAGTAGTACTAGTAGAAGTAATATTAGAGGAAGAAAGACCATACCCTAAACCAGTTCGATCTGAAACGGATTTCTGAATGCTGAGCATCTCATCAAGCTTTGCACTTGAAGTCCTCTCCAATTGAGCTCTAACATGAAACAACTCCGCTTCAAGCTTCTTGGTCTTCTCAGCCAAGAAATTGTTCTCAACAGTCAATGCTTCAATAATCTGATTAGCCTCATCAAACTTTGTAGACTGCTCTTCATGATCAAGTTCCCCATCACTAAGTTTCTTGGTGGCTAGCCTATACAGTTTCTCATGCTTCTCAGAAAGCTTGTGTTAGGACATATGTGGTTCACTTGTTAAGAACATATGTCATTCTTTTATGTAATTGGTTAATCCTTTGACAAAATGCACTCAACTTGTAATTGGGTAGTTTTAGATGTTTTTAATACTTCAAGAAATAAGGTTTCAAGATCAAGCGTTGAAGTCATCAAGTCTATCCAAGAAACAAGCTGAAGAAGTGCTGAATCATTAAAGCTCGACAGCTGCTCGACAGCTTCTATCTGTCGAGATTTATAAAATCAGATTTTCTGATCTGATTTCTTGGGATCCGTGAATGTGTCTTTGGGCCTTCTTTTCTTCTAACTCTAGGCATATAAAAGGATTGTTTTAAGGGCCGTCAAAGTGTTCACAAGTTGCACAAGCATTGAGCAAACTCTGTTCAAGCAAATTGTGACCGGAGACAAAGTTTTGCCCTGGTTCATCTCTTCTGAAGAAGTTGTTGTGTATGTGCACCTTTGGGTTTTATGACCAAGCATCTTCTTGATCTTCATCGTGGATGAACTGAAGAACTTTGTAACCAACAAATCTTTCTAGTTGGTGATTGAAGTCGTGTACTAGGATCCGCACAATTGGTTAGTCACGTACTTGGGAGTCGTGCATTGAAAAAGGGGAACTGTCACTACAAAATAAGTCCAATTGGGTATTGGGGTAAGGGTTCAACTATAGGTTGGTAAGTACTTGGGATTCCTTTACTTGTAACCGCTTGTTGTGATAATAGTGAAGTTTCGAGAGTGGTGACCTGAAAATCACTCGGTGGGGTTTTTGCCGTCAGGTTTTCCCATTCATAAACAAATCACCGTGTCATTTATTTTCCACTGCATAATTAGTTTATTGGTGATTTGTTTGTGCTACCACACATTTGCATGTTAAATTGATTAATTAATAACTTGGCTAATTAATTAATTGGTTTAATCACAAGGGGTCACTTCGATTTTTGGCCTATCAAGTGGTATCAGAGCAGACACATTCTGATTAGGTTTAATCTTTACTGTGTTGATCCATTGACCCATGTTTGTCATGGATAGAGGACAGTCATTAATCATACCTTATTTATTTGATGGCACTAACTATGCATACTGGAAAGTGCGCATGAGAGCTTTCTTGCGGTCATTAGATGAGAAAGTGTGGCAAGCTGTAGAGATTGGCTGGACCAAGCCAAAAGAAGCGCCAGCCGATTGGGATGAAGCAAAGATCAAGGCGGCAAACTTCAACAGCAGAGCATTGAATGCCTTATTCGGTGCAGTCACCAATGAGGAGTTTAAGAAGATATCCTCCACAGAAACTACAAAGGAAGCATGGACCATCCTCCAGACAACCTACGAGGGTACAAAGGCTGTCAAGGATTCAAAGCTTCAAAGGCTCACTACAAGCTTTGAAGAAATAAAGATGGAGAAGGATGAGTCGTTCGATGAGTTCTATGCCAAGCTCAAGGACATAGTGAACTTAGCCTTCAATCTTGAGGAAACCATTCCTGAACCCAAGATTGTGAGGAAAGTGCTCAGATCTCTACTCGAGAGATTCCATGCAAAGATTACAGCAATTGAGGAATCAAAGGATATTGACAAGATTCCTTTGACTGAGCTGGTTGGAAACTTGCAGACCTACGAGCTAGGACTATCTAAGATTGGCAAATCGAGTAAAAGCAAGAGCATGGCCTTGAAGGCAAAGAGCAGTGACACAGATGAGTCCTCCGATGATGAAGATTCTAAGATGAAGTCCTACATTACAAGGCAGTTCAAGAAGTTTATGAAGAATGCCAATGGAAGGAACTTCGACAAGGACCACAGGCAATCTAGTTCTACCCAGTTTAAAATTCAAGACAAAGGGAAGAAAGATGCAAGGGATGGAGGTCAGTACACTGTTCCCACAGGACCTAAGTGCTTTGGGTGCCATGGCTTCGATCACATGAAGCAAGAATGCCCCACATATCTCAAGAGCATTGGGAAGAGTTAGGCACTTGCTGCAACCTTGAGTGACACTGAGTCTGAAGATGATTCCGATAATGAGGATGACGGAATTTTAAATGCCTTCACTGCCACAATCAATCCTACTGAAGTAATTGTTGAAGATGTGGTAGAAGAAGAAGAATTGGTGGATTCTAAGTGTGAGAAGATGGATGATCAAGATGATATCCATACAGCCTATGAGAAGCTTTACAAGCTCTCTGAGAAGCATGAGAAATTGTATAGGCTGGCCACCAAGAAGCTCAGCGATGTGGAACTTAATCATGAGGAGCTTTCCACAAAGTTCGATGAAGCTAATCAAACAATTGGTGCACTAAGGTTTGAGAACAATTTCTTGGCAGAGAAGACCAAGAAGCTTGAATCGGAGCTGTTTCAAGTCAGAGCTCAATTGGAGAGGACTTCAAGTGCAAAGCTTGATGAAATGCTCAGTAATCAGAAATCTGCCTCGGATCGAACAGGTTTAGGGTATGGTCTTTCTTCCTCTAATACTGTTTTTACTAGTGCTACTGTTTTTGTTTCTCTTGCTAATAATACTAAAATTGAGAACACTGATGTTAAAACTGAATTAGCTTGTGAGAACCTAGACAAGGGTAAATCTATCTTAGGAGCACCCCTAAGCAAGATAAGAAAGATGTTAAAAACCCTAGGGCTAAGAAGGCTAACTCTCAAAAGCCTAAACAGAAGAAGCAACATCTCTGTCATCATTGTGGAGCTGCCGGTCATACTTGACCAAATTGCTACAAGTGGCTAGCCACTCAACAGAGCAACGACATGATCGCATCTGGAAGCCAGAATCAGCTTCAATCCTCTCTTGCTCCTCTTAGTGATCTTCTTAAAGCCCTCATGTTCCTTTCGAACTTGAATGGTTTCAATTCTTCCCTCTCACCACTGGTTCAAGGGTTTAATAAAAGGAAATGTTCTTCGAAGGTGTGGAAGAAAAAGGACTCTAAGTGATTTTATCACTTTCCTCTTCTTTCTTGTTTTTTTTGTGTCTGTTGCATTACTTGTGTGTTATGCATTTAATTTGAGTCAGTCTAGTTTTATGCTTTGCTTTGTTTAACATGTTTTTGTTTGTTTGTTTTCAGTTTTGTCTTTTTTTTTAAATAAAAATAATAAAAAGAATTGAAAAATCATAAAAATACAAAAACAGTGTGTGTTTTGTGTACTTTGGTACTTGTGTACCTTGGATGGCCATTGAAACAAAGTTCTCTAAACTTTGTATCTTTTGTAGCTTAGATGAGCATCTCTATGCACAACTAAACAAGTGAGCTTTGTGGCTCTTGTTTGTGATGAGTAAGATTAAGTTATCTCTTGAACTTAACACTCGTATCACTCTTTTTGACGGGTAGGACTAGAAAATCCTAAGAGAAAGGCATAAATAACCATCTCACCACTGTTGTCCGCTAATCATAATATGACACTTGTATGCTTCGGCATAGCAAAAGTGCAGTGTCAAAGACACTCATATGCTTCGGCATAGCAAAAGTGCAGTGTCAAATGCTTAACATCTTGGGTATTTCTTTTTTCTCTCTTTTATGCCCATGCATGATATGCTAAATAAAAGAAAATATGCAAAGAAAATAAAAAGCAAAAAGATCAAAAATGCTTTAAATATGATTGCAAGCGTGTATTCTAGGAGATGTGGGAGTTATAGGATGTACCTCAAAGGTGATAGTCCCTATCAAACAGTTATGATTGTGTGTGAGTTAAAGTTATTTTCTCATATCTCAGATCGTCATAACTTGTATACACATATGCAATCTTGCAATGCTTTTCACACACAACACGCAATATGCTTTGCTACTCTTGATACGCAGATACAATGTGATTTGGCCATCATAAGGTTTTACATGTGCTAATGTATGCTCACTAAACTGTCGTGACTTGGTTTTGAAATATAAAATTGGTTAGACTTGTTTAGTGTGTGTGTGTTTCTGAGGATCCATGTGCTTAAAATTTTTGTTGAGAGTTGATTTTGAGAACCTATTATGTGGATTGGATCATTGGTTGAGTTGCATGTTGGATTGCATTCATGTCTGTGTTTTTCTCTTCTTGAAAAACTGTTTTGAAAAGTTGTCTCGACACCTCCTCGACACCTCCTCGATACCTAGATCATTTGTTGAGTTGCACGTTGGATTGCATTCATGTCTGTGTTTTTCTCTTCTCGAAAAACTGTTTTGAAAAGCTGTCTCGACACCTCCTCGACACCTCCTCGATACCTAGCTATCTGTCGAGCTTCTCAAGCTTTTTCTTATCGCAATCTCGACACCTCCTCAAGACCTGGTGGATCGATCGAGAAAGTTTCTATCTCCTCAATACCTTCTCAACACCTGGTGGATCGATCGAGCTTCTGTTTTGTGTTAGGTGTTTCTTGTTTCTCGATACCTCTCGACACCTTCAGCTGTCGACGTTCATCTTGCTCAACACCTTCCTCGATAGAATCCTCGACACCTCTCAACACCTTAGCTGTCGAGATTTACTGAGGAATCTATATAAGCTTCTCGTGCGATCCACCTCTCATTTCTCTTGATCTCTCTCTCGATAGCTCTTTGTTTTCTCTCTCAAACTCTCTCATCTCACTCCAAATTTGCTCCTCAAGGTTTCTTCAAGCTTTTTCAAGTTTTTCTACACTTGGTAAGCTTCTATTTTTCTTCATTCTTCATGCATTTCATGATTTGAAACCTAGGTTTTGGGGTTTTTGAAAAATTTTGGGGTTTTTCAAAATTGATGAGTTTTTGTTGAAATTTTGGGTTGGGTTTTCATTTAAATGTGCTTAAAACCTCATACATTGCATCACATATGCATTATAACTGTATTTTCATGCATTTAGATGTGTGCAATATGCTTGTGTGCTGGTAGGATTTGATTGGGCTGAGCCCATGATGCATTTTCTTTTGCATGTCAAATGTTCATGCATTCCCTATGCATACGTACTCTCTTTTCAATATACTTGATATATTTGAATTGCTTGGTACTTTTTTGATTGTCTTCTTTCTCTCCCTCTCTTTCTGTTTGCGTTAGTCGTGTCTATGGCACCTAAACGTAAGTCTGCTCCGTCCCAGAACCCTCTGCGCTCTAGGACATCTTCGTCTTCTGATCCTACTCCATCTAACATTCGGTTTCGTGATGAGGATGCTCGTAAGGCTTTCTCAGAGAACTTCTCTAGACGAGGTGTTCATTTGAAACGCCAAGTCATTTTGGCAGACTTCGCCGACACTGACCTTCCCTCTGTCATTCACAGTCGGGGATGGGAGTCACTGTGTGACGTCCTAGTCACTTGTCCTCTCGTGCTTATTCAGGAGTTTTACTCTAACATGCACGGGTTTGATCGTTCAGTACCTCACTTTTTCACTCGCGTTCGAGGTACGCGCATTCCTGTCACATCGCAGCTTGTTGCGGATGTGCTTCGGGTTCTTAGGATAGAGCATCCTGACTATCCTAGTTGTGAGCGTCTGTGGACTGTGTCCAAAGATGAGCTCATGGCTGCTTTTTGTGAGCGCCCTGTTGATTGGGGTGAGCGTCAGTATACATCATATAAGCCTTTTGCTAAAGGCCCTTGCTTCATGAATATGGTGATTACTTTTGTACTCCATCCACTCTCTCACTACAACTCCATCACAGAGCCTCGTGCTTGATTTTTGTTATCTCTTCTTAAGCATCTTACCATAGATTTTCCTTCTCATTTCATTCTTTCTATCATAGATGTTCATTTAGATTCAGCGTCCCATGATAATCTCATCTTTCCTTCCGATATCACGAGGATCTTACGCCATTTTTCTGTCCCTTTTCCTGTGTCCGACCACTTCACACACATTTGTGCCATAGACACTGCCATCGTAAAACATAGTGCAGCGCAGTTTAGGTCGCGACAGCCAGATTCCACTCCTCCCTCCCGTCCGGCTCCATCTCGTTCAACTCCATCCACATCCGCTCCCTCCACTTCCATGGGCGATGTATCACTTGGAGATATCATGGCGTAGCTGCAACGCATGGATGCTCGCCTTGATACACTCTCTACTGAGTTGTATCAGGTGAACGTTCGTGTCGGTCGTATTGCATGACGACAGGTGACTATGGGTGGCTTTGCTCCTGAGGCTTCTCCTCCACCACCTCCTCCAGTGGCTTCTGATTCTGATGCTGAGGATGATGATGATGATGGTGATGATGATGACGCTTCGGATGATGATGGAGATGCTAGCTCTAACAATGAGATGTCTACTTGACACTCTTACCCTTTGTCACTCGTGACAAAAAGGGGAAGTAGTTTTGGATATTGAGAGTAGTCATACTTAGGGGGAGAGTTAGTGTAGGACATTTTGTTAGGGGGAGAGTGCTGATATGAGGGATGTAGTGAGGATTTGATGTATCTTTTTCTTTTCTACCTTATTAGATACTTTGTTCTTGTACATTGGGTCTTGTGACCAGTTTTTACATACATTGTACTTATTCTCTCTATATGTGGATGTATGTTTCTTTCACCTATCTCTACATGTGTTGTTTATTTTCTATTTTTATACACATGTTTCTTATACTTGTATGCAATCTATTATTTCTGTTTCACACTAAGATGCTTTGATGAGTTTTGTTTAAAGTGTTTCAGAAATACAGGTTGTCAAAGTCTACTTGCCACAAACTCTCTTCTTACAAAGTTTTTCAAGAGTTTGTGTTAGGATAGATTTTATTGTATTCAACAAGGAATATGAGTTGAGTGATTTATGACTTCTCTCATATGTTCATTTGTTTGTTGTGGTCTTGTCACGGATTGCCAAAGGGGGAGATTGTTAGGACATATGTGGTTCACTTGTTAAGAACATATGTCATTCTTTTATGTAATTGGCTAATCCTTTGACAAAATGTACTCAACTTGTAATTGGGTAGTTCTAGATGTTTTTAATACTTCAAGAAACAAGGTTTCAAGATCAAGTGTTGAAGTCATCAAGTCTATCCAAGAAACAAGCTGAAGAAGTGTTGAATCATTAAAGCTCGATAGCTGCTCGACAGCTTCTATCTGTGAGATTTATAAAATCTGATTTTCTGATCTGATTTTCTTGGGATCCGTGAATGTGTCTTTGGGCCTTCTTTTCTTCTAACTCTATGCATATAAAAGGATTGTTTTAAGGGCCATCAAAGTGTTCACAAGTTGCACAAGCATTGAGCAAACTTTGTTCAAGCAAATTGTGACCGGAGACAAAGTTTTGCACTAGTTCATCTCTTCTGAAGAAGTTGCTGTGTATGTGCACCTTTGGGTTTTGTGACCAACCATTTTCTTGATCTTCATCATGGATGAACTGAAGAATTTTGCAGCCAACAACTCTTTCTAGTTGGTGATTGAAGTCGCGTACTGGGATCCATGCAATTGGTTAGTCACGTACTTGGGAGCCGTGCATTGAAAAAGGGGAACTGTCACTACAGAACAAGTCCAATTGGGTATTAGGGTAAGGATTCAACTATAGGTTGGTAAGGTACTTGAGATTCCTTTACTTGTAACTGCTTGTTGTGATAATAGTGGAGTTTCGGGAGTGGTGACTTGAAAATCACCCGGTGGGGTTTTTGCCGTCAGGTTTTCCCCATTTGTAAACAAATCACCGTGTCATTTATTTTCCGTTGCATAATTAGTTTATTGGTGATTTGTTTGTGCTACCACGCATTTGCATGTTAAATTGATTAATTAATAACTTGGCTAATTAATTAATTGGTTTAATCACAAGGGGTCAATTTGATTTTTGGCCTATCAGCTTGTACAGTTTCTCATAGGCTGTATGGATATCATCTTGATCATCCATCTTCTTACACTTAAAATCCACCAATTCTTCTTCTTCGTCCATGTCTTCAACAATCCCTTCAGTAGGATTGACTGTGGAAGTGAAGGCATTCAAGATTCCGTCAGCCTCATTGTCGAAAACATCCTCGGGCTCAGTATCACTCAAGGTTGCAGCAAGTGCCTTACTCTTCCCAATGCTTTTGAGATATGTAGGACACTCTTGCTTGATGTGACCGAATCCATGACACCCAAAGCACTTAGGTCTTGCGGGAACAATGTACTGACCGCCATCTTTTGCATCCTTCTTCCCTTTGTCTTGGCTCTAGAACTGAGAAGAACTGGATTGCCTATGGTCCTTGTCAAAGCGGTCTTCAAGTTTCCAACCAGCTCAATCAAAGGAATCTTGTAAATATCTTTTAATTCCTCGATCACCGTAATCTTGGCATGGAATCTTTCGGGTAGAGATCTGAGCACTTTCCTCACAATCTTGGGTTTAGGAATGGTTTCCCCAAGATTGAAGGCTGAGTTCACTATGTCTTTGAGCTTGGTATAGAACTCATCGAACGACTCATCCTCATCATTCTTTATCTCTTCAAAGCTTGTAGTGAGCCTCTGAAGCTTTGAATCTTTGACAGCCTTTGTACCCTCATAGGTTGTCTAGAGGATGATCCATGCTTCCTTAGCAGGTTCAGTGGAGGATATCTTCTTGAACTCCTCATTGGTGACTGTGCTGAATAAGGCATTCAAAGCTCTGCTGTTGAAGTTTGCTACCTTGATCTTAGCTTCATCCCAATCGGCTGGAGCTTCCTTTGGCTTAGTCTAGCCAATCTCTACAACTTGCCACACCTTCTTATCTAAAGACTGCAAGAAAGCTCTCATGCATACTTTCTAGTATGCATAGTTAATGCCATCAAATAAAGGAGGTATAATTAACGACTATCCTCTATCCATAACAAACAAGGGTCAATGGATCAAACACAGCAAAGATTAAATCTAATTAGAGTGTGCCTGCTCTGATACCACTTGATAGGCCAAAAGCTAATTGACCTCTTGTGATAAATTAACCAATTAATTTAGCCAAGTGAATTTATTAAGTTAATTAACATGCAAATGCGTGGTAACACAAAAAAATCACCAATAAACTAATTATGCTACGGAAAATAGATAACACGGTGATTTGTTTACGAATGGGGAAAACCTGACAGCAAAAACCCCACCGAGTGATTTTTAAGTCACCACTCCCGAAATTCCACTATTATCACAACAAGTGGTTACAAGTAAAGGAATCCCAGTACCTTATACCAACCTAAAGTTGAACCCTTACCCCAATACCCAATTGGACTTGTTCTGTAGTGACAATTTCCCCTTTTGATGCACGACTCCCAAGTACATGACTAAGCAATGCGCGGATCCCAGTACACGACTTCAATCACCAACTAGAAAGAGTTGTTGGCTGTAAAGTTCTTCAGTTCATTCACGATGAAGATCAAGAAGATGCTTGGTCACAAAACCCAAAGGTGCACATACACAACAACTTCTTCAAGAATGATGAACTAGGGCAAAACTTTGTCTCCGGTCACAAATTGCCTGAACAGACTTTGCTCAGTGCTTATGCAACTTGTGTACTCTTTAATGGCCCTTAAAACAATCCTTTTATATGTCTAGGGTTAGGAGAAAAGAAGGCTCAAACACATAAACACAGATCCCAAGAAAACAGAACAGAAAAATATGTTTTTCTTAAACCTCGACAGATAGGAGGTGTCAAGAAGCTGTCGAGCAAGTGTCGAGCACTCGAGCTTGAGCAACTTTCTAAACCTCGACACATGCTAGCTGACGAGCTAGCTATCGAGTTTTAATGAACTTGCACTTCTTCAGCTTGTTTCGTGGACAGACATGACGACTTCAACACTTGATCTTGAAACATAGTTTCTTGAAGTATTAAAAACACCTAGAACTACCCAATTACAAGTAAAGTGTGTTTTGTCAAAAGATTAGCCAATTACATAAAATAATGACATATGTTCTTAACAAGTGAACCACATATGTCCTAACATACCTAATGAAACATAAATCTAAACCCTTTGAAAATTTCAAAGAATTTCGTAACGAGGTTGAGAAAGAAGCTAGAAAATGCATAAAAGTTCTATGCTCTGATAAAGGAGAAGAATATCTCTTGGATCAATTTAAGGAATATCTAAAAGAAAATGAGATTATTTCTCAATTGACTCCCCCTGCCACACCATAACATAATGGTGTGGCTGAAAGAAGAAATAGAACCTTATTAGATAAGGTTTGTTCTATGATGAGCATGTCAAAGTTGCTAATTTCATTTTGCGGTTATGCTTTGGAGATTGCTGTTTATTTATTAAATAGAGTCCCCACCAAATTAGTTCTTAATACCCCATATGAGTTATGGACTGGTAAGAAACCAAGTCTAAATCACTTAAAGATATGGGGCTGTCTAGCACATGTTAGAAACTATAATATTGATAAGCTAGGACTAAGGAGTGATAGATGTTTATTTTATTGGCTATCCCAAAATGCCTACTGGTTTCTATTTTTACAATCCTAGTGAGCAAAAAGTTTTTGTGTGAATGTTCAAATAGCGTATAAAACACTTTGAATGATTAGACCCCCCAATTACAAAAATATCAATTCAAGCTTAATGTCAAACAATATATGTGCAGAAAATGAACACAAGCTAATACCAGAATTGATAAACAATCTAAACCAATTAAAATCACATCCACAGCAGAAATTAAATGACCAAGATTAAGGGAAGAGAGATGCAAACACAAGGACAACACAGTGATGTGTTATCGAAGAGGAAACTGAAGCCCTCGGGGAAAAACCTCTCTGTCGCCCTCCAAGCGGTCAATAATCCACTAGAAAATGTAGTTGGGATACATGAACAACAATAAACCCTCCAAGCCTAATCTACCCAGTGTACCTAAGCCCTTCAACCTTCTTGTTCCAACGAGGTTACGCCGAATCTTTGTCTTTTCTAGCTTACCGAATTCTGCTATAGCCCATAGCATCAACCAATAGCCATTGGCCCCTTCCTAACTGCTTCCCAAAGCACCAAAAGTCATTCTCACAGATGTGGGTATGATGAGAAAATGATTTGGTCAAGAACCTCTCAAGGATGTAACAATGGAGAGGGTGGGAGTAGAGGAATTTGAAGAGTCTCCATGTAAAGATTGTGAATGAGTCAATCTTGTTTTTCTCTAGGGTTTCTCTCTTAAAATTCTCTCTGGAAGCTCTCTACATTTCGTGGGTATAAGGGGTATTTATACTAGGGTGAGAAATGAATGTGAAGAGTCAGTTTTTCCAAAACAATGCTGGCTGGCAACTTGGCCTCGCAACTTGACTGAGTCGCGAGTTCAAGCCGCAAGCTAACTGAATGGCCAGTCTGGATTTTTTGTCCTGTAGTGCAACAGCTGGCATGATGGTTCAGCTTCTCTACACGCTTCACTCATGTGCATCATCTAGCGGCTTGCCAGTCACGAGCCACCTGCGAGATCTAGTCACAAGTCCTTGCTTCACTGCACATTCTTGAGCATTTCTTCACACTCTCTCACACACTACCCTTACATGATTCCCACCTAAATACAGGGTTTCTAAATGCTGAATTACAAGCAAATCTGGCACGGAATAAAGCCAACAAGATGGTTGATTAAATTCAACCTTACAATCTCCCCCTTTGGCAATTCCATGACAAAACCCTACAACATACTCTAGACTTAACGCGTGAGTTGAGAACAGTTGAACAAAACTCACTCACACCTAACTCTAGAATCTGTGAAGCTCTTGAACCATAAGAACAAGTATCTCCTGAGACACAACAGCACCATATGATCATTATATGTAGAAAACTTGTAATGCATATGGAGCAAGCACAATGCGATCAAGCAAAAAGAATAAAGCAATAGACCATGGCTTAACCAAAAACGAACAATCACTATAAAAAGTGACCACAATGCTCATTCACACATGGAATGAACATCTAGACATGCAAGCTAATAAGCTCAATTGCAAAGTATCATTTGCATGTCCAACACTCAACCAATGCATAAACACTAGGTAAATGCATCAAGGATAAAAATCCAACAAGGGCACAAGAGTGATGTACTTAAGGAAAATGCATGACATTTAACAACAAGTACAAAAGCTACAAAGCATGGGTAGGAAGACCTTAAAAGCTTACAAAAGCAAAAGGTACAAAAACAAAAAATACTGAATATAACATCTTGTATATAAACCACAGTACCAAGAGCTTTCAAAAGAAAACAAATTAAACAGATCCATGAGTTTAAACCAAAACATTAACCAAAATGAAGCAAACCCATAATAAAAGTAAAACATTATCCAAAACATAATACTAAAACACATAAACCCATAATAAAATAAACACTGAAATAAAGTTTTTTTATGGCAATCTCCCCCTCAAACTGGCACTCCCCCTTAAGAGCTACCCAAAATCTTCTCCCCCTTTTTGACCGGAATGGCCAAAGGGTCACTGCTGAGTGGAGAAGCTATCAAACATTGCTGATAGCATGTTCATCTAATCTTGAAGTGCAGCTAGCCTATTGGATTGTTCATTCTGGACATTTCTGAGCCCATCAATCCTCTCAAGGATGATCTAGAATGCATCTGGAGGTATAGCTGATGAGGATGAAGCTCTGCTCCTCTTGCCATGGCCTTTAGAGCTTGAGGGTTCTCCTGCAGCCTCTATCTCAGTGTGCATGAGTTCTCCTTCTTCTTGGTTACCTTCCTCTTCATCACCCGGAAGACGAACTCTTATCCTTGTGATGGTTAGCTTGTTAATTGTTGAGGGAGTAGACAACAGGCTGATATCTTGAGGGATTTCCACACCTTTCAACCGAAAAAGCCTTATAAGAAGGCTGGGAAAAATCAGCTTGGCCCTAGTGGTTGTTCTGGTCTCATCCACAATGGTGTAGAAGATGTGATAGCTATTGTCTATGTAGGTTTTCTGTTTGAGCTCCATAAGGAAGATGGCTCTGGCATTGTTGATTGTGGTCAGCTTCTTCATTGGGTATAGGTTAGACATCATAATCACTGTTAGACGCCTCATGTCTGCTGGAAAGGCTACGGTGTTGAGGCATCTCCCTTCTCCCACTCCACCAATATGTGTTTGAACAGTTTTTAAGGACAACATCCTGTCCTTATAATGAGTGAAATCATGATCATCTATGCCCTCAGAACCCAATACTTCATCAATATCATCCACATCTATAGTGAATTCCTTCCCTCTTATCCAACAATTAATCTCATGCTCTCTTCACACAGCATTTGCATAAAACTCCCTGATCAAAGGATCATAAACTCCAGGCAATTCACTCAAAAGCTTATCCCAACCCCTTCCCTTAAAACAGCTTGGAATGAAGGTGTCCTTTAAACTCACCAAATCTACAAATCTCTCTTGGATAATGGGTGCCATCAAGTGAAAGTCTCTATATCTCTCAAAGTTATGAGGAGACCTGAACTTGGTATTGTCCATCTTCAGCCTTTTAGCACCCTTCTTGGCAGTGGTTTTCTTCTTGGTAGGAGTCATCTGCAAAACACAACAGCAGAGTACACAAAAACATAGCACAATAGATGGAAACTAACAATATTAGTAACCTGTTAGTGGCATAGAAAAGGATAGATTATTATACCAAACATTCAAACCAAACACATTTCAGTATCAACATTGAATGAGATAACTCAAAACAGACAAGCACAAAACAAACTATCAACAATTCTTATGCATAACACATTGTGACAGAAAGCACAATAACTTAATCAAGAACACACAAGGATACACTCCTAGGCACAGATTTCAACAAGCAATAATCAACCATTTTGAACCAACTATACTACATGAGCAGTGTATTTCACATTTTTTCAGAAGAAAGCATATGTCAATGAGACATATCTTAATGGGTATAAGATATACAAACCAACACAAATCAATCAATACAAACTCATAACAGAAGTAACACACATAATAATAAAAACATTGAACACTTTAAATTCAAGAACAACAGAATCCATTCATTTAAACTCAACACAAATAACAAACCCATGTTTGAAACACCATATTTCTCAAAAACAACCAACAACTCAAAAATTCAAGAAAGCAAGGCTATAATCATGAAATACTCAGCGAAAATAAGAAAACCCATGCCTTTTTCTTGGAGATTGAAGATGAAATGATGAGCAACAATGGAGGTTTGTGTGAGAAACATGGTGGGTTTGAGAGAGAGTTGAAATGGGGAAGACAATGAACAGTCAAAAAAGTTCGAGGGAAAACTGAAAAGTTTTAAAAACTGTCCTATTTGCGCAAAACACGCGATTTTCGTGACTAAATCAAATCGCATGCAAGTCGTAAGGGCTAGCTGCCAGAACACTTAAAAACAAGAATTTGAAAACTTTTCTAAGTGTTCTTCACGACTGGAAGGTCTACTCGCGAGAAAGTCGCGAGGTCAGCCGCGAAAATTTCTATGTATCCCTCGCGACTGGACCTTCCACCCGCAAACAAGTCGCCACACTGAGCCGCGAGAAACATAAAAACTCAAATTTTGAAAAATATTCTAAGTATTTTTCATGACTGGGACTTTGACCCACCAGTGAGTCGCGAAGACCTTTTGAGTAATGTTTGTGACTGGGACATGCGCCTGGACCAACCCGCGACTGAGTTGCTAGAACAAGGCAACACTGTTTTTGAAATTTTGGCAATTTTTGTAAAAAATACTTTTCAAAAACAACCGAAACACTCAAAAATATTTTTGTGTTTGACCAACAAAGATTGAGCATTTGAAAACACATTAAATCAAGTACAATCACACAAATGAATATGGCATTCATTGAACATAGACATGTCTGATGTGTGTGGGTATCAAAAATGAGATAGTCCTTAGTCCAATGTGAAACTTCAATGATCAATTCAACCAAGGCATACACAATTAGTACTAGATAATGTGACCCATCTCAATTATAGAAATATGCGTATATGACCTCCCACAAGAAACTTGATAGCATAACTTTGAAGCTTTTCATTTGGCTCCATATACATCATATCATTTGATCTTTTTGAATCAATACATCTCATTTTGAGATCAATGCCCGAAATTTTTGATATTTCAATTTGATGAGCAAGCCTTTGGCTTTTTGGGCATCATACATTTTATTTTTGGTCGCTTTCCCTTTTTCCTAGTCAAATACTAGTATGTGCGACAGGCTTTTGCAGCTCAATATCTCTTTTCATTTGGAGATTTACATTTGGAGAGCTCTTTAAGCAAAAACAATAAAATAAAAAGTGGGAAGATATATAGGCACAAGTCTATGCATGTCTCAAGATCAACTAAACCGTTCACTAATCATTTATGACAAGGTTGAAGGTTTATTTACAACAGTCACATAGATTTCAAGATTTCTCCCATAATGATATGAGTGCATAGGGAACAAGCTAAGCTCGTAGATGTACAAAGCCATTAGTACAAAGGTACAAGGCAAAACATGCTTTGAGACAAAAGCTCAACAATGTCGATTAAACTTTTTGGATTTTCTACATTTTAGATATGGTTCGTTCTATGATGAGCATGTCAAAGTTGCTAATTTCATTTTGCGGTTATGCTTTGGAGATTGCTGTTTATTTATTAAATAGAGTCCCCACCAAATTAGTTCCTAATACCCCATATGAGTTATGGATTGGTAAGAAACCAAGTCTAAATCACTTAAAGATATGGGCCTATCTAGCACATGTTAGAAAGTATAATATGGATAAGCTAGGACTAAGAAGTGATAGATGTTTATTTTATTGGCTATCCCAAAATTTCTACTGGTTTCTATTTTTATAATCCTAGTGAGCAAAAAGTTTTTGTGTGAAAGTTCAAATAGCATATAAAACACTATAAACGTTTAAACCCTCAATTACAAAATTATCAATTCAAGCTTAATGTCAAACAATATATGTGTGGAAAATGAACACAAGCTAATAACAAAATTGATAAACAATCTAAACTAATTAAAATCACATCCACAGCAGAAATTAAATGGCCAAGATTTAAGGGAAGAGAGATGCAAACACAAGAACAACACAGCGATGTGTTATCGAAGAGGAAACCAAAGCCCTCGGTGTACAACCTCTCCGCCGCCCTCCAAGCGGTCAATAATCCACTAAAGAATGAAGTTGGGATACATGAACAGCAGAAGACCCTCCAAGCCTAATCTACCTAGTGTACCTAAGCCCTCTAAGCTTCTTGCTCCTACGAGGTTGCACCGAACCTTTGTCTTTTCTAGCTTACCGGATTCCGCTATAGCCCATAGCTTCAACCAATAACCATTGGTCCCTTTTAAACTGCTTCCCTTAGCCCCAAAAAACCTTCTCACAGACGTGGGTGTGGTGAGAAAAGGATTTGGTCAAAAACCTCTCAAGGATGTATCAATGGAGAGGAAGAGAGTAGAGGAATTTGAAGAGTCTCTTAGTGAAGATTGGGGATGAGGCAATTTTGTTTTTCTCTAGGGTTTCTCTATCAAAATTCTCTCTGGACGCTCTCTACATTTCGTGGGTATAAGGGTTTATATATAGTGGGGTGAGAAAGGAATGCGAAGAGTTAGTTTTTTCCAAACAGGGCAAGTTGGCGGCTTGGCCAGCCTGAGACTTTTGTCCTGTAATGCGACATCTGGCGTGACCCTTCACCTCCCCGAATGCTTCTCACATGTGCTGCAGTTGGCGGCTTGCCAGTCGCGAGTCAGCCGCGAGTCCCTGCTTCTTTGCACAATCTTGAGCATTTCTTCACACTCTCTTACACTCTACCCTTACATGAATCCCACCTAAATACAGGGTTACTAAGTGCTGAAATACAAGCAAATTGGCACAGAATAAAGCCAACAAGATGGTTGATAACATTCAACCTTACAATCTCCCCCTTTGGCTATTCCGTGACAAAACCTGATAACAAACTCTAGACCTAACGTGTGGGTTGGGAACAGTTAGAAAACTCACTCACACCTAACTCTAGAATCTTTGTAGCTCTTGAACCATAAGAACAAGTATCTCCTGAAACACAACAACACAATCTGATTATTGTATGCAGAAAACTTGTAATGCATATGGAGCAAGTATAATGTGATCAAGCAAAATGGAATAAAGCAATAGACCATGGCTTGACCAAACAACCAATCACTATACAATAGTGATCACAATGCTCATTCTCACAAGGAATGAACATCCGAACATGCAAGAAAATAAACTCAATTGTAGAGTATCATTTACATGTCCAACACTCAACCAATGCATAAAAACATATATGCATCTAGGAATAAGATCCTACAAGGGCACAAGAGTGATGTACTTAAAAGAAAAAGCATGACATTTAATAGCAAGTACTTAAAACCTTAAAAGCTTACAGAAGCAACAGGTACAAACATAAACTAAGAACCTTAAAAACCTACAAAGGTAACAGGTACAAACATACACATAAAAAAAAAAAAAAAAAAAAACATAAAGACTAAGCAGTGCTAATGTGTAACAGAAAACTAAACAGTGCTGATGTGAAACAAAAATTAAACAAAGTCCTTCTTGCTGAAAAACTCCCCCTTTGATCCAGCTGTTTCTCCCCCTATCATTGTACTCCCCCTGCCAACATCATCTCCCTCTTTTTGTCACGGAATAGCTAGTCCTCATCATCTTCTAGCTTTCTTTGAATTTGATCCAATTGAGCTTGGATAGAGGTGAACTTCATATCCCATCGAATGTTGAGATGGTGCAAGATGGATGTAAGTCTGAACATCTTGGAGCTCAACTCGTGGACAGATTTTGCAATGTTGTCTAGCTTCTCGTCAAATGTGGATGAGCTAGAGTGTGAGCCACTGTGAGATGCTAAAGTTTCTGTTTTGATTCCCTTACGACTATGACCGATGCTAGCGTTGTACGTATGCATGTTGATTGGAGCCAGTTTTGGGCAGGGAGACTCATTTGTTGAAGGATGAATTCCTTTGAGCTTTAGTATCCTAGAAATGAGGCAGCAAAAAGGAATGCATATCCTTGATTCAGTTCGAAGAACCGTTTTGCGCAAGACATGAAAGATGTGTGCACAAATGTCAATCTCTACATCAGAGATCAAATCATGAAGAAACAGGGCACGTCCAAGGTTCATGTACCCGGTGCTAGATAATGGGTACAAGTTGTGAAACATGATGATTGTAAGCACCCTCAATTTCGGAGGAAGAGAAGAAACACTGTCTGAGTTCCCATTCGATGAGAATTCCAAGTCCTTTCCAAGAGCATCCCGGAGTAGGTCCTCATCTGGACATAAATCATCATAAACCGGTGATTTTTTAAATATCGATTGATTGATGTGAAGAATCTTAGCGAGATATGCAGGAGAGACTGAGAAACTCTTTCTTCTAACCCAGCATTTGAATTCTTCGCCTTCAACAATTGCATTGGCATAAAACTCTTTTACCAAGTTCTCATATGCTTCTTCAAGGTCGGAGAGAAGATAATTCCAATCTTTGTGAGCAAACCATTTAGGAATGTTGGTGTCAAAAAGAGAAGGTTGATCCACGACCCTTTCGACCAACAGTGTAGCATCTCTGAAATAATTCTCATAAGTCTGAAATGCAGCATAAGATCTGAACTTATTTGGATCAAATACTCCTGATGATGAACGAGTCCTCTTTGCTTTAGGGGAGGTTTCATCAACATCAATGACGGGTTCTTTTCCTTTGCTGATTCCCCCTTTTACAACAGCTCTCTTGAAAGGAGACATTTTTACCCTGCATCATGTTTTATCAAGAGACCAAGAAACGCCACACGAGACAACAAACATTATCAGCATTGGGTTAGATCCAGAACATAGACAATAAGGGAAACCTTAAAAAAACTGAGATTTAGGTCCCAAACATGAAAATGAGTGTGTGTGTGCCACAAATACCACAATGAGTACTCAAGATAGAGTAGATCTGTACAAAAACATCAACGAATGCACAACAATTTTATCATGAGATCAAATATACAGTCAAACAAGAGATATACAAATATCAGCAAAAACACACAAACAAAGAAAAACACAGTGACAACTCAAAAATCAAGAAAAAAATGCTCAATACATGAAATATGAAGTGAGACAAAGAAAACCCATACCTTTTTCTTGAAGATTTGAGAAGAAATGAAGGATTTTCGAAGAGAAACACGGTGTGTTTGAATGAGTGAAATGGGAAAGACAATGAACAGTCACACAAAATCGAGGGAAAAAAACTGAAAAAATAAATAAATTTAAAACTGACTTTAAAAGGCAAAACACGCGTTTTTCACGACTGGATCAAGTCGCCAGTAAGTTGCTAGGGTAAGCCGCAAAACACTGTGAAACCAGGATTCTTGAAAAATCTTCTAAGTGTTTTTCGCGACTGGAAGGTCTACCCGCGAGAGAGTCGCGAGGTGAGCCGTAAAAATCTCTGAGTACCCCTCACGACTGGACCTTCCACCCGCGAACAAGTCGCCACACTAAGCCGCGAAAGTCACCAAAACTCAAATTTTGAAAAATATTCTAAGTATTTTTCGCGACTAGGACATTGACTCGCCAGTGAGCCGCAAAAAATCTCGGAGTGGACTCGCGACTGGAGCATGCGACTGGGACAACCCGTGATTGAGTCGCCAAAACAAGACAACACTGTTTTTGAAATTTTTGACATTTTTGTAAAAACAAAATACTTTCCAAAAACAAGCTAAAACACTCAAAAATCTTTTTGTGTTTAATCAACAAAGATTGAGCGTGTGAAAACACATTTAAACAAGTACAATCACACAAATGAATATGGCATTCATTGAACATAGACTTGTGTGAAGTGTGTGGGTATCAAAAATGAGATAGTCCTTAGTCTAATGTGAAGCTTCAATGATCAATTCAACCAAGGCATACACAACAAGTACTAGATAATGTTATCCATCTCAATTATAGAAGTATGCATATATGACCTCCCACATAGAATTGAGTATAATATCTTTGAAGCTTTTCATTTGGCTCCATTTTCAACATATCATTTGATCTTTTTGAATCAACACATCTCATTTTGAGATTGATGCCTGAAATTTTTGATATTTCACTTTGATGAGTTAGCCTTTGGCTCTTTGGGCATCATACATTTTATTTTGGTCGCTTTCCCTTTTTCCTAATCAAATACTAGTATGTGCGACAGGCTTTTGCAGCTCAATATCTCTTTTCATTTGGAGATTTACATTTGGTGAGCTCTTTGAGTAAAGCAATAAAATAAAAGTGGGAAGATATATAGGCACAAGTCTATGCATGTCTTAAGATCAACAAAACCATTCACTAATCATTCATGACAAGGTTGAAGATCTATTTACAACAGTCACATAGATTTCAGAATTTCTTCCACAATGATATGAGTGCATAAGAAACAAGCTAAGCTCTTAGATGCACAAGGCCATTAGTACAAAGGTACATGGCAAAACATGCTTTGAGACAAAACTCAACAATGCCGATCAAACTTTTTGGATTTTCTACTTTTTATGAGTTTTTGGATTTTTGACATAAAAGCAGTAAAAGATTGATAAAAAACAAACATAAAGACAATGTAAAAACATTTTAGAGCAAAAACAAAATGTGCTATGCAAACAATCAATAAAAAGGTGTGTGCCCTACAAACAAGTTTACACAATATAAGGAGGTAAAGCACACAGCACACATGAGATTCAAGGGATTGTACCAACACCAATGGTATTACGGAGAGATTCAAACCGTGGACCATCGATAGGCTTGGTGAAGATGTCTGCCTTTTGATTTTCTGTGTGTATGAATTCAAGACATACAACCTTTTCTTCCACCAAATCCCAAATGAAATGGTAGCGTATCTCTATGTGT